>CM053027.1:85506256-85890103 GCA_028564925.1 Lithobates sylvaticus | reverse complement strand
TTTTCAGATTTTTCCTAGTTTTCTTAAACTCTATCCACTTTTCCCATATACTGGCAAATCTTTCTACCTGACCCTCTTTCCTGCTATTCAAATATTCCATTTTATATGTGTATTCAATTCTGTTAAACCAATCCCTAACTGTGGGTCTCTCCGTATCTAACCATTTTGTTGGTATTACCCCCTTTGCTGCATTTATTAAGTGTGGCGTGACTGTACGCTTATATTGTTTTTTGTGGTGTTTACATTATGTAATAGACAAAACCATGGATCATCAGGAATCTATGAACCCACAATCTCCCCCCCACGTACTGTTGTACCTCGTGGCAGTATTCTCTTTTAGTTTAAGGCATTCCCACCATATGTGGGACATAGTGCCTTTCTGATTACACCCTCTCCAAAACCGGTGGGATTTCCCTAGTTGATATTTCTGCACTTTATCAGGTGTCATATACCATCTTGTCAAACATTTGTAGTACATTTCTATTGTATTTATATCCGCTGCAATGCCATATATGTCCCTCAATATTTTACTTATTTGTTGATCTTTCAATCGTGATCCTAGTTCCTTTTCCTACGGCCACATCACCCTGAACACGCCCGATCTCGCCGTATGACCAAAAGATCTACCGTATGTATCAAGGGAAAATCGTGGGTGCGTGTTATACGCCTATTCCCACCGAATCCCCAGCCGATCTCCGCTAGCTGTGAGCGGAGCGGAGCGATCGCCGCCGAGCTACACATAGCGAGTGTACTCGGCTCTTTTCGGCTGCAATGGGACAAGGCTGCACTGGGACAAGGCTGCACTGGGACAAGGCTGCAATGGGACAAGGCTGCAATGGGACAAGGCTGCACTGGGACAAGGCTGCAATGGACACTTTTTTTTTTTTCCCTTAAACTTCCATCCTAAAAGTTTTTTTCCTTAAAATTCCCTCCTAAACTTGGGGTGCGTGTTATACACCGGCGCGTGTTATACGACGATAAATACGATATCTTAATGCATCAGAGCAAGGAATGTTTGTGACATCTGAATTTTGCAGATATTACTTTTTTTTACATCCCCTTTACTCTTTTTTTCTTATTAATTATTACAATGTTCATGGAAATATCCCTATGCTCAGCATTACAGTTCTTGTAAATAGCCTTGTTCCCTATTCCTAACCCACAGATCCCCATGCAATAAGGACATAGACAGCAAAAACTACATGACAAGGGTTCTAATCCTCCCCACTTTATCCTAAGCCATGAAAAACATATATATTTTGGCTGGAGTTTGGCTTAAAGATTGAACAAATTATCTCTTAGAGCAATATGTTGATAAGCTATGGATTAAACTCTTGTGAAGCAATGCCTTATAGATTTGATTCTGTTAAATCATCCTTTGCTTGTTGTGACCTTGAGGGAGAGAGAATTGCAATTTTCTTTACCCTGCTGGAAAATGTAACCTAGATTTTTGATCTATGAACTGTTAACAGCCCACAACCATGATGACTCATTCCATTTCTGAATAAATCATGCTAGCTAATGTCTAAGTTTGTTGTCTTGTAATATACTACTTCTGCTGTTTATTACTATTACCGTTTTCTAAACGGTGGGACTGGTCCCCGTAGGAGCCTACTAATGTAAATACGCTACAAATGATTTGTATGTACACTCTAAAATATTGTTTGTTTACTAGAACAGTAAACAGAGGTGAGCAAAGCATTTTAGAAGCTCAAATTTCTTCTTACATCTATCATGTTAATTAAATCGCAACCAGATAGATGGTCCTTGGAGGTATGCTGATGGAAGAATCACATATGTCTCCCCCAGAGACATTCTGGAGATATACCTTTAACTGGTTCAGATCCGCGCTATAGCCGAATGACGGCTACAGCGCGGACCTGCTTTGCCGGAAGTACGTCTATTGATGTCCTCCCAAGCCAGAGTGGCCTGCGCGCCCCCTGCAGGGCGTGCGCGGCGCACTCTGTGATCAGCGAGTCTATGAGACTCGCTGGATCACAGATCGGAGTAAGGGGTCGATCCCGACCCCTTACCACATGATCAGCTGTCAGCCAATGACAGCTGATCATGTGATGTAAACAGTGTAAACGGTGCGAGGAGCAAAAGAAAGCCGATCACCGGCGGCTGTGAGAGGGACATCAGTGCCACCTAGCAGTACACAAAACTGCCGCCTACCAGTGCCCACCAGCGCCACTCATCAGTGCCCGCAGTGCCACCTATCAGTGCCCACAGTGTCACCTATCAGTGCCAACAATCAGTTCCTCATCAACAGTGCTGTCCATCACTGCCACCTACCAGTGCCCATCAGTGCCGCCCATCAGTGCCACCTATTAGTGCCCATCAGTGCCATATATCAGTGCCACCTATCAGTGGTACCTATCAGTGCCACCCATCAGTGCCACCCATCAGGGCCCATCAATGCCTTTTTTATCAGTGGCCATCAGTGCTGCCTTATCTGTGCCCATCAGTACCACCTTATCTGCCCCCATCAGTGCTGCCTTATCTGTGCCTATCAGTTCCCATCAGTGCAGCCTATCAATGCCCACCAGTGCAGCCTATCAGTGCCAACCAGTGCTGCCTCATCAGCGCATATCAATGAAGGAGAAAAAATACCTGTTTGCTAAATTGTATAACAAACTATGAAACATGATTTTTTATTTTTTCAAAATTTTCCATCTTTTTTTGCCTGAACCGGTAAACAGAACCACACCAGACTCCCGCACTGAAACCACAGCCGCATATGTGAGCACCCAGCCTTAAGATGCATAGATAACAAAAAGTGACGTTACTGTTTTACCATATTCTGTGGCAATCAAGTACACCGGAAGCTAAAAAAAAAAAAAAAAGTTTATACTCCTTACTTTTTTATTCTATCCTTATTTCATGCCAAAAGTTCAGATAAATTATTTATCATTTGTGTATGCATAGTTTTATTAAAAAATACCTGCCATTGATATTAAAACCAAATAATTCCATGCTCTTACAGATGAATAATGGAATAGTAGGAAATATATTAATATTTTAAACGATGAATAATCAGGGTTGTGTTTTTCAGCAATATTGTGGATTCATGGATAATGCTTTTTTTCCAGTACACTGAACAACTATATTAAAACACTTGGTAGTTTTTATACTCACTTTCATAAAAATACAAGGAATAAACAGTGATTTCTAAAATGTATTTTAATGTATTCACTTGATGGACTCACAAAACTGAATGGCAATGGCATGTAGAGAAGTGATCACATGATCCAGTTTAGTTTGACGTTTCATGAGAAATCACCTAACCCATCCACTTCCTTTCTTATATATTAGTCACCTGTATACAGTATGGGGTTGATTTACTAAAACTAGAGAGTGCAAAATATGGTGCAACTGTGCATGATAGCCAATCAGCTTATTACTTCAGCTTGTTCAATTAAGCTTTGCCAAAAAAAAAAAAAAATAGGACCTGCAACAGATTTTGTACTCTGCTGTTTTAGTAAATAAACCCCTTTGAGTATTGCTAGAATGTGCCCTATGTGTACCTGTGTATAAACATGTGCATGTGCATTATCATCTGAAGACTTAGGCCCCTTTCACACTGGGACGGGAGCGGCGGCGACGGTAAAGCAGCGCTATATTTAGCGCTGCTTTACCGTCGTTTTAGCCGCGGTATTCGGCCACTAGCGGTGCAGTTTTAACCCCCGCTAGAGCCGAAAAAGGGTTAAAATCCCCCGCAAAGCTCCGCCGTAGCGGCGCTTTGCGGCGGTATTGCTGCGGTATTACCGCGATGTCCCATTGAAATCAATGGGTAGGAGCGGTATAGGAGCGGTGAATACACCGCTCCTATAACGCTCCAAAGATGCTGCTAGCAGGACTTTTTTGACCGTCCTGCTAGCGTACCGCTCCAGTGTGAAAGCCCGCCGGCTTTCCCACTGGAGTGAATGGGGCCGGATTTTTTCAGGCGCTGTACGGGCGCTATTTTTAGCGCTGTACCGCCTGAAAAACGCCCCAGTGTGAAAGGGGCCTTAGATGAATTAAACATAGCATTAGAATGAGCAAAAGCCAAACAGGCTTTACAATTGATTACATAGGTGAAATAAATACAGTATAAGCAAGCTGTTTAACCAATCGAAATATTTGTATTTCTTCCCATCAGATTATGAGATCCACACACTGCACTCCTTTGGGGCACAGCAGAAGACCTGATTTTTCTCTGCTGCAGTTTGGTAACACTCTCCTCTCTATTAACGGATTCAGCCCCGGGAAGATTTTACCCTCTTCCTGACCAGAGAACTTTTTGCGATTCTGTACTGCGTCGCTTTAACTGACAATTGCGCGTCGTGCAATGTTGCAACCAAACAAAATTGATGTCCTTTTTTCCCCACAAATAAAGCTTTCCTTTGGTGGTATTTGATCACCTCTGGGGTTTTTTTTGCGCTATAAACAAAATAAGAGTGTAAATTTTGAAAAAAACACAATATTTTTTACTTTTTGCTATAATAAATATCCCCCAATAATATATAAAAAAAACAATTTTTTTCCTCAGTTTAGGCCGATATGTATTCTTCTACATACTTTTGGTTAAAAAAAATCGCAATAAGCGTATATTGATTGGTTTGAGCAAAAGTTATAGCGTCTGCCAAATTGGGGATAGTTTTATAGCATTTTTATTATTAATTATTTTTTAACTAGTAATGGCGGTGATCTGCGATTTTTATCGGGACTGCGAAATTATGGCGGTTATATTGGACAATTTTGACACATTTTTGGGACCATTGGCACTTATACAGTGATCAGTGCTATAAAAATGCATTGATTACTGTAAAAATGTCACTGGCAGGGAAGGGGTTAACACTAGGGGGCGATCAAGGGGTTAATTGTGTTCCCTAGTGCATGTTCTAACTGAAGGGGGGATGGGACTGTGTAGGGGAGAGGACAGATCGCTGTTCATACTTAGTACACAGTACTAAGTTAGTTCACACATGGAGCACAGCTCAGCCCCCCCCCCCCTCCGCTCTCTTTTCATTAGCTTACTGGATGTGATTGACAATGGTTCCTGCTGCTGTTTCAGCCAATGAGGAAGAAGAGACTGGGAAAAGCTGTTGCTCTTGTGTACATCTCTGGATTGAGATGGGGCTCAGGTAAGGGGGGAACTGGAGGGAAAGCTACTGCACACATAAGGTTTTTCTTTTAATTTCATGCATAGAATGCAACCACTTTAAACTCCTTAAAATTACTTGGTTTGTTCTACATTTTTATAGATTTTTTACATGAGAGAGCACAAAGGAAACTGCTTGCTTTTAGATCTCTCCCACTGATTAAAATTTTGTAGGGCGCAATATGAACAGAGCAGGTTCGAAGGAGAGATAAGTAAAGACTCACTCAGTTGCATGTGTAAATTTAAACTATTCTGTACTTTACTCTGTATACCACAACATTTTCTATTTGCCTGATTAAAACAAAGAAAAGATATTGTTTACATTTTTTTTTATTTTTTGTCCTGTCAAGGAACATAAATATTCCTTGAACATTTCCTACTCCCCAGAATGGCAGGGAAGTAGTCACAACCTTCCCCCTCCTTACTAGTGTGGAAGACTAAACACCAAACCTTATTGGAAAGGACTAGTGTGTGCTACTAGTGTTAATAAATGCAAGTTATAGCCTGGCTCTTGGCTAAACCTGAGTCATTGAACCTGGGTCAGGGTTACTAGAGGCCAGGCCAGCATGACTCAAACAGACAGCCTTCTGATGCCTCACCCTGATATTTGGAAAGTTGGAGAACATTCTGGAACTAGTGGGTGAAGGTGAAGAGGGACAGTTTTGCATATTTATGGGGCCTTAGCCCCATCCCCAGGTGTGGGTCTGGCTGGGGACTCATGAGCCTATAGATATGAATTAGGCATGCTGGGAAGGGAGTTGGGTAAAAGATAGAGAAGCAGTGCTGAGGGAGACTGTCGGTGGCCCTTGTGGGGGCCCCTTACCGGGGGGGGGGGGGGTTGCCTTGGACTGGAGAATGGGAGGTTGGCCTGGAAGGATCCCACCACAGTAGGCAGTTGGAGGGATTCAAGCTGGAGAGGCAGCAGAGAGAGCAAGGAGAGACAGTGAGTAAATCGGCACGGTGCAGGGACAGACAAGGGGAGAAGCAGTAGCAGTGCCCTCTTGAAGACAGCGGTATGCCAAGTCTTCATCAAACCTTGCCCTGGGAATCTCCATGTGTATGTCAGTCAGGAGGACTTTTGCGCAAATATCGCGCTGCCTTAAAAATCAGTAGCACCTTCTTTTTATTCTACTGGCCATGTGCTTTTAGAAAATGGATGGTTTGGGGGGGGGGGGGTCTTTTATAAATTCTGAAAGCTGTAAGGTAAAAAGGAAAACCTTTAGATTTTCTAAGAAACTTTTGCGTACCTAAATAGATTTTCACTATTTCTCAAAAAGGCGAAATTTTAAATTTACAAATATTTGTTATTTATTAACTCAATACAGGTTAAGCTTTTATATTTAGTATGAATTTTGTCAAATTTGCTGTGTTTGTATCTGCTAATAATGGTTTTAGTGTATTTTTAGCAAAAACATTTTTTTGATAAACATTGGAGCAAATACCGTGGGGCCTAAAAAATCAGTAGCACCTTATTTTTATTCCAGAGGTCATATGCTTTCAGAAAATATATGGTTTGGAGGGTCTTTTACAAACTCTGAAAGCTGTAAGTAAAAAAAGGAAAACCTCCAGATTGTTAGAGAAATGTTTGGGTTTGTTCGATTTTCACCATTTTGCAAAAAGGTGCAATTTAACATTCACAAATATTTGTTATGTATTAACTCTGTACAGGTTAAGCTTTTATATTTAGTAGGGGCTTAGCAGGAGTTTTGTAAAATTATCTGTGTTTTTATCTGCTAGTAATGGTTTTAGTGTATTTTTTGCGAATATATTGGTTTGATAAACATATGCTCAAATACTGCAGGGTCTAAAAATCAGTAGCACCTTCTTTTTATTGTAGAGGTCATATGCTTTCAGAAAATATATGGTTTTGGGGGTTTTTCACAAATTCTGAAAGCTGTAAGGGAAAAATGAAAACCTTCAGATTGTTTGAGAAATTTGGATATTTAAATTTTTGTGTACGTTCGATTTTCACCATTTTGCAAAAACATTTACATTTTTTGTTATTTATTAACTCCATACAGGTGAAGCTTTTATATTTAGTAGGAATTTGGCCACATTTGCTGTGTTTGTATCTGCTAATAATGGTTTTAGTGTATTTTTAGCAAAAACATTGTTTTGATAAACATTGGCGCAAATACAGTGGGGCCTAAAAAAATCAGTAGCACCATCTTTTTATTAAAGAGGTCATATGCTTTCACAAAATATATGGTTTGGAGGGTCTTTTACAAACTCTGAAAGCTGTAGGTAAAAAATGAAAACCTCCAGATTGTTAGAGAAATGTTTGGGTTTGTTAGATTTTCACCATTTTGCAAAAAGTTTAAAAGTTACAAATATTTGTTATTTATTGACTCAATACATGTTAAACTTTTATATTTAGTAGTAATTTTGGAAAATTTACTGTGTATTTATCTGCTAATCATGATTTTAATGGATTTTTAGGAAAGATATTGTTTTGATAAAGATTGCTTTGGTAAACATTTGCACAAATATTATGGGACCTTAGAAATCAGTAGCACCTTCTTTTTATTCTACTGGTCATGTGTTTTCAGAAAATATATAGTTTGGGGGGTCTTTTACAAATTCTGAAAGCTATAAGTGAAAAATAAAAAAGCAAAGGAAAATTTGAAAATATGGTCTGGCCATCTGAATGTACAAAATGGGGCACAGGGCCTGGCAGTGAAAGGGTTAATACAACATTACTTTAGGTCTTTTAAATTTACAATTTATGAAGATTTTATAATTTTATCTAACTGTACACCACTGAAATCACTTTGGAGAGTTTGATAGACAGCCAAATTCATACTGCAGACTTTGAATAAAACTTAGATCAAAAGTCACTTAGTTGAATAAAAAAAAAATCATTATGTTAAAAGAACAGTTAAAAATACATTTAGAATGATGAAGGTGCAGATCCTGTGGGGAAAAGCGAGTTCTGAAATAGACAGCAGGCAGAAACAAAGGAAATATATTTTTAACCTGACAAATTAGGGAAAAGTGAATGTGCTATGTTTATATCAGCTTTAGGATTTGTAAAACTAAATGAAACACTTAGGTTCACATTGTTTTTCATTTTCTTTCTTTTACAAGGCATAGCTGATAAAACTACCGAGGGGGGAACAGTTGAGCTTTTGTTTTCCTCTTCAGTTTTTGTTTCATAGCGGCTATCTTTTCTTTTTTGCTGAATTTGGCTGGTGGAAATAATCCAACAGCTATCAGCTGAAATAACAAAAGCGTACTTAAATATTTTATTAAACAAAGAAAACAAGCTATACATGCAAAAAAGCTTTTTTTAAAAGTATGTCTAATGATTAAACAGTTTTTTTTAAGTTTTGGATAGAGCAGGTTATAGCTAAAGTAATTGTAATTTTTTTTTGGTTTGCTTGATTTAGTGCGCCCCAGAAACACAATAGGAAGTGATAGGAAATCTTTCCAAGAAAATTAATTTCTAAAACATATGTCACTGGAATAGGTGTTTCCATTGGAACAATATCTAGAAGAATGCAATGCACTAAACTCGTGGTAGGGCCATGTCAAAGTTTACAAATACAGCACAATGTGTGCGTTCCAGCTTATTGTCAGTCCCATAATTTCTTATATAGTATACATATGAGCACATTCTACTTTAGGTCTTCTTGCTGACAGATTGTCCCTCTATTCCTGTTCCAAGACAGTTGTTAAATTTTAGAATACCATCACTTTCTCTCCCAATGACAACAATTTCCATGATAAACAAAGAGGGTTATTCTTTGCCTTCTGTATTAAAAACTGTTTGGCTTTAGAAACATTTAAATTGTATCTAAACCCAAGAAATATATATGCATTTGTTCTATTTATTTTTTCAGGAATATTTCCTTTATTTTTACCTGGTTATCTTGTTATTAGGGTGGCAATGCACAGAGAACTGGAAATATTGTAACTAATAAGAATGCAGCACAGTGCTTGTAGTTCATTCATTCACAGAACTCTGTGAATTAATGAACCGACCATGTGGGTGGAGCCCCGCACGGCCACATTCTTTTCAAATATTGACAGCGGGTGCAGGGAAAAGACAGCCCACTGTCACAATTAGAAGGGGGATCGGGGATAGGCTGCAGAAGCGGGACTTCCAAAGGTGAATTTATCTTTTAAACAAGTAAAAAAACAAGACCAGTGTGTCAACATATTAATTTCAATATCATTTTTGCTATATAATATTTTTTTTCTGTATTCATAATAATTGACATTTTTGCACCATCCACCCAGACATCATCAATGTGGTGGTTTCTGCTTATAAATACTTTAAATGTTAAATAAGGCTTTGTTCTGGAGAACTCCTTAAAATAAGTTTTTTTTTCCAAAATTAAGTTTAACTTGACAAAAAAGGAAGGTGCTGAAAAATGACAATGGTTAAAAAGAAGGAACTGTCTTAGGGCTCTTTCACATGGGAGGCAATAAAGTCTTTTAAGTGGCCGGTAAGCACTGTCACCTGTGTGAAAGAAAAAACAGTTAACCCTTCAAAAGAAGTACCAACAGATGCACAGGGTACCTATCAGTAGCCACATTTAAAGTGGTGTTTTTTTTTAACTTACCTCTAAATGCCTGCTGCTAGGAGGTCCCTCGTAGTCTGCCTCCTTCAGTGCCCGGGCTGGTGACGTCACGGCACAGGGTGCCGCTCGCGCATGCGCAGTGGGTGCCCGGCTGTGAAGCCACTGTTGGGTGCCCACAGTAAGAATGCCGGCACCGCGGAGCGGAGAACGAGTGTGGCTTCGCCCCCCCCCCCCCGCGTCGCTGGAACCTGGGACAGGTAAGAGTCCGATTATTAAAAGTCAGCAGCTGCAGTATTTGTAGCTGCTGACTTTTACATTTTTTTTTTTAAGGGGCACCCCACTTTAAATTCAATTGGAAAAAACATTAACCTGCTCTGAAGCATAGGTTTTAATAACAACTACATTAGGAAAAGTAGGAGGAAAACTTGTTCCTAAACTTCAGTCAGTGTTCTGCATTTATACATCATCAACTTGTTTGATAATAATAATTTGTGAATACAAAAAAGTAGGGCAATTTAGATAAAATGCATATTTTATTTGACTCTATTTTTCTTTTAATACTGTAAATGCCAAAACACATACTGAATGATTATCATTTCCATTAACAACTGAGAATATAATCAGCTTGTTCCTTCACAGTGTTGGCATAAGTACTATCGATAACTGTTCATTTCATAGAAGACAGCTTGCAAATCCATGATGATCATATAGTGAGAAACTGGGATCATTTTTCTAGTTTTTCTAATATGCTGTTGTTAATATTTAATTTTATTGTCAAACTGTGGGTGTGTAACAAATGAAAGCAATGGAAAAGTGGAAGTCTTGCTTATAGCAGATAATCAGGCATGAAAGCTAAAAAAAAAAAAATTACACATTTTCAAAATTGCGGTAGAACTCTGTCCAAAAATAAGATAAATTGGAAGGCCGGGTACCGGCCTGAAGTTATGGGAGGAGCCCGGAGGGTATTTAAGCAGCCCAAAGGCCGCCGGTCTTTGTCGGTTTCCTGTGCGTGATATCTGATACGTCAGACATCTAGGACCGACTCGTTCGAGACAAGCGCTGTTGGTGCCGGTTCGTGAGCTCCGTTTTCGTCTGTCCGTCTCCTCTTGTTGCAGTCCCGCGTTCCGTGTTCGTAAGTCGCGTTGTTCCTTCGTGTCGCACTCGTGTCGCCGAGTCGCAGTTCGTACAAAGAGTCTGGTTCGGCTGTCGCAGGTAGGGCTTCGGCTCCCATGTTTTACGTTCTCATGCACTGCTTATCATGTCACTAAACTGTGGTCTGCGTAGCTCACGAACTACGCGCTGCTTGTCTCGAAACCTAAACACTTACTCGCACGTTTTTGGTTGTACACGATCGGGAGCCATCTAGCGGCACGCACATTCAGGGCCGCCCGCCACAAAACACTCCGACCGATGCCGCATCCGGCACTCAAGGGTTCCCTTACGCGGTCGTGCTACGCAGCCTTCGAATCGTCCAAAACACGACTCACGCACGGGTGCCGTTCGCACTCACACGTATCGTTCATGTCCTGCCATTATTCGAATCGGTGGCGCCAGCGAGCGTGCCAAATCGCTATTCACATTCCGAAGCACTGTTGGCATACTAATTGTACGAATCACTTCGACCGTGTCGAAACATTTCACGTGTTAGCATGACAATCATTTCATCACTTCAACCATGGCTAACGTATCGGGCCATTCGGTCATGCTAAATCATTTCGCATCAGTTAAACAGGGCGTTCATGCCATCGCTTCGATCCTGGTCCGGTCGCATCCATACATGCTCCGATCGGGGCGATCCAGATGCACGACTACCCGGCCTCATTTTGATACATGCGCCAAGGGCGGAATCACATCACTGGTTGCGTACATTCCTGATTCTTGCCCCTGTCATGGTATATCATTTCTGTCACCTTACCACGCCCGGCATGAATGCAGTCACTTCCCCGCACTAATTCGTGTCGGCGTGCCCCAGGCCGGCCTCATTTCAATACATGCGCCAAGGGCGGAATCGCATCACTGGTTGCGTACATTCCTGATTCTTGCCCCTGTCATGGTATATCATTTCTGTCACCTTACCACGCCCGGCATGAATGCAGTCACTTCCCCGCACTAATTCGTGTCGGCGTGCCCTAGGCCCGGCCTCATTTCAATACATGCGCCAAGGGCGGAATCGCATCACTGGTTTTGCGTACATTCCTGATTCTTGCCCCTGTCATGGTATCTCATTTCTGTCACCTTACCACGCCCGGCATGAATGCAGTCACTACCTCGCACTAATTCGTGTCGGCGTGCCCTAGGCCCGGCCTCATTTCAATACATGCGCCAAGGGCGGAATCGCATCACTGGTTTGCGTACATTCCTGATTCTTGCCCCTGTCATGGTATCTCATTTCTGTCACCTTACCACGCCCGGCATGAATGCAGTCACTACCTCGCACTAATTCGTGTCGGCGTGCCCTAGGCCCGGCCTCATTTCAATACATGCGCCAAGGGCGGAATCGCATCACTGGTTTGCGTACATTCCTGATTCTTGCCCCTGTCATGGTATCTCATTTCTGTCACCTTACCACGCCCGGCATGAATGCAGTCACTACCTCGCACTAATTCGTGTCGGCGTGCCCTAGGCCCGGCCTCATTTCAATACATGCGCCAGGGGCGGAGTCGCAAAAAAAAAAAAAAAAAAAAAAGAGACTTTGATTCTTGTCCTTGTCATGTTATATCATTTATGTGTCACCTTACCACGCCCCGGCGTTAATTGGTCACCTGCCTGTACGAATTCGCGCCGGCGTGCCCTAGGCCGGCCGCATTTCTAAAAAAAAAAAAAAAAAAAAAAAAAAAAAAAGGGGAGCTTGGAGTCGGACCCGGTGGCAGCTGGATGTCACAGTTCGGCCTCAGCAATACCCAGGCAGTTAGCCTCGTTTCACGGTTGCCTCATTTCTGTACGTGCTCCAGAGTCCGGCTCACAGTCACCCCCATACGGTACGAACGGGCCGGGCCCTGTCACGGGAAGTTCGTTCAGTTAAGGCAACATGTCAAGTCAGTCATTCGTGTTGTCATCTGTCATTTGATCCCACAGCGGTCTCGGCAGTCGACTTAAGTCACTATCGCCTGTTGTTATCATCTACGTTGGGTTCCGTCGCTCTGGACGGCAGCAGTTTTAGGCTCTTAAATAGGTACTTTCTCTCACACTCTCTCAGGTCAGTCGGATTCAGTAGGTCCACCTGCACCAGCTTGATCAGGGTTCCAGCAGGTAAAAAAAAAAAAAAAAAAAAAAAAAAAAAAACGCAGGGGCACGGGGGGCTCCTGCTTTCTCATGGCAGGTACGTATATCATAGGTGACACGTCCAAACTCATTTCTTGTCACCTCTTTATAGGCCCAGCCTGCAGACACGTGACCAGTCTACTAAGTAACGGGTCTTGGCAGCCGCCATGTCATCAGTCGGCAGCGATGACCTCACCACCCCGCTATCTCCGGCGTCAGCCTCCGAGGCTGGCAGTGTCCAGTCCCTTAGGGCATGGACAATTCCCAGGCTGTCCGCCGAGCTGAGACGCAGAGGGATACCCTTCTCGTCCGCGGCCAGGAAGGCGGAGCTATTCAGGCTCCTCTTCCCACCACCGGCCGCAGCAAGCCCCAGCAGCCAGCAGGCGTCTCTGGAATCGATTTCAGCCGCCGTCGCTCAGCTACACACCCTCGTGTCTTCCCTGTCTTCCTCAATCGTTGAGGTCCAGGACAGGGTGTCTCGTCTAGAGACCAGCCCGGCTGCCACGGTTCCGGACCCTGCGGTGGTCCCAGCCATCAGTGCACCGGCCGCAGGTAGTGAGCTTGCCACGACTACCGTTCACCCTTCCCACCTGGTGCCACCCAGCGTAAGGAAGGACATTCTAGAGGGCAGAGACGTTAACCTGGCCTCACTCTTGATCTCGGTCCATGACTTGGCCGAGAACAAGGCCTACACCTGGGGGGACGTCTCGGTGGTTTTGAAAGCGAAGGATCCGAGGCTCAATAGAAAGCTCACGGTGCCCGAGTTCACGCTCGCTTTCGGCATGTGCTCAGCCTCCCCCGGCAGACGGGAGGAACTGGACCTCTACCTCCATTTGATCGTAGACCTGGGCCACAAATACGGTGGCTCAGCGTTCTACGACTATCATCGGTCCTTCTCGGCCAAAGCCGCAGCCAGATTCTCACAGTTTCATTTGACAACGGACTGGAGCGTAGTGGACACGGAGTTGTTCTGCCGCCACTTTGCGGGTCTTCGCTCCCCGCTATGTGCTGTCTGTCAGTCAGCGTCCCACACCACGGTCTGGTGTGCCAACATAGCCTCTGTCCATCCGATAGCTAGCACGGCCTCTACCAGCACGAGCCAGGCTCAGCAGGCCCCGGCGCAAGGGCAAAAGGTGGACAAGTTGGGACGTCTGGTGCGGATGGTTGGGGGAGCCGCCATTTGCAACAATTTCAATTACGGCTCCTGCAATTTCAGCCAGTGCCGGCTCTTGCACGTTTGCACCCTATGCCAGAGGGCGCACCCCAGGATCCTATGTGAGGTCAAACAGAAGAACCATGACTAAGCCGGGTCAATGCCCTTTGGCTCGGTGTTTACTTGACCTCACACCCCACTCCGTCACTCGCCAGCTACCTCATCCGGGGTTTCACCGATGGGTTTCATACCGGGCTCATCACCCTGCCCCACTCCACCCACGAATGTCCGAACCTACGCTCAGCAGCAACAGATGAGCCAGCGATTGACGTCCTTCTGCAGACGGAGTTGGATCGGGACTGCATGATAGGCCCGTTCAGTCAGTCTCCCTTTAACATCTGGAGGGTTAGCCCTATCGGGCTTGTACAGGGAATATTTTCAAATAAAAACGTCTGGTGTATGATCTGTCAGCGCCTCATTCTTCCGTCGCTCCCAGTCTCAACTCGCTCGTCCCCTCATCAAGTGGAGGGAGCGATATTATTTCGCGACCAAATTGACCTTCGGGTCTAAGAGTAGTCCTTGGGCAGCCAGGGCAGATCTGGCCATGTGGGAACACTTTCTTAGTAATTGGAACGGTGTGTCCCTGTTCATTCCAGTCGTGTCCACGCAGTCACCTCAGGTGGTGACCGATGCGGCGGCATCCACAGGATGCGCCGCCATTTTTGGCCATTTGTGGTTCGCCGCCCCTTGGCCTCCTCAAGCACTAGCCACACCAGGCTTCACTACCACGTCAGCCCTCTTTGAGCTCTTCCCCATCGTAGCAGCCGCTCACCTATGGGGTCACCATTGGTCTGGACAGACTGTGGCTTTCACGACAGACAATCAAGCCACAGCCAAGATCATCAGCAAGGGCAGGCCTAAATCCAGGCCCGTCATGTCCTTCCTCCGCAGACTGGTCCAGCTATCCCTACAGCATCAGTTCAATGTTTACTGCTCATTCATTCCAGGGAAGTTTAACTCAGCGCTTATTGTCATTCTCACCTAGCACTGTCACACAGCACGATACGCCAGTACGTGGCCGGGGTGCCGCACTACTTGTCACTTCAAGACCCCGCGAGGCCTTCGGTGTTCTCCTGCCACGCAGTGAGGGCTCTACTACGTGGAGTGCAGAAACACCAGCCGCCAGTCAGCCCGAAGCAGCTGCCTATCACGGGGGAGATCTTCAAGGGAATGTCTGACATCCTGGATAGGTCCCCTTTCGGTCTCCTCCTCAGCACCGTCCTGCAGGCTGCGATACACATGGCGTTTTATGGGTTTCTACGGCCCAGCGAGTTCACTCGCAGCCACCCAGCCGGTCCAGTCTTGCATAGAAGTAGTCTCTGCCGCCACCAGGATCACTACGTCCTTCACTTGGCGACATCCAAAACTCAGCAGCGAGGTTCCGGAGTAGATGTTCACCTGTACAGGGCTCACAACAACTGGTGCCCAGTTGCCGTGTTAAACCGCTTGACGGCACTGCTATCCGACCGCCCAGGGTCCAGTCCGCTTCTACCCTTTCCGGTATAACCCCTCAACTCGTCGCAGTTCGTGGAACATGTCCGGGTCCTTCTCGGCAATCTTCAGTTGGACCCCAGCCAGTACTCCGGGCATTCATTCCGGATTGGGGCGGCCACGACGGCCTCAAGACAGGGGGTTCCGGACCATGTGATCAAGGAACTGGGTCGGTGGAAATCGGCCTGCTTCTCTCGCTACATTCCTAACCCACAGTTAGAGATGGCTCAGGCCTTTGCTCGTCTTTCTCAGTGACATTACCTTTAATAAATAATTATCCCCTACCTGAAGGTTTTTGCCCCCTTATTTTGGTGTACCATACGGTAGACCAAGGCACACTTTCAGGTCTATTTCATGTTGGTGAGTTTTGTGTTGTTCCTATATGTCATCTTTACTCTTGTCGTCCGTAGGGCTCTAGACCATAAATTGGAAGGCCGGGTACCGGCCTGAAGTTATGGGAGGAGCCCGGAGGGTATTTAAGCAGCCCAAAGGCCGCCGGTCTTTGTCGGTTTCCTGTGCGTGATACCCACCCACCCTCCCCTTTTAAAAGCCTCTTCCAAGTATTCTTACCCCAGACTGAATACTCATTCCACATTATTCCATATAACTACTTCTTATCATTCTTTATCTAGGGTATGACCCCCCTTATTTTGGTGTACCATACGGTAGACCAAGGCACACTTTCAGGTCTATTTCATGTTGGTGAGTTTTGTGTTGTTGCCCCTATATGTCATCTTTACTCATGTCGTCCGTAGGGCTCTAGACCACAAATGTGGGAAATTACCTTTAATTGCCATTGTAACCTGTTTGTGTCACCTTCTGTGTCTGTACCAAGGCCAAACATTCCAGGGTATGTAAACTTTTTATCAGGGACATTTGGGTGATTTCTGTTATGATTTTAAATAGATACAAAAAACGATGTAATAATAAATGGCTTCATGTGATTGCTATCCTTAAATAAAAGACAGTTTTTTTTGGCATGATCATTCATATTTTCAATAATAATGCCAAAATTTCACAATTCCTGCCTGAGTATGCAAACTTTTGAGCACAACTGTATATATATATATTAGTGTGTGTATATATTACATATATACACACACTATATTGTCAAAAGTATTTAGGCGCCTGCCTTTACGCGCACATGAACTTTAGTGGCGTCCCGGTCTTAATCCTTTGCAGCTTTAACTCTTCTGAGAAGGTTGTCCACAAGGTTTAGGAGTGTGTCTATGGGAATGTTTGACCATTCTTCCAGAGGCGCATTTGTGAGTTCAGGCACTGATGTTGGACAAGAAGGCCTGGTTCACAGTCTGCACTCTAATTCATCCCAAAGGTATTCTATCGGGTTGAGTTCAGGACTCTGTGCAGGCCAGTCAAGTTCCTCCACCCCAAACGTGCTCATCCATGTCTTTGTGCACTGTTCCAAATCATTTGGTGGAGGGGGGATTGTCTGGGGTTGTTTTTCAGGGGTTGGGTTTGGCCCCTTAGTTCCAGTGAAGGGAACTCTTAAGGCAAAAACATACCAAGACATTCTGGACAATTTCATGCTCCCAACTTTGTGGGAACAGTTTGGAGATGGCCCCTTCCTGTTCCAACATAACTGCACAAAATAGGGTCCATAAAGACATGGATGAGCGAGTTTGGGCTGGAGGAACTTGACTGGCCCGCACAGAGTCCTGACCTCTATTGAACCCTACAGACTAGGACTGGGGTGCCATTAAAGTTCATGTGTATGTAAAGGCAGGGATCCCAACACTTTTGGCTATATAGTCTGTGTATTTGTGTATATATATATATATATATATATATATATATATATATATATATATATATATATATATATATATATATATATATATATATATATATATATATATATATATATATATATATATATATATATATATATATATATATATATATATATATATATATATATATATATATATATACAATATCTAAAAAAAGTGAGTACACCCCTCACATTTTTGTAAATATGTTATTATATCTTTTCATGTGACAACACTGAAGACATTACACTTTGCTACAGTGTAAAGTAGTGAGTGTACAGCTTGTATAACAGTGTAAATTTGCTGTCCCCTCAAAATAACTCACACAGCCATTAATGCCTAAACCGCTGGCAACAAAAGTGAGCACAGCTCTAAGTGAAAATGTCCAAGTTGAGCCCAATTAGCCATTTTCCCTCCCCAATGTCATGTGACTCGTTAGTGTTACAGGGTCTCAGGTGTGAATGGGAAGCAGGTGTGTTAAATTTGGTGTTATCGCTCTCACTCTCTCATACTGGTCACTGGAAGTTCAACATGGCACCGCATGGCAAAGGGTTTTTGACAGGGTTGGGGGTCAACCTGTCAGTGCTTAGACCATACGCCGCACACTGCATCAAATTGGTCTGCATGGCTGCCATCCCAGAAGGAAGATGATGCACAAGAAAGCCTGCAAACAGTTTGCTGATGACAAGCAGACTAAGAACATGAAATACTGGAACCATGTCCTGTGGTCTGATGAGACCAAGATAAACTTATTTGGTTTAGATGGTGTCAATCGTGTGTGGTGGCAACCAGGTGAGGAGTACAAAGACAAGTGTGTCTTGCCTGCAGTCAAGCATGGTGGTGAGAGTGTCATGGTCTGGAGCTGCATGAGTACTGCTGGCACTGGGGAGCTACAGTTCATTGAGGGAACCATGAATGCCAACATGTACTGTGACATACTGAAGCAGAGCATGATCCCCTCTCTCCAGAGACTGGGCCGCAGGGCAGTATTCCAACATGATAACGACCCCAAACACACCTCCAAGACAATCACTGCCTTCCTAAAGAAGCTAAGGGTAAAGGTGATGGACTGGCCAAGCATGTCTCCAGACCTAAACCCTATTGAGCATCTGTGGGGCATCCTCAAATGGAATGTGGAGGAGAGCAAGATCTCTAACATCCACCAGCTCTGTGATGCTTTCATGGAGGAGTGGAAGAGGACTCCAGTGGCAACCTGTGAAGCTCTGGTGAACTCCATGCCCAAGAGTAACCCTTAAGGCAGTGCTGGAAAATAATGGTGGCCACAAAAAATATTGAGCCCAATTTGGACATTTTCACTTAGGGGTGTACTCACTTTTGTTGCCAGCGGTTTAGACATTAATGGCCGTGTGTTGAGTTATTTGGGAGTGACAGCAAATTTACTCTGTTATACAAGCTGTACACTCACTACTTTACATTGTAGCAAAGTGTAATTTATTCAGTGTTGTCACATGAAAAGATATAATAAAACATTTACAAAAATGTGAGGGGTGTACTCACTTTTGTGAGATACTATATTTATATTATATATATCTATACAGTGTTGTAAGGGGGCATGAATAAGGAGTATTGATCTCCCATTAATCAATACTGAATGTAACTCAAAGTCTGAAGAATAAATTTTAGGAGGAATTAAAACCAACATCTATATTATTTTGCTATAATGAACACATTATTTGGCATTTTCTCTGCATAGCAAAACAAAATTTTACCATGACATAAACCACTACTAATATATATATTTTGATGAAGATGACAAAATTATAATACCAATCAAGATTCATTTTACCAGTTTCCAGGTTAATAAACATTTAAAAATGTTACCAGACTTTGAAAATGAAAAGTGAGAGATGGCACTGACATGTCACCTTTCATCACTTCTCATTAATGTGGAGTAATTAAAAGCTCTTTTCCAATAAATTAAACAACCCTTTGGCCTTTACAACTGCACAGTGAGCTGAATTTTTAAGACACTTTATTAACTCTGTTTGCAAGCTCGGATATATTATAATTTGGTATTTTAATACAGTAGTTGATATTAACCCCTTTTTTAAGAAGGGCATGCCCTGATAAATATAGAGTATATATTGTTACATATTTGTGGTCCATAAACATGTGCAGTGATGTTTACTGCGTCCAGATGAGCCCTGCGTGTCTTCCTTGGTGTTCTCAGGACTGCTGTGCAGACATTCTGCTATATAGGTTGCATTGGAGACTGAGGAGATTAGTATGAGCCTGCAATGACAGGTCTTGTAATATCAGGTAAGGAAAGAGGTTATTTTCAACATCGTTGATATCCCTTTAGGTATTAAAAGAGCTGATGTGCTTTAAAATTGCACTTATATTTTAAAACATGCCTCTGACTGTATCCAGGATGTGTATTTTCTTATAGCTGAATTCCAGGCAAAGGGGCATTAAAGTGACACTAAATGATATCCTTATGCTCTAAAAATAATCCATACACATCCACTACTTAATGGCCCTGTAATGTATTTTATTTTTTCACAAATGTGTTTCTAATGCCACGTACACACAATCGGACTTTTCGGCCACACTATCCGGTGGACTTAGTCTTCCGGACAATCCACTGGCCTTTCCAGCGGAGGTCCGCTGGACTTTCCGAACGCGTGGACTTGCCCACACACGCCCGGACTTTTTCCGGCGGACAATCCCCCAGAGTTTTGGCGGAAGTCCGCGGGACTTTTGAAATGAACGGACTTGCCCCACACACGGAGTAAAGTCCGTTTATTTAGAACTTGACTCCAGGTAGACGGGACTAGCGGGAAGTCAATGCCGCCGCCTCGATGGACGAGATTGACACCTCGCTAGCCCCGTCACCTGGTATGGATTTAAAGAGGAATCCCTACGCCGAAAAAACGGCGTGGGGGTCCCCCCGAATCCATATCAGACCCTTATCCGAGAACGCAGCCCAGCTTTTCAGGAAAGGGGGTGGGGACGAGCGAGCGCCCCCCCTCCTGAGCCGTACCAGGCCGCGTGCCCTCAACATGGGGGGGGTGCCCTGGGGAAAGGGGGGCCCTGCAGCCCCCCCCACCCCAAAACACCTTGTCCCCATGTTGATGAGGACTAGGGCCTCTTCCCGACAACCCTGGCCGTTGGTTTTAGGGGTCTGCGGGCGGGGGGCTTATCGGAATCCGGGAGCCCCCTTCAATAAGGGGGCCCCCAGATACCGGCCCCCCCCCACCCTATGTGAATGAGTATGGGGTACGGTGTACCCTACCCATTCACCTAAGGGAAAAAAGTGTAAATAAAAAAACACAACACAGGTTTTTAAAATACTTTATTACACAGCTCCGGGGGTCTTCTTCCGTCTTGGGGGGTCTTCTCGCCGGACTCCTCCGCTATCTTCTGCTAGCTCTTTTACTTGCGGAGGAGCCCAGCTTTCTCCTTCATCGCCGCCGCCGTCTGGGGGTCTTGTTCCGACTTCGGGGGTCTTGTCCCACTCTTCTGTTCTTCTTGCCGGGCCTCTGCTATCTTCTGCTAGCTCTTTTACTAGCGGTGGCCCGGGCTTTTGTCGCTGTCGCCACCTTCTGCTTCTGCTTCTTCTGCTGCTTCTTCTTCTTCCTTCATCTGATGTTGACACGACGCTGTCTCCTCTTCTAATGGCCCAGACGTGTTGCGCTGCCAGTTATATAGGGACAAGGGGTGGGGCCACTGGCTCATGTCACATGGTGACCCCGCCCACAATTTGACGCATGCTCTGAAGCATTGAACTTCATTTTCTTGGTTTGTCGTAGTGTTGTACGTCACCGCGTTCTTGTCGGTTGAAAGTTCAGCGGACTTTTGTGTGACCGTGTGTATGCAAGCCAAGCTTGAGCGGAATTCCGTCGGAAAAACCATCCAAGATATTTCCGATGGAAATTCCGCTTGTGTGTATTTAAAGTAGTGAGATTTAAAGCTTGACTTCAATCACTACTTCAGCACTAGCTACTTCAGCATTACTTCTGTGAGGTTTGTAACGATTTGATACTTTAGTGGTACTTTATGAGAAGGGCTGTCCATGTCACAGGGAAAAACCGCGATGTTATATACAAACGTTTAACTAACAAAGGGTTAATGTTTCACTTCTTTCAGGCTCAAGTAGTGCTGATAAGGACACAGATATGATGATTTAAATTATAGTCCATGCAGTGAATTCATGCTGAAATCCTGAAAAAGTAATACATGAACTACTTCTCAAATTGTACTACTTGAAATTGTATCTATTAAGACACTGCCCTAGAAATACATTAGATGCTACTTCAGGTACGATCTGTAAATCGTATGCCATGCCTGAAGTCGTACTGGTGTGACCAAGGGCTCAGGAATCTCCAAACTACAGAGCCCCATCTAAAAATAGCAAAATCCAGATAAAGCTGCCAGAGCAGTTTTCTCCTTTCAAAATAAATGCTCTGTAGCCCTGCAGTCAGCAGACATGCAAACTCTGGGGGTTATTTATGAAAGGCAAATCCACTTTGCACTACAAGTGCAAACTACAAGTGCAAAGTGCACTTGAAATTGCACTGAAAGTGCACTTGGAAGTGCAGTCGCTGTAGATCCGAGGGGGACATACAAGGAAAATAAAAAACAACATTTTAGCTTGCACATGATTGGATAATAAAATCAGCAGACCTTCCCCTAATTTCAGATCTACCCCTCAGATTTACAGCGACTACACTTCCAAGTGCACTTTCAGTGCAATTTCAAGTGCACTTTGCACTTGTAGTTTGTACTTGTGGTGCAAAGTGGATTTGCCTTTTCGTAAATAACCCCCTCTTTGTCTATTTCCTGGCCATTTCTATAGTGACAGAGCCTCATTGTGTCACAATATAAATATATATAATTTTGCAGAGGTCCTAGAGAATAAAATGGTGGCAGTTGCAGATTTTTTATGTCACACGATATTTGCACAGTGGTTTTTTGAACGCAAATAAAAAAAATATACACTTTAATAAATTATAGTGGACACAAGTACAATATAATACCCAATTTTTGGGCAAAATATAGATGATGTTACACTAAGTAAATGGATACCAAACATGTCAGACTTTAAATTGATTTGATCAGATGCTGTACAAGCCGGCAACAGTTTGGCAACAAACAAACCGAAACTGAAAGTGACAAAAGTCTCATTGATGTCCCACAATGGAAGGAACAACATCAGTTTCTCTCAATGTGAACCAGAAAACTGAAACCACTGGTAAAAACCTTACCAGGCTTCCCAATGGGAGAGCCTGGAAAAGATAGCAGTGGCAGCGGGAGTGCCGCTGCCACTCAGATTATTTTAACCGCGTAGGGAATTGCCTCGTGAGAAAAAACAATACCGGGATCATGGTTGTAGCCTCAACCATGATCCCTGTATAACAACGTTAACATGAGGCTATATTTATACTGTACTGTTGGTATTGAGCTTATTAAAATCAATATTATGGTAATTTGAAGAGTCGCATATATTTCAGGAAGCATTACTAGATCAATAACTGACTTAGAGTTGCTCTTAAAAGTATAACTACAATTTTTGATAGATAATTTGGATAGTGGTGATAGGGTTAGAATCACTGTCAGCTTATTATTGCCTGATCATCACTGTCACTGGGAATGAAAGAGATGGTAAATCGCACATGAGAAACTATATACAATATTATTGGAGAAAGGGACTTTGGCATGTGGTGCCCTCTTGATAGCCCACCAGAACCACTAGCATTACTGTATGGTAAATTCAAATTGTTGAGTTGCCACCAAAACAGGAATATAGGAAATATCCTCCAATAGTGACATGTATTCCTATGGCAACTATCTAAAGGGGGAATATCACTCACATTTTCAGATATCATCTTATATCCTGTTGCGTAAGCAGCATATATATGACAGGAAGTGAAGGAAAATCTCCCTGAATGATGCACAAATTGAAAAAAAATGGCAGAAGTTTTAACCCTCTGCTAATTTATCCAAAATGAAATAAAAAGTCTTGGCTTTAGATATACAGTACTTTAAGTGTTTCTGTATGACCATATAAAGAAGTATCAAAAAGTATAGAAGAATATAATAATTTAACTGTATTGGGCGATGACCAGAGCAATAAAACATGAAAACAAAAAAAAACATAATTTAGGTACAGGGCTATTATTAAAAGTTGTAGGATATGTGTTTGACTATTTAATGTATTTGTAATCCTTTATTAACAATAGCCAGAAAGTACATCTGTTACTTGTGCTGGCAGACTAATTTAGGTACCAATTTAGCGCTGTCAACTGAAAACATGTTTGTGTCTACGGAAAGACAGTCTGATAGACAATGCGTCAGTTGTGTTGGTATGCACGCCTTAGAATTTGATGTTCCCTAATGATACTAAAAAAGCCAGATAATTATAAGTTGCAAATTGAAGCCTCAGAAAGCTGACTGCTTTGATTTGTAGAGTTAGGGAAATTTTCAAGCCAGAGACCAGACAGAAATGCTGATTTAGACAAGAGTCTAAGAAAGTTAATAGGAAAAGATACATGACCCCTTAGATCCCCATTACAATCTATGAATTATTTATAGGATTAAATAGCCCAGCAGCATAACCGGTTATGTAATTCTATTTACTGACTTCAGTTTGCGGGGTGCAATTACATTGACAGGGTGTGACTGAAGCTGTCTTTGTGATTTATTTGCATTAGGCCAATATGCCTGGCTACAGCTTTGTCCAAAAGTGACAATTATTCATACTGGTGAAATGCAGAGTTCTGAAATTCTAGTTGTTTTTCTATTTCTGGTATCCAAAAGCACATCCTGCACATGACATGCTAGCATTCAGTAGGAAATCAAAGTGCACTGTGGACCAAAACTATTACATTCTTATAAATAATTTTTGAGTGCTGCATAATGATATCTTAAAGTGAACATGGCCTTTGCTGGTGCAGGTCAAAGCAACATTTTCAATTTATTTTTGCCTTCCCCAGCAGTATATATTTTCTTTCGTTTAACTCATCTGCATTCAGTCTCTGGGTGCAAAGGAAAGTCCTATGTAAGGAAGGCGTTAACAGACTTGTAGCTTACATAGGGCCAGGCACAACCCCTTTGACAGATAAAGACAGAAGGTATGCTCCTTCATACCTGGAAGTACAGGGTACTTCAATTGGCTTCTGGTCCATCCATTAAAAGAAAGGTAAGCATTTGCTGCTATGAATGGTGTGGGATTATATTAAACCCGTTTCTTTTTCATGGGTGCCAAAAGCTCACGTTTGCTTTAAATGAATTTTTTTTAGCCCAAGGTTTGTTGTTTGATTACGATGTCTTCCAATTTTTTGTGTAAAGGGCAACTGCAGCCAAATACCTTGATATACTGATAAGACACATACATACTGTATGAACTGATTCACCTATTAAAAGATTTGCATAGTAATATAAAATATATATTTATATGATATTTTGACTCATTAATCTCTTCTCTGCTATAGGACAGCATACTATAATGTAAAAAAGGACCATTTTTGATTTGAGTTTGCCCTCTCTGCAATATAATTTATTTATTTTTTAACTTTTTGTGCCTGACCCCCACTTCGCTGTCATTCTCTGGTAGGTGTAGGTGAAAATTATGTTTACCTACTCCCTCAGCCTTCTGGGATACCACATCACATATTTCAGGAGGTGACAGGATCACAATGGCTGGTGGGTTGACTGGCACAGGTCAATGGAAGTTGTCTGCCTGAACTCAAAAAGGACCAGGATGTCAGTGCAGGACCTAGGCTGCAGCACCTGGTCAGCGTATCATAGGAGAAATATGCTGCATCCATTGTGTAAGCAAGTATCTAAATCTAGGACAGAACTAAAGTACAAGTAAGTGGGAATCAAAAAAAGACTGCTGGGACTGCTCATACAGAGTTTCAGAACATGGGTACTTCCTCACACCGCTATGCAGTACATACAGTACATATACATAACAAATAGTAAATAAAAAAATAAACAAGTCTGTAGGGAATATTAGATGTATACACAGTTCCCAAATTATACACTTCAAAGTCTCTCTTGGTTATCCGTTGTGAAGTGCTCAGTGCACAACATTAATAAAGTGACTCAGTGATCATAAAAGTGCTCTGTGCCCCCTCTGATGTTCCCGCACTCTCCGGAATAAATTGATCCCCTGCATGAGTAAAACACACTTTAGTTCTAGTGGAATGATATTCCTCTTTGCTCCTCTCTCTTTGCTCTTCCAAACTTCTCCAGACTCCTCTCTCTAATCACCAGGATAGCACCATTTTTTATTGGTATTAAGGTAAGTATACTGGCATCAACCTTTTCAAGTGCATCCTTACAGTGCCTTGAAAAAGTATTCATACCCCTAGACGTGCATTTGTATTCAGCCCGCCTGAGTCAATATTTTGTAGAACCACCTTTCACTGCAATGACAGCTGCATGTCTTTTAGGGTATATCTTTACCAGATTTGCTGTGGATCTCTGTGGATCTCTGCAGCTCCTCCAGAGTTACCATGGGCCTCTTGGCTGCTTCTCTGATTAATGCTCTTCTTGCCTGGCCTGTCAGTTTAGGTGGACGGCCATCTCATGGTAGGTTTGCAGTTGTGCCATACTTTTTCCATTTTCAGATGATGGATTGAACAGTGCTCTGTGAGATGTTCAAAGTTTGGGATATTTTTTTTAGAACCTAACCCTGCTTTAAACTTCTACACAACTTTATCCCTGACATGTCTTGTGTGTCCCTTGGCATTCATGATGATGTTAATTGACTAATGTCCTCTAACAAACCTATAAGGACAGAACAGCTGTATTTATACTGAGATTAAATTACACACAGGTGGACTCTTTTTATGAATTGGTGACTTCTAAAGGCAATTGGTTCAACTTGTTTTTAGTTAGGGGTATTAGAGTAAAGGGGGCTGAATACAAATTCATGCCACACTTTTCAGATATTTATTTGTAAAAATTTTGAAAACCATTTATCATTTTCCTTCCATTTCACAATTATGTGCCACTTTGTCTTGGTCTATCACATAAAATTGGTTACATCTTGGACAGGTACAAGTGTGATGCATTTTTATGAGGTCCCTTTTCCAGTTACTTAACTTCCTATTCTTTCTCTAGCAGTGGATGGTCATTCACATAAATAAAGTCTAGAGGTAGAAAAAATAACTGTAATATTTATGTTATTCCTTGCTTTTTTTTTTTGCCAACTCCCACCACACTGTTTGATTGGGCCTCCAGAGCTGCTTCTTTTTAGCTCTCCAGCCAGTAGTCACACTCTGATATCATCACATTCATTCACCAGCAGTCCTGTACTGTACTTGAGGATGGTGAGGGCCTGCCCACAACCAGAGAGCTTCAGAGAGAAGATAAAAGTGCTAGCTGGGGGAGCAAGGTATTACTGCTTATTCCCCTACCCTTATTTTTTTTTGAGCATTTAAAGTGTTATTAAAACCTTGTTTTTTTGTTTTTGTTTTTGTTTTTTGCTCTGTGCAGTGGTTTTGCAAATAGAAGCCCAGATCCTCCTCTTCTCTGGTCCTTTGCCAGTTCTCCTGGCCCCATGCAGGGAGGGAAAGGGGGAGCACTCAGGGGTATTTTTTATTTAAATCCCAGAATTCAGCATTAAGATACTCCAGAGGATACAGCAGTGTAGGTTGCTTTGGATAGGACAGCCTCATCAACCACAAAATAACATTTAGACAAATAAACCCACAATGATAAGAAAAAAGGCACCAAGGGGTTTAATTGCTCAAAGTGTTTGCAATCAGAGGTAATCCTTCCTTATGCACTTTGTCACAGCTTTCCATAACCTTTCCCTGCAACAGTTTTTGATACTCTGACACAGACACTGGCTGTTCTGTGCTCCCCCCTCTTCCTTTTATAGTGAGGGGCTGGACACATGAAAAAAAAAGTTTAAATACCCTTGCAGTGCATTACCAGTACAATGAGTTTGGGCAGGTGACTTGCCTCATTTGTTCATTTGGTTCATGAACTGAAAATAACCTGTGTTCACCTCCAACCTATGATAGACCTGCAACTCATCCTTAGTCAGATATAGACTGTTCTCTTTAAGGAGTTGCTTTAGAGATTGTAGACCCTGTTTAATACATGCTTCCCTCTGCTGCTCCATTTCAGGCCTTTCTGTTGAGTGCTTCTTTTAGCTTTTTGCAGTGATCACACAACCTGCAGATTCTTCAGCCAAATGATCCAGGTTGCTTCCCACTGGGAGAGTGATGCTTCCTACATGTTAAAGCATATGACAAGGCAAAAAAAAAATATATATATATGTAGCACTTACCCCCGAAGGAGCTGCTGGTTTGATTTGGGCTTACCGTTACCTTCTTGACCTCGTGTGCGTCTAGGGGTTTCACGAGGTAGATGGCCCAAAGAACTGTAGAAACTGACACTGGATCCGCTTTGGGATTTATATTTGCAAAAAAGGGTAGACAAACACAGTCTCACAGTGAAGGATAGAGGGTTTAGGTAGAAAGTTCAGGTACTCTTGGAACTGCTCAAAATAGAAAGTCTCTCACTATAGAAATCCAGAGAATAGCCACTCACAACTGGATTATCACAACCCGGATAGATCTCCTCTCACTAGGCCTTGCAGCCGGTGAAGTGTTAGATAAAGCAAAGTCTCTGCCACAGACTTGTTGTAGAACACTTGTGAATAAAGTCTCTGCCACAGACTTGTTGTAGAACACTTGTAGTAACTGAAGGATGTAGACAAATTTCCCTCATACGGTACCAGTATCTTGCAGCCGGTCCGGCGATACCGTATGAGTGTAGATTCACTTGGTGTCTTTCAACTAAGCCTCCAGGCTCTTTCCGAGGAACCAGCCTTACGCATGGCCCTCTCTCGAAGAGTCCTCCCCTGGTTGCTTCCACAGTTGCTGGGCATCTCCCCAGATGAGACGGCACCGGACCACCCTTGAATCCTCCTATCAGTTACTTTGCGTCGGGCTAGCCAGCTCCAAGACTCGGAATTGGATGGATCTGCACCCCAGGCCATGAGGGCCATGGGGGCTGGTCAGGAGGACCAGGACCAAACAGACAGAAAGATCTTCTGGCCAGGAACCCAGAAACACGTGATGTCAGTACCTTAAGTACCCTCTCCCAGAATTCACAGCAAGACGACACTCCCACTGGGCTGGTTCAGAGAGAGATTGGCACTCAATGCACCTAGCCAAACTGCGTTCTCACACTTGCCAGAGGTGACAGCGGTCACAAAAGTGAGTACACCCCTCACATTTTTGTAAATATTTTGTTATATCTTTTCATGTGACAACACTGAAGAAATTACACTTTGCTACAATGTAAAGTAGTGAGTGTACAGCTTGTATAACAGTGTAAATTTGCTGTCCCCTCAAAATAACTCAACACACAGCCATTAATGTCTAAACTGCTGGCAACAGTGAAGATCTCATAATTGGGCCCAAAGTGTCAATATTTTGTGTGGATGTTGGAGACCTTCCGTTTGATGCCCAATAGGGTTTAGGTCTGGAGAAATGCTTGGCCAGACCATCACCTTTACTCTCAGCTACTTTAGCAAGGCAGTGGTCGTCTTGGAGGTGTGTTTGGGTTCCTTATCATGTTGGAATACTGCCCTGCAGCCCAGTCTCTGAAGGGAGGGGATCATGCTCTGCTTCAGTATGTCACAGTAAATGTTGGCATTTATGGTTCCCTCAATGAACTGTAGCTCCCTAATGCCAGCAGCCCCAGACCATGACACTCCCATCACCTGGTTACCGCCACACACACTTGACATCATCTGTACCAAAAAAAAGATTTCTGTAGATTTATTGCAGTGCTTCAAACAGGAGAGAGGGGTGAGGATGCAGGATAATCAAAACACCAAACCGATATAGGAAAACATTCTCTTAATCATAAATCCTCTAGCAGCAGCCTTTGTTAAAGGTAGAGGGGATAGCCAGTCAATGTGAGACTCTTCATGAGCAGTCCCAATTCTTGGAGACTTAAGCAAGGGTCCTACACACAATGTCCATGGACAACTGTTGCCCACCAGCCTCCATGCAACACACTTCTGTGATAAATGGAAACCTCTTAAGGCAAGCGTCCACAAGTGATGCCCTCCAGTACTTATCCTTCACTCCAGATTCCATTAGCCTCTCAGCTAGGCATCCCACTGGCAGCAGCCCCATGCGAAGACACTCTCAGCAAAGTTTTCTAAAAATGTATTTTTTCTTTCAGCCACCTTCTGGGTGCCCCTCCCAGGGAGGTCAGATAAATATTCATAACTTAAGTGGCTGATCCTCCTACTCTATCTCTTGAAGCGCCCTCTTGAGCAATCAAGCACCAAGCTTAGTGAAACCTGATCAGACCTAGAAGAAGATTACTGCTTTACTGAGTACAGCAGAGCCAAAAACGAAATTTGGCCTAACTAGGGCAGAGCGCTACATAACCTTTAACATGTTGATATCATATAATTATGAGGTTTTCAATAAAGTAATATCTGGAGATTCTGCCATAAAAGTCCTTGTTTAGGTACTTCCTGTTGAAGGGTGATAAAAATGCCCAACACCCCCGGGTTCGGTTCGAACCAGAACCTTCGAACGGACCGAAAGTTCGCGCGAATTTTCGAACCCTATACGTTATAATGGACGCGAACGTTCGAAATCAAAAGTGCTAATTACAACGGCCAATATGCATGTTAATGTCATAAAACAGGTTTGGGGACCCGGGTCCTGCCCCAGGGGACATATATCAATGCAAAAAGAACTTTTAAAAACTAACGTTTTTTCGGGAGCAGTCATTTTAATGATGCATAAAGTGAAAAAAAAAAAGTGAAATTTTCCTTTAAATATGGTACCTGGGGGGTGTCTAAAGTATGCCTGTGAAGTGGCATGTGTTTCCCGTGTTTAGAACTGTCCTTGCACAAAATGACATTTGTAAAGGAAAAAAAGAAGCCATTTAAAACCACTTGCGGCTTTAGGTTTGTTCTTAAGTAGAATCTGAACAGGTACATTATGAAGTGTAGCTCCATCCCAAAAAAATCTATTTTTAAGCTTTTTGGAGAACATAGGGAGGGGTTATCACCCCTGTAACATTTGCTGTCTTTGCACATCTGTTCAGAACATGTCACCTCACTTTCCGTCCCAATGACAAATGTTTTTGGAAAAGTGGGGTTTTAATTGAAACAAGGATTGGTGATAAAGTATCAGTAGAGAGGAGATACCTTTTTCCCAAATTAAATCTAACAGGATAGAATTTCCCTTCCTAGGGGTAGATTTCCTCTCACTTCCTGTTTTCTCTTTCCATTTGCAAGTAGGAGTCGTTTGTAAGTTGGATGTTTGAAAGTAGGGGCCTGGCGTATATACTCTGCAGAAATTTGCCCTATTAGATGTTGGTGTAGCCACAAGACTGGTGGGCACAGGAATGGGCCCTGCTATGAGTTAATAGATCAAGATTTGTAATTGCATGCACCTGTTGAACAGGGCAGAAAAATTGGGGGTGGTGGTGGTGGTGGACGGTGTTGCCACAAGACTGTAAGCTCTCACAGTTACTCTTGGTGGGCGCAGGAATGGGCCCTGCTGTGAGTTATTAGATCAAGATTTGTAATTGCAAGCACCTGATGAACAGGGCAGAAAAATTGGGCCTTTGGCGGTGGTGGTGGACGGTGTTGCCACAAGACTGTAGGCCCTCATAGTTACTCTTGGTGGGCGCAGGAATGGGCCCTGCTGTGAGTTATTAGATCAAGATTTGTAATTGCAAGCACCTGATGAACAGGGCAGAAAAATTGGGCCTTTGGTGGTGGTGGTGGACGGTGTTGCCACAAGACTGTAGGCCCTCACAGTTACTCTTGGTGGGCGCAGGAATGGGCCCTGTTGTGAGTTATTAGATCAAGATTTGTAATTGCAAGCACCTGATGAACAGGGCAGAAAAATTGGGCCTTTGGCGGTGGTGGTGGACGGTGTTGCCACAAGACTGCAGGCCCTCATAGTTACTCTTGGTGGGCGCAGGAATGGGCCCTGCTGTGAACTATTAGATCAAGATTTGTAATTACCCGCCCCTGTTAAACAGGGGCTGAAAAATTGTGCCTTAGGCACTGGTGCTGGTGCCACAACACTGCAACCCCTCACAGAGACTGTACTTGGAGCACAGCAGTCACACGTGTTGCGAAGCATTTTTTTAAAAAATTGTAAGTACCCGCCCCTGTTAAACAGGGGCTGAAAAATTGTGCCTTAGGCACTGGTGCTGGTGCCACAACACTGCAACCCGGCCCTCACAGATACTGTACTTGGAGCACAGCAGTCACACGTGTTGCGAAGCATTTTTTTAAAAAATTGTAAGTACCCGCCCCTGTTAAACAGGGGCTGAAAAATTGTGCCTTAGGCACTGGTGCTGGTGCCACAACACTGCAACCCGGCCCTCACAGATACTGTACTTGGAGCACAGCAGTCACACGTGTTGCGAAGCATTTTTTTAAAAAATTGGAAGTACCCGCCCCTGTTAAACAGGGGCTGAAAAATTGTGCCTTAGGCACTGGTGCTGGTGCCACAACACTGCAACCCGGCCCTCACAGATACTGTACTTGGAGCACAGCAGTCACACGTGTTGCGAAGCATTTTTTTTAAAAAATTGGAAGTACCCGCCCCTGTTAAACAGGGGCTGAAAAATTGTGCCTTAGGCACTGGTGCTGGTGCCACAACACTGCAACCCCTCACAGAGACTGTACTTGGAGCACAGCAGTCACACGTGTTGCGAAGCATTTTTTTTAAAAAATTGGAAGTACACGCCCCTGTTAAACAGGGGCTGAAAAATTGTGCCTTAGGCACTGGTGTGGTGGCATGGATCATTGAGGAGGAGGAAGAGGATAGTCAGTGAACATAAGAGGACAGTCACTCAGCATCAGCATAGGCAGTCTTGAAGGGATGTGACATTAAAAATTATTCGGTTATATCCGCCTCAGGTGCCTGGTAGCTGGTGGTGATCCAAGACTGATTCATTTTGATGAATGTCAGTCGATCAACCGAGGCGGTGGACAGGCGCACCCTATGATCAGTCACAAATCCTCCAGCAGCACTGAATGTGCGTTCGGAAAGAACGCTGGAGGCAGGACAGGCCAGTAGCTCAATTGCATACTGTGCAAGCTCTGGCCAGTGATCCATCCTCAGGACCCAGTAAGCCAGAGGATTTTCGGTGGGAAAGGTGTCCAAGTCTGACCTTGCCCCAAGGTATTCCTGCACCATGTATATCAGACGCTGGCGATGGTTGCTGGAACCGATCATACCTTGGGGCTGCGGACTAAAAAATTGTCTGAACGCATCGGTCAGACGTCCACCTTCCCCACCGCTCCTTCTGCCACTGACCGAAGCCTCAGCAACTCGTCGCCCAGGACCAGGAGTTTGTAGCCTCCCAGTTTCTGGGAACGCGTTGCACAGACCTTTCTGCAAGGCCTCCCTGAGATGTCTCATCCTCTGCTCCCTCTGCGACGGCAAGATAAGGTCCGCAACCTTACCCTTGTACCGCGGATCAAGGAGAGTGGCCAGCCAGTAATGGTCCCTCTCCTTGATCCGAAGAACACGAGGATCCTTCCGCAGGCTTTGCAGGATCAGGGAGGCCATGCAGCGTAGGTTAGCTGAGGCATTCGGTCCGGAGTCTTCTGGGTCACTGAGGATGACATGATCGCCAGCCACCTCCTCCCAGCCACGTACAAGTCCACTGGTTTGTTGGGACTGTACATCATCCCTAAAAGACTGCTGCTGCTGATGCTGAGTGCCAGGCTCCACCTCCATGCTCACACAATCCTCCTCCTCCTCCTCCCTCCTCCTCCTCCTCATCCTCTTCCTGTGTGATGGGTGGGACAGAAGGAACACTGTCCGGATAAAGGGGGCCTTGAGAGGCAAGGAAGTCCTCCTCTTCCTGCCTCTGTTCTGCCTCAAGTGCCCTGTCCATTATCCCACGCAGCGTATGCTCCAACAGGTGGACAAGAGGGACAGTGTCACTGATGCATGCACTGTCACTGCTCACCATCCTCGTGGCCTCCTCAAATGGTGAGAGGACAGTGCATGCATCCCTGATCATGCTCCACTGACGTGGGGAAAAAAAACCAAGCTCCCCTGACCCTGTCCTGGTGCCGTAGTCGCAAAGGTACTCATTGATGGCCCTCTGCTGCGTGTGCAGTCGCTGCAGCATGGCCAACGTTGAGTTCCACCTGGTGGGCATGTCACATATTAGGCGGTTCTTGGGCAGGTTCAGCTCCTTTTGCAGCTCAGTCAGCCGAGCACTGGCATTATAAGATCGGCGGAAATGCACACAGACTTTCCTGGCCTGCCTCAGGACATCCTGTAAGCCTGGGAACCTGCCCAAGAACCGCTGCACCACCAGGTTGAGGACGTGAGCCATGCAGGGCACATGGGTGAGCTGCCCCTGTCGCAGGGCGGAGAGGAGGTTGGTGCCATTGTCAGAAACGACCATTCCTGGCTTAAGCTGACGTGGCGTCAACCACCTCTCGGCCTGCCCCTGCAGAGCTGCCAGAACCTCTGGCCCAGTGTGGCTCCTGTCCCCCAAACACACCAGCGCAAGCACGGCATGGCATCTTTTTGCCTGCGTACTTGCGTAGCCCCTTGTACGCCTACGGAGCACCGCTGGTTCCAAGGACAGAGCACTGGAGGAAGAAGAAGAGGAGGGGGTGGAGGAGAGAGGTGTGTCACAACCAGTAGCAGTAGTCGCGTTTTGGAGGCGTGGTGGCGGAACAACCTCCAACACTACTGCACCTTGTCCTGCATCCCTCCCAGCTGCCAATAGAGTGACCCAATGGGCCGTGAAAGAAAGGTACCGTCCCTGTCCATGCCTGCTGGACCATGAGTCAGCGGTAATATGCACCTTACCGCTGACCGCCCTGTCCAGCGAGGCATGGACATTGCCCTCCACATGCCGGTAGAGAGACGGAATCGCCTTCCGCGAGAAAAAGTGGCGTTTGGGAACCTGCCACTGAGGAACCGCACATTGAACAAACTCACGGAAGGGGGCCGAGTCTACCAACTGAAAAGGCAGCAGTTGAAGTGCTAGCAATTTAGCAAGGCTAGCATTCAACCGCTGGGCATGTGGATGGCTGGGAGTGTACTTCTTTCTACGGTCCAGCAGCTGGGGCAGGGAAATTTGCCTGCTGCAATCGGACGTCGGTGTACTGCAAGTACTTGGTTGTGACACACCGAATTCTACACCTTCAGTCCTCTCAGAGCAGCTTTCAGAGAGGACTGAAGGTGTAGTGGGATGGAGATCCCAGCTGAGGAGGAGCAAGGAGAGGTCCGCTTAGTTCTTTGGTGTGGGTCTTTTATGTGTGCCTGCCAACGAGCTGCATGGCAGGTCGCCATATGTCTGGCCATGCTTGTCGTGCCCAAGCGGCTGATGTTTTGGCCACGCGAGATACGCTTGAGACAAATATTGCAAATAGCAGTGGTGCGATCTGCTGCACTCGTCTCAAAAAAGGCCCACACCAAAGAACTTTTCTGATAACGTGCAGAGGCAGCGCCCTGCACAGGCGGAGCTCTGTGGTGTTGTACAGTTGCTGTGCTGGCCTCTACCTGGCCTCCAGGGGGCATCCTGCCTCGTTGGACATGTGACGCCGCATCCTCCTCCTCCTCGTCCTCCTCCTCATCCTCTCTCCCTTGAGGCACCCACGTGGAGTCAGTGACCTCATCATCCCCTCCCTCTTCACCACTAGAGCAAACCTGGCAGTAAGCTGCAGCTGGTGGAACAGTACTGCCAGATTCCTCAAGCTGGGTATCGTCATCCGAGCCTTCGAATCGTTGGGCATCCTCCTGGAGCATGTACCCAACACTGTGCTCAAAGAGTTCGGGGGACTCCTCAGGAGGACATGGTGGGTCTAGGGAAGGGGTGGCTGATGATGCTCTGTCAGTACCCTGAGCCTGGGCGAGAGAGGATGAGGAGGATGAGGAGGGCTTGGTCATCCATTCTACCAAGCCTTCAGCATGATGCGGCTCCACATGTCCAGCTGCCGAAAACAAAGACGCGCGTGTCCCATGGCCACGTGCTGTTGACGATGCACGACCACGTCCACGTCCACGGCCACGTCCACTAGAAACAGAGCCTGCCTGCCCTGTGTTCTTGGCTCTGCACGCTCTGCCTCCCCTTGGCGGTCTTCCAGCCATTGTAGTCGGTAGTCCTGTGGGTGCTGCTGAGAAGAAAATAGAGGAGCTCTGTGTGATGCCACTAACACACTAGAAGTCCTGTGGGTGCTGCTGAGAAGAATATATAGGAGCTCTGTGTGATGCCACTAACACACTAGAAGTCCTATGGGTGCTTCTGCAAAGAAAATAGAGGAGCTCTGTGTGATGCCACTAACACACTAGAAGTCCTGTGGGTGCTTATGCAAAGAAAATAGAGGAGCTCTGTGTGATGCCACTAACACACTAGAAGTCCTGTGGGTGCTTCTGCAAAGAAAATAGAGGAGCTCTGTGTGATGCCACTAACACACTAGAAGTCCTGTGGGTGCTTCTGCAAAGAAAATAGAGGAGCTCTGTGTGATGCCACTAACACACTAGAAGTCCTGTGGGTGCTTCTGCAAAGAAAATAGAGGAGCTCTGTGTGATGCCACTAACACACTAGAAGTCCTGTGGATGCTTCTGCAAAAAAAATAGAGGAGCTCTGTGTGATGCCACTAACACGCTAGAAGTCCTGTGGGTGCTTATGCAAAGAAAATAGAGGAGCTCTGTGTGATGCCACTAACACACTAGAAGTCCTGTGGGTGCTTCTGCAAAGAAAATAGAGGAGCTCTGTGTGATGCCACTAACACACTAGAAGTCCTGTGGGTGCTTCTGCAAAGAAAATAGAGGAGCTCTGTGTGATGCCACTAACACACTAGAAGTCCTGTGGGTGCTTATGCAAAGAAAATAGAGGAGCTCTGTGTGATGCCACTAACACACTAGAAGTCCTGTGGGTGCTGCTGAGAAGAAATATAGGAGCTCTGTGTGATGCCACTAACACACTAGAAGTCCTATGGGTGCTTCTGCAAAGAAAATAGAGGAGCTCTGTGTGATGCCACTAACACACTAGAAGTCCTGTGGGTGCTTCTGCAAAGAAAATAGAGGAGCTCTGTGTGATGCCACTAACACACTAGAAGTCCTGTGGGTGCTGCTGAGAAGAATATATAGGAGCTCTGTGTGATGCCACTAACACACTAGAAGTCCTATGGGTGCTTCTGCAAAGAAAATAGAGGAGCTCTGTGTAATGGGACTAACACACTTCAAGTCCAATAGGTGCCTCTGGGAACAAAATATAGCTCTGTGTGTGTGATGGGACTAACACACTTCAAGTCCTATAGGTGCTTCTGGGAAGAAAATATAGCTCTGTGTGTGTGATGGGACTAACACACTTCAAGTCCTATAGGTGCTTCTGGGAACAAAATATAGCTCTGTGTGTGTGATGGGACTAACACACTCCAAGTCCTATAGGTGCTTCTGGGAAGAAAAATATAGCTCTGTGTGTGTGATGGGACTAACACACTTCAAGTCCTATAGGTGCTTCTGGGAACAAAATATAGCTCTGTGTGTGTGATGGGACTAACACACTTCAAGTCCTATAGGTGCTTCTGGGAAGAAAATATAGCTCTGTGTGTGTGATGGGACTAACACACTTCAAGTCCTATAGGTGCTTCTGGGAACAAAATATAGCTCTGTGTGTGTGATGGGACTAACACACTTCAAGTCCTATAGGTGCTTCTGGGAAGAAAATATAGCTCTGTGTGTGTGATGGGACTAACACACTTCAAGTCCTATAGGTGCTTCTGGGAAGAAAATATAGCTCTGTGTGTGTGATGGGACTAACACACTTCAAGTCCTATAGGTGCTTCTGGGAACAAAATATAGCTCTGTGTGTGTGATGGGACTAACACACTTCAAGTCCTATAGGTGCTTCTGGGAAGAAAATATAGCTCTGTGTGTGTGATGGGACTAACACACTTCAAGTCCTATAGGTGCTTCTGGGAACAAAATATAGCTCTGTGTGTGTGATGGGACTAACACACTTCAAGTCCTATAGGTGCTTCTGGGAAAAAAATATAGCTCTGTGTGTGATGGGACTAACACACTTCAAGTCCTATAGGTGCTTCTGGGAACAAAATATAGCTCTGTGTGTGTGATGGGACTAACACACTTCAAGTCCTATAGGTGCTTCTGGGAACAAAATATAGCTCTGTGTGTGTGATGGGACTAACACACTTCAAGTCCTTTAGGTGCTTCTGGGATCATTTTATAGCTCTGTGTGTGTGATGGGACTAACACACTTCAAGTCCTATAGGTGCTTCTGGGAAGAAAAAATATAGCTCTGTGTGTGTGATGGGACTAACACACTTCAAGTCCTATAGGTGCTTCTGGGAACAAAATATAGCTCTGTGTGTGTGATGGGACTAACACACTTCAAGTCCTATAGGTGCTTCTGGGAACAAAATATAGCTCTGTGTGTGTGATGGGACTAACACACTTCAAGTCCTATAGGTGCTTCTGGGAACAAAATATAGCTCTGTGTGTGTGATGGGACTAACACACTTCAAGTCCTATAGGTGCTTCTGGGAACAAAATATAGCTCTGTGTGTGTGATGGGACTAACACACTTCAAGTCCTATAGGTGCTTCTGGGAACAAAATATAGCTCTGTGTGTGTGATGGGACTAACACACTTCAAGTCCTATAGGTGCTTCTGGGAACAAAATATAGCTCTGTGTGTGTGATGGGACTAACACACTTCAAGTCCTATAGGTGCTTCTGGGAAAAAAATATAGCTCTGTGTGTGTGATGGGACTATCACACTTCAAGTCCTATAGGTGCTTCTGGGAAAAAATATAGCTCTGTGTGTGTGATGGGACTAACACACTTCAAGTCCTATAGGTGCTTCTGGGAACAAAATATAGCTGTGTGTGTGATGGGACTAACACACTTCAAGTCCTATAGGTGCTTCTGGGAACAAAATATAGCTCTGTGTGTGTGATGGGACTAACACACTTCAAGTCCTATAGGTGCTTCTGGGAACAAAATATAGCTCTGTGTGTGTGATGGGACTAACACACTTCAAGTCCTATAGGTGCTTCTGGGAACAAAATATAGCTCTGTGTGTGTGATGGGACTAACACACTTCAAGTCCTATAGGTGCTTCTGGGAACAAAATATAGCTCTGTGTGTGTGATGGGACTAACACACTTCAAGTCCTATAGGTGCTTCTGGGAACAAAATATAGCTCTGTGTGTGTGATGGGACTAACACACTTCAAGTCCTATAGGTGCTTCTGGGAACAAAATATAGCTCTGTGTGTGTGATGGGACTAACACACTTCAAGTCCTATAGGTGCTTCTGGGAACAAAATATAGCTCTGTGTGTGTGATGGGACTAACACACTTCAAGTCCTATAGGTGCTTCTGGGAAGAAAATATAGCTCTGTGTGTGTGATGGGACTAACACACTTCAAGTCCTATAGGTGCTTCTGGGAACAAAATATAGCTCTGTGTGTGTGATGGGACTAACACACTTCAAGTCCTATAGGTGCTTCTGGGAAGAAAATATAGCTCTGTGTGTGTAATGGGACTAACACACTTCAAGTCCTATAGGTGCTTCTGGGAACAAAATATAGCTCTGTGTGTGTGATGGGACTAACACACTTCAAGTCCTATAGGTGCTTCTGGGAAGAAAATATAGCTCTGTGTGTGTGATGGGACTAACACACTTCAAGTCCTATAGGTGCTTCTGGGAAGAAAATATAGCTCTGTGTGTGTGTGATGGGACTAACACACTTCAAGTCCTATAGGTGCTTCTGGGAACAAAATATAGCTCTGTGTGTGTGATGGGACTAACACACTTCAAGTCCTATAGGTGCTTCTGGGAACAAAATATAGCTCTGTGTGTGTGATGGGACTAACACACTTCAAGTCCTATAGGTGCTTCTGGGAAGAAAATATAGCTCTGTGTGTGTGATGGGACTAACACACTTCAAGTCCTATAGGTGCTTCTGGGAACAAAATATAGCTCTGTGTGTGTGATGGGACTAACACACTTCAAGTCCTATAGGTGCTTGTGGGAACAAAATATAGCTCTGTGTGTGTGATGGGACTAACACACTTCAAGTCCTATAGGTGCTTCTGGGAACAAAATATAGCTCTGTGTGTGTGATGGGACTAACACACTTCAAGTCCTATAGGTGCTTCTGGGAACAAAATATAGCTCTGTGTGTGTGATGGGACTAACACACTTCAAGTCCTATAGGGCTTCTGGGAACAAAATAGAGCTCTGTGTGTGTGATGGGACTAACACACTTCAAGTCCTATAGGTGCTTCTGGGAACAAAATATAGCTCTGTGTGTGTGATGGGACTAACACACTTCAAGTCCTATAGGTGCTTCTGGGAACAAAATATAGCTCTGTGTGTGTTATGGGACTAACACACTTCAAGTCCTATAGGTGCTTCTGGGAACAAAATATAGCTCTGTGTGTGTGATGGGACTAACACACTTCAAGTCCTATAGGTGCTTCTGGGAACAAAATATAGCTCTGTGTGTGTGATGGGACTAACACACTTCAAGTCCTATAGGTGCTTCTGGGAACAAAATATAGCTCTGTGTGTGTGATGGGACTAACACACTTCAAGTCCTATAGGTGCTTCTGGGAACAAAATATAGCTCTGTGTGTGTGATGGGACTAACACACTTCAAGTCCTATAGGTGCTTCTGGGAACAAAATATAGCTCTGTGTGTGTGATGGGACTAACACACTTCAAGTCCTATAGGTGCTTCTGGGAACAAAAATATAGCTCTGTGTGTGTGATGGGACTAACACACTTCAAGTCCTATAGGTGCTTCTGGGAACAAAATATAGCTCTGTGTGTGTGATGGGACTAACACACTTCAAGTCCTATAGGTGCTTCTGGGAACAAAATATAGCTCTGTGTGTGTGATGGGACTAACACACTTCAAGTCCTATAGGTGCTTCTGGGAAGAAAATATAGCTCTGTGTGTGAAATGGGACTAACACACTTCAAGTCCTCTAGGTGCTTCTGGGAACAAAATATAGCTCTGTGTGTGTGATGGGACTAACACACTTCAAGTCCTATAGGTGCTTCTGGGAACAAAATATAGCTCTGTGTGTGTGATGGGACTAACACACTTCAAGTCCTATAGGTGCTTCTGGGAACAAAATATAGCTCTGTGTGTGTGATGGGACTAACACACTTCAAGTCCTATAGGTGCTTCTGGGAAGAAAATATAGCTCTGTGTGTGAAATGGGACTAACACACTTCAAGTCCTATAGGTGCTTCTGGGAACAAAATATAGCTCTGTGTGTGTGATGGGACTAACACACTTCAAGTCCTATAGGTGCTTCTGGGAACAAAATATAGCTCTGTGTGTGTGATGGGACTAACACACTTCAAGTCCTATAGGTGCTTCTGGGAACAAAATATAGGAGCTCTGCCTGTCTGCCACGAACACACTACAAGTCCTATAGGTGCTTCTGGTAACAAAATATAGGAGCTCTGCCTGCCTGCCACGAACACACTACAAGTCCTATAGGTGCTTCTGGTAACAAAATATAGGAGCTCTGCCTGCCTGCCACGAACACACTACAAGTCCTATAGGTGCTTCTGGTAACAAAATATAGGAGCTCTGCCTGCCTGCCACGAACACACTACAAGTCCTATAGGTGCTTCTGGGAACAAAATATAGCTCTGTGTGTGTGATGGGACTAACACACTTCAAGTCCTATAGGTGCTTCTGGGAACAAAATATAGCTCTGTGTGTGTGATGGGACTAACACACTTCAAGTCCTATAGGTGCTTCTGGGAACAAAATATAGCTCTGTGTGTGTGATGGGACTAACACACTTCAAGTCCTATAGGTTCTTCTGGGAACAAAATATAGCTCTGTGTGTGTGATGGGACTAACACACTTCAAGTCCTATAGGTGCTTCTGGGAACAAAATATAGCTCTGTGTGTGTGATGGGACTAACACACTTCAAGTCCTATAGGTGCTTCTGGGAACAAAATATAGCTCTGTGTGTGATGGGACTAACACACTTCAAGTCCTATAGGTGCTTCTGGGAACAAAATATAGCTCTGTGTGTGTGATGGGACTAACACACTTCAAGTCCTATAGGTGCTTCTGGGAAGAAAATATAGCTCTGTGTGTGAAATGGGACTAACACACTTCAAGTCCTATAGGTGCTTCTGGGAAGAAAATATAGCTCTGTGTGTGTGATGGGACTAACACACTTCAAGTCCTATAGGTGCCTCTGGGAACAAAAATATAGCTCTGTGTGTGTGATGGGACTAACACACTTCAAGTCCTATAGGTGCTTCTGGGAAGAAAATATAGCTCTGTGTGTGTAATGGGACTAACACACTTCAAGTCCTATAGGTGCCTCTGGGAACAAAATATAGCTCTGTGTGTGTGATGGGACTAACACACTTCAAGTCCTATAGGTGCTTCTGGGAAGAAAATATAGCTCTGTGTGTGTGATGGGACTAACACACTTCAAGTCCTATAGGTGCTTCTGGGAAGAAAATATAGCTCTGTGTGTGTGATGGGACTAACACACTTCAAGTCCTATAGGTGCTTCTGGGAACAAAATATAGCTCTGTGTGTGTGATGGGACTAACACACTTCAAGTCCTATAGGTGCTTCTGGGAACAAAATATAGCTCTGTGTGTGTGATGGGACTAACACACTTCAAGTCCTATAGGTGCTTCTGGGAAGAAAATATAGCTCTGTGTGTGTAATGGGACTAACACACTTCAAGTCCTATAGGTGCTTCTGGGAACAAAATATAGCTCTGTGTGTGTGATGGGACTAACACACTTCAAGTCCTATAGGTGCTTCTGGGAACAAAATATAGCTCTGTGTGTGTGATGGGACTAACACACTTCAAGTCCTATAGGTGCTTCTGGGAACAAAATATAGCTCTGTGTGTGTGATGGGACTAACACACTTCAAGTCCTATAGGTTCTTCTGGGAACAAAATATAGCTCTGTGTGTGTGATGGGACTAACACACTTCAAGTCCTATAGGTGCTTCTGGGAACAAAATATAGCTCTGTGTGTGTGATGGGACTAACACACTTCAAGTCCTATAGGTGCTTCTGGGAACAAAATATAGCTCTGTGTGTGTGATGGGACTAACACACTTCAAGTCCTATAGGTGCTTCTGGGAACAAAATATAGCTCTGTGTGTGTTATGGGACTAACACACTTCAAGTCCTATAGGTGCTTCTGGGAAGAAAATATAGCTCTGTGTGTGAAATGGGACTAACACACTTCAAGTCCTATAGGTGCCTCTGGGAACAAAATATAGCTCTGTGTGTGTGATGGGACTAACACACTTCAAGTCCTATAGGTGCTTCTGGGAACAAAATATAGCTCTGTGTGTGTGATGGGACTAACACACTTCAAGTCCTATAGGTGCTTCTGGGAACAAAATATAGCTCTGTGTGTGTGATGGGACTAACACACTTCAAGTCCTATAGGTTCTTCTGGGAACAAAATATAGCTCTGTGTGTGTGATGGGACTAACACACTTCAAGTCCTATAGGTGCTTCTGGGAACAAAATATAGCTCTGTGTGTGTGATGGGACTAACACACTTCAAGTCCTATAGGTGCTTCTGGGAACAAAATATAGCTCTGTGTGTGTGATGGGACTAACACACTTCAAGTCCTATAGGTGCTTCTGGGAACAAAATATAGCTCTGTGTGTGTGATGGGACTAACACACTTCAAGTCCTATAGGTGCTTCTGGGAAGAAAATATAGCTCTGTGTGTGAAATGGGACTAACACACTTCAAGTCCTCTAGGTGCCTCTGGGAACAAAATATAGCTCTGTGTGTGTGATGGGACTAACACACTTCAAGTCCTATAGGTGCTTCTGGGAAGAAAATATAGCTCTGTGTGTGTGATGGGACTAACACACTTCAAGTCCTATAGGTGCTTCTGGGAACAAAATATAGCTCTGTGTGTGTGATGGGACTAACACACTTCAAGTCCTATAGGTGCTTCTGGGAAGAAAATATAGCTCTGTGTGTGAAATGGGACTAACACACTTCAAGTCCTATAGGTGCCTCTGGGAACAAAATATAGCTCTGTGTGTGTGATGGGACTAACACACTTCAAGTCCTATAGGTGCTTCTGGGAAGAAAATATAGCTCTGTGTGTGTGATGGGACTAACACACTTCAAGTCCTATAGGTGCTTCTGGGAACAAAATATAGGAGCTCTGCCTGTCTGCCACGAACACACTACAAGTCCTATAGGTGCTTCTGGTAACAAAATATAGGAGCTCTGCCTGCCTGCCACGAACACACTACAAGTCCTATAGGTGCTTCTGGTAACAAAATATAGGAGCTCTGCCTGCCTGCCACGAACACACTACAAGTCCTATAGGTGCTTCTGGTAACAAAATATAGGAGCTCTGCCTGCCTGCCACGAACACACTACAAGTCCTATAGGTGCTTCTGGTAACAAAATATAGGAGCTCTGCCTGCCTGCCACGAACACACTACAAGCCCCTCTTTCTCAATCAATCTTTGTAACTGAATCTATCTAACTCAATTTCTGTAAGTGAATCTCTCTACCTAACTAAATCGAGCAGAGTGTCACAGAATCAGCCTGCTCAATCTGCGCCGGAACAGCATGTGACCGGCGCAGACGGCGTGGCGGCCTTTTATAGGGGGGGGGCGTGTACTACAGCCCCTGAGCTGTAATTGGCTACAGGCGTCCTGCCTGTAGCCAATTATGGCTCTTCGAGTTTCCGGGGCTGTGATTGGCCAAGCATGCGGGGTCACAGTGCATGCTTGGCCAATCATCAACCAGCAATGCACTGCGCCGGCCGCGCCGGCCGCAATGCATTGCGGGGCCGCTCGCATCACACGAACGTGATGCGAGCGGCCAAAATAGTTCTGGGCTCGCCGAGCGAGCGAACGCCCGGTGCTCGATGCGAACGTGGGTTCGCATCGAGCACCGGGCCCATCCCTACTTGTCACCACCCTACATTTCAAGTTATAGTTCAAAGTAAATCTAGTGCTTTGTTAAATTTATGCATACTTGCCATTATGTATAATACACTTGTAGTGCAAATTCTAATAGACTTGGGAAGCCCTTCTTATAACATTAACAATTCAAGTTAAGTCCATCTTAAAATCTGCCACTTCACTACTTCACTAATGAATTCCTGAGAGAATACCATGGAATTAAACTCCAGTTCACCTATTGCACATTTGTTTTCGCTGACATCTTTGCTGCCATGTACATTTTTTTTCAGTTTTATTTAAAGAAATTCTATTATATTAGTTAAGGAAAAATCACCAGCTACAGTTGAAATGGCTGTCAAACACATAGCACAATTTTTTTGCTACCATAGTGAACATAATCATTAGCCTCAGGCTTTATATTCCATGATCTGGTAGTCTTTCAGCTTTGGCTAGACAAGTGGGATCAATATTGCAAGGACAGACTGATTCACTGGATAGTCAGAAGATCCTTCTGTGGGTCTCAGTGTGTGTTTAAATTGGGCATCTTTAAAGCAGAACAGAACAAACAAGCTTTAATACATGCTCCAATCCCCTAGAAGTACAGAGGTAACTAAATTTATACCGTATATATACACCAAGCTAATAACTTTAAGACTACTGACAGGTTAAGTGAATAACATTATGTGAATAACATTGATTATTTTGTAACATTGACATCTGAAAAGTAGCGGGATATATCACGCAGCAATAAACATGTTGGTCCATGTGTTGAAAGCAGTAAAAACTGGTCTCACAGTTGGTTGTCTATGGGGATGCAAATTTGCAGACCAGTCAGAGTGCTAATGCTGCCCCACGTCCACAGTAAAATGTGCCTACAATGAGCTTCATCCCGTCTTATTCCCCGTTATGCTTCCGTGGGTGCTCTCAAGAGGGCACAATGGCGCACATCTGGTGGTCCTGCCCCAGGGTACGCAGACTGTGGATCAGAGTATACGTGTTACTTCGTAACCTTTTCAACACCACTATAAAGAGGGACCCTTTTGAGGCCCTATTGTGGAAACCCATCGCGGAACTTCTTTGTCCTGAACGTCAATTGGCTGCACACATCTTTACTGCAACTAAACTGACCATAGCACGGACTTGGAAAACCCCGGCCCTTAGCTTTGAAGCAGTTAAAAACAGCGTGAACGACATTATGGTGAATGAGAAACTTACTGCCGTGCTAGCAGATACTCATGCCAAGTTCCTCCGGATATGGCAACCCTGGGTGGCTCATATCCGCCCTTCACGATTTGATCCTACGCTCCTCTCCCTTTAATAAGCCTCTGTTCCCCCCCACCCCGGGGTCCCCCTCCTTTTTCCCTTCCCCTCACATTTCCCTTCTTTCTTTGGTTTCCCTCTATATTTCGACCTCCTCTTTTTCCGTACACTGAAGACCCACATCACCCCTTTCTCCTTCTTTATCTTTTGAATTCTTCCTGAATTCTTCCCTCTTGGCGTTCTTCGTCAACTTTCCTCTTATTCTACCTTCCGATCTCCCCACCCTACGGGGCAGATCCTACTGGCACTGGATACCTGACAGGACACATTCCCCCTTTTTTTTTTTTCTCTTCCTTTCTTATGATCTTATTTTATTTTAGTTTTTACTTGCTTTTGTTGTTTTCACTGGGGAACAACACCGTTCCCCAAGATGGTTGTCCAGTCTAATGCTCTTACAAGATATTGATTGTCACATTGTTATTTTGCCTCAGGTTCCAGAACCGACCTAGAGCAATAATATGTATTTCAGTTAGCTTCAAAGCAACTTCATGTTACCAAAACTCAAGACCTGTTGGTCTCTTTGCAATGTCCTGCTACCCACACTCTTGGTACAATACAGTTTGACTTATAGTTTTAGTCCGGAATCCGGGTTCATCTTCATGTATTATACTGTTGTAAGAAATTGCACATTTTTACTGTGTCCAGTTCCACTTTTGTTTTGTATCCTTTCTATTGATGTGAATCTTCAATAAAAACCTTTGTACAAAAAAATAAATAAATAATGTGCCTACAATGGATAAGTGAGCATCCGTACTGGACCAGAGAGCAATAGAAGAAGGTGGCATGGTCTGATGAATCACGCTTACTTTACATGACATCTTGTGGATGGCTTGGTGGAAGTGTGTCGCTTACCTGGAAAAGAAATGGCACAAGGATGCAGTATGGGAAAAAGGCAAGCCAGTGGAGGCAGTGTGATGCTTTAGGCAATGTTCTGCTGGGAAACCTTGGGTGCTGCCATTCATGTGGATGTTACTTGATATGCACCACCCACCTAAACATTGTTGCTGACCCCCCTTGTACTTACACCCCTTCATGGAAATGTTATTCCCTGATGGCAGTGGCCTCTTTCAGCAGGATAGTGCACCCTGCCACCCTGCAAAAATGGTTCAAGGATGGTTTGAGGAATACAGCAACACGTCTGAGGTGATGACTTATCCTCCAAATTCTCCAGATATCAATCTAATTGAGCATCTGTGGGATGTGCTGGAAAAACAAGTCCAATTCATGGAGGCCCTATCTCACAGGTTTAGTGGCGTCCATTCCTCGATGGGTCAGGCCTGTTTTGGTGGTAGAAGAGGGATCTACTCAATATTAGGTGGGTGGTCATAAAATTATGTCTGTTTGGTGTATACAGTATCTCACAAATGTGAGTACACCCCTCACATTTTTGTAAATATTTTATTATATCTTTTCATGTGACAACACTGAAGAAATTACACTTTGCCACAATGTAAAGTAGTGAGTGTACAGCTTGTATAACAGTGTAAAATAAACACACATCCATTAATGTCTAAACTGCTGGCAACAAAAGTGAGTACACCCCTAAGTGAAAATGTTTAAATTGGGCCTAAAGTGTACATTTTTTGTAGGGCCACCATTATTTTCCAGCACTGCCTTAACCCTCTTGGGCATGGAGTTCACCAGAGCTATACAGGTTGCCACTGGAGTCCTCTTCCACTCCTCCAGACATCACGGAGCTGGTGGATGTTGGAGATCTTGCGCTCCTTCACCTTCCATTTGAGGATGCCCCACAGATGCTCAATAGGGTTCAGGTCTGGAGACATGCGTGGCCAGTCCATCACCTTTACCCTGAGCTTCTTTAGCAAGGCAGTGGTCATCTTGGAGGTGTGTTTGGGGTCGTTATCATGTTGGAATATTGCCCTGCGGCCCAGTCTCTGAAGGGAGGGGATCATGCTCGGCATCAGTATGTCACAATACATGTTGGCGCTCAGGGTTCCCTCAATGAACTGTAGCTCCCCAGTGCCGGCAGCTCTCATGCAAACCCAGACCATGACACTCCCACCACCATGCTTGACTCTAGGCAAGACACACTTGTCTTTGTACTTCTCACCTAGTTGACACACACACACGCTTGACACCATCTGAACCAAATACGTTTATCTTGGTCTCATCAGACCACAGGACATGGTTCCAGTAATCCATGTACTTAGTCTGCTTGTCTTCAGCAAGCTGTTTGCAGGCTTTCTTGTGCATCATCTTTAGAAGAAGCTTCCTTTTGGGATGACAGGCCTGCAGACCAATTTGATGCAGTGTGCAGCGTATGGTCTGAGCACTGACAGGCTGACCCCCCCACCCATTCAACCTGTAGAGCAATGCTTAAAGCACTCATACATCTATTTCCCAAAGACAACCTCTGGATATAACGCTGAGCATGTGCACTCAACTTCTTTGGTCGACCATGGCGAGGCCTGTTCTGAGTGGAACCTGTCCTGTTAAACCACTGTGTGGTCTTGGCCACCATACTGCAATGCAGTTTCAGGGTCTTGGCAATCTTCTTATAGCCTAGACCATCTTTATGTAGAGCAACAGTTCTTTTTTTCAGATCCTCTGATGCTGCGTACACAAGGCCGGAATTTCCGATGGAAACAGTCCGATGGGAGCTTTTCATCTGATTTTTCGACCGTGTTTATGCTCATCGGTCTTTTCCTGTCGGCATTTCCGACGGACTTTAGATTGAGAGCATGTTCTTAATTTTTCCAATGGAAAAACTTTCTATCGGAAATTCCGATCGTGTGTATGCAATTCCGACACGCAAAATTCCGACGCATGCTCGGAAACAATTTGACGCATGCTCGGAAGCATTAAACTTCCCTTTTATAGTGCTGTCGAAAGTGTTGTATGTCACGGTGTGATTGACCGTCGGAATTTGGTGTGATCAGAATTCCAATGGGAAAACCATCAGAGCTTTATCCGATGAGAATTCCGATTGTGTGTACTCGGCATGAGAGTTCTTTGCCATGAGGTGCCATGTTGAACTTCCAGTGACCAGTATGAGAGAGTGAGAGCGATAACACCAAATTTAACACACCTGCTCTCCATTCACAGCTGAGACCCTGTAACACTAATGGGGAGGAAATTGGCTAATTGGGCCCAATTTGACCATTTTCACTTTCGGGAGTATTCACTTTTGTTGCCAGCCATTTAGACATTAATGGCTGTGTGTTGAGTTATTATTTTGAGGTGACAGCAAATTTACACTGCTATGCAAGCTGTACACTCACTACTTTACATTTAGCAAAGTGTAATTTCTTCAGTGTTGTCACATGAAAAGATATAATAAAATATTTACAAAAAGGTGAGGGGTGTACTCACTTTTGTGAGATACTGTATATGTATAATCTTTTATTATCCAGCTTTCTAGCCAATCATAGTTACATAGTTAGCTAGGCTGAAAAAAGTCCATCCAGTTCAACCATAAAAAAAAAAAAATATTGTACAATCCAATATACCCAATTCTATACCCACAGTTGATCCAGAGGAAGGCAACAAAAAAAAAAAACAGCAGAGCATGCTCCAATCTGCTACAGCAGGGGAAAAAAATCCCTTCCTGATCCCCCAAGAGGCAATCGGATTTTCCCTGGATCAACTTTACCTATAAATGTTAGTACCCCGTTATATTATGTACATTTAGGAAAGTATCCAGGCCTTTCTTAAAGCAATCTATTAAGCTAGCCAGAACCACCTCTGGAGGGAGTTTATTCCACATGTCACAGCTCTTACTGTGAAGAAACCTTTCCATATTTGGAGATGAAATCTCTTTTCCTCTAGACGTAAAGAGTGCCCCCTTGTCCTCTGTGTTGACCATAAAGTGAATAACTCAACACCAAGTTCACTATATAAACCCCTTATATATTTGAACATGTTGATCATATTCCCCCTTATTCTCCTCTTCTCAAGAGTGAATACATTCAGTTCCTCTAATCTTTCCTCATAGCTGAGCTCCTCCATGCCTCTTATCAGTTTGGTTGCCCTTCTCTGCACTTTCTCCAGTTCCCTGATATCCTTTTTGAGAACTGGTGCCCAAAACTGAACTGCATAGTCCAGATGAGGTCTTACTAATGATTTGAACAGGGGCAAAATGATATCTCTCTCTCTGGAGTCCATGCCTCTCTTAATACAAGAAATGACTTTGCTCGCTTTGGAAACCGCAGCTTGGCATTGCATGCTATTATTGAGCTTATGATCTACCAAAACCCCCAGATCCTTCTCCACTATGGATTCCCCCAGTTGTACTCCCCCAATCAGATAGTGAATGAAACTACAGAGTGATGCTAGTCCCACACCCAGCAGTAGCTAATTTTCTGTGCTTTCAGGCTGTGGTGGAGTTGTCGTTTCAGTTAGAAATTGTTGGAGATGTGTGCTTGGGCTGTGCTACAGAGTGGAAGAGACAGTGTGGCATGCTTTGCAATGATGAAGTGTGTGATTTGGCAAAGGCATCAGCCATTACTTAAGAGCGGTTTTGAGGTTCATAGCAGGGAATTTTAAATGAATAGTTCAAGTAGGCAATTGTGGCATTTGCTGCAAAAGAGTCCATAAGTACAATACATGAACAGAAGAACAGCTGTCCTTAGTGAACCTGCAGAAAGAAGATAAAAATACAATCCTCACTCTAACTATCTGTACAGCCTGTTAGCAGAGGGTTATAACCCTGCCAACAGAAAAACTTTGTACACCAGAGTCTTAATAGGAGGAGTCCCTCCATAGCAACAATTTTTCAAAAAAGCCGTACCACGTCTTCTCCAAGGACCACTCATTTGGAAAGGGTGGATGGTAGAGCCTGGCCTAGTCCACTCACCAACAAGGGATGCTCCAGACATCAGCTATGTTATCTTCAGGCTGGAATCCTGCGCCAGCCCCTTTCTCACCAGTACATCTCTGGATTTGGCAGTCTGATGAGCTCTCCACTGGGTTCCTGCCTGGTAATCTAATAGCTTTTGTTGGGCCGTCCAGCCTTCACAATAATTATGCCATCTTCGTAGATGGGCCTTCCTCAGCTCCACTCCAGCCAAATATCCTGGAACCGATAAGAAGAGGGGGGTTGGGACTTTGAGTGACATGTGTGTTTGAACAATTATTCCACAATATTACAAAGTTTGATCATAAATTTCACATAGTACATTGCAAACATGATGAGCTGATATACATAATGACAACAATTAAAATTCCATTATTGGACATAATGAATGAAATTCATATATAGGATGGGATGTAAATGCATAATTGGTAAAAAAAAAAACTGCATTTAAAAGCTTGAAGTGTTTTGTGGATAAAGTTCCACTTCTTCAGAAGCAAATGCAGAATGCATATCTACAAAAAAACATGACAGATATTCCAAATTACTTAAATCAAAAAAATGAGGATAAGGGGAGGAAAAATAGGCCAGACACCCCAAAAATTACTTACATATCAGCTCTGAAATAGGTCATGAAATGCTGAGAACTGGAAGTTGAGGAAGGCTGGAAAATGTCCCTGTTGGGAGCTGAGGGGACATAAATCTGCGGGCAGGTGGACAACACCACACTCGAGGGGAGGAAAGGAGAAATGAAGGATATTATGTAACCGCGCCCAAACATTTTCATTGTGAGTCCCCCTTTGGGGTTTGGGAACGTGCAGGTAATCCCAAACCAGCTCTTCCTCCCAGTGGGTATAAGAGGCCTCATTGATGTCCACAACATCTTTTGGGACATAGGAAAAGTCCAGTCCCCACTCCAGTGTGGTTCTCCTCTGTACATCTCTCTGGAACCCAGAGAACCTGTGAAGATTCCTAAACTTTCCTTGCCCCAGAAGAACACAGGCCTGTGGAGATCAGATGATCCCTAACTTGTAGGTCATGTTCTGTGCATGTATCCTGCCCCAGGTGGCAGATAGTTCCACCTGAACCTGAGGGGGCACCGTTGGTTGGTCTAGTTGCTGTTCATCTTCACAGGGTAAGGGCTTTTGCTGCTCCACTCCCGCTGCCCCTTCTGCTTGTTCTGGGGTAACGGTCTTCTCTCCCCATTCTGCCTCCCCTTCAGGTAGCCCTGTCTGCAGATCTTCAGCTTCCTGAGCATCCCCCAAGTCCACTCTACCTCTGACTCACTCTCCAGGGACCTCCAAGTCTCTATTTCTAGAGTAATTTTAGGTTTCATGATAAAATATGAGTTATTATATATATTGTGGCATGTGGTACAATTAAAATATGAGCACATTTAGAAAACTCACAATGTGGGAGGGTCTTCTGAAATATCACTTTCAGTTTCAATACTGCTCTCTCACTGTTTGATCAGTCCCGAGCTCTCTGGAGGATCAGGAGAGCATACTGACAATTTTTTTTATATTGCTATTATTTACAGTTTTTTTTCTTTCTGTGAAAAATAAAAAATAAAATGATAATGCTTAAAGTTATTGTAAAGGTTCTATTTTTCTTTAAATAATGGTTTTGACACTCCCCTACCTGCTTTCTCCTCCATGTCCTCCTATTGCTAAACACTATGGGGGGTGATTTACTAAAACTGGTGCACTTAGAATCTGGTGCAGCTGTGCATGTTAGCCATTCAGTTTGTAACTTCATAAAACATGGGCGCTGATTGGTTTCTATGCAGATTTTGCATTCTCCAGTTTTATTAAAGAACACTCTGTGGGGGCAGGATATAGCATGCCAATGAATTGCATTTACTAAAAAGATCACAAAAAAGCTTAGTTTCAATATAAATCAGTATTAAATATATCAAATTTAATTGCTAATAATTTCTGTTATAATTTCGGATTATAATTATATTGGCGAGTAAAAGAAGAAAGAAGGGGAGAGGAAGCAGTGTGAAGTGTGGAGTAGAGAGAGTGTGAGCCCAGTCGAGCAGCCTGAAGGGACAGAAGCACGGAGAGTGGAAGGGAATTATCGTCTGGAGTCCGTGAGTGGAGCCTGTGATCACTGAGATCTGATCATTGGTTGGACCTCGCAGAGTGTAGGGGGATTCCTCTCCGGGCTGTTCCTTGGGACCACGGATCATCAGTTACCATTGGGGGGCGGTTCCTGCTTCCAGGGGTCTTTGATACCACAAAGTGAATTTGACCTCTCTTGCTATATGGTAATGAGGATCAACTCCATTTGGTAAGTAGGAATTTCACCTGTTTATGAATCGGCTGGGAGTACCAACCTTTGTTCTTTCACTGTGGAGTATTAGGAATTCCATCTCTTTGTGAATCGGCTGGGAGTACCAACCTTTGTTGTTTCTTTCACTGTGGGATATACAGCATGTTCATTTCTGAGCAAGGACGTACACTTCACCTTTTTTTGTAACCCTTTTGTTGGACTTTTTTCTCTGGATACATATCTTACACCCATTGTATATATAATTTGGATTGAATTGTTAAATATTAAATCCCTTTTTGTAGAGGATCGTTTCACTATTTACCTTTATATATTATTAGGCACTTTGCTAGGGCTGTTTTGTTTGTAGGATTAACCCTTTTCCTAAGACACGTTTTCACCTTTATCATTAGATTGAACCAGCTGCTGCACAGAGTTTTTGTTAGTTCACTGTTTATCCTAGGCGGGATTGTTTTGTTTTTTTCCATATAATTGTATTATAAATTATAAACAACATAATTTATATCTACTGTACATTATAATCCAATATTCAAAGTCTAATATGCTAAATATATATATATATATATATATATATATATATATATATTTTTTTTTTTTGTTAACATATATTTTTTATATTTACTAAATTACACTACAAATAAACAATACATCTAGAAAGTTTTATTTAATTAATATGTAGGACATTTTTCACAAAAAAAAAATTCTGAATTTTTTCATAGTTTTTATATAAAACATTTTTTTACATTTACAACAAACAAAATATTTCTTAAAGACTTTTTAAATACATGTCCTCCTTTTGTAGTTCTAACAAAAGAGAAGCTTCTAATATATGTATAAAATAAGCCTTTATACAACATGTGTAAAAATGGCTTTAAAATATGTTAAAATATGTTTTGTTCTCACATAGGTATTTTACAAGATAGGTTGTAGGCACGATCATCGTTTTCAACACAGTTTGTAGAAGGAGTATTGTAATTAAGCTGCCTTTCCAATAGATAGCTATATGTACCCTGTAGAAGCCCATTACGTGATAATGAATAGACATGTGCAATTTGTTTTGTTCCGAATTACATTTTTAACAAAATTTAGACAAATTCATTAATTCTGAAAATTTCCAAATTAACGAAAACCCATTTGACAAATTTTTCCAAATATTTGTCAATTTCAATATTCGTAAATTCATAAATTTTGAAAATTCATAAATTGGAATATTCATAAATTTGAAAATTCGGAAATGAGAAAACCCGAAAATAAGAACGAAAATTCAAAAGAACGAAAATCCGAAAAAAAGAACGAAAATCCCAAAATTCTAAAACCTGAAAATTCGAAAATCTGAAATAATAACTAACTAATAATAACTTAACTATTACTAACTATTAAATTATAAGTATTGGAATTTCCTTTCCAATTTGGCTGTTATTGAATGTAATGAATACGAATTTATGCAAAGTTACGAATTATCTAAAATAACGAATGCGTATCTAAACGAATGGAACGTAACAAATTAATAATAATAAATAACAATAATAATAATAAAAACTTTTTTATTATTATTATTTTTAATTCAATCTGTTTCATTTGTTTAGATGCAGCATTCGTTATTTGGGATAATTCGTAACTTCAGATAAATTCGTATTCGATACATTGACTAACAGCCAATTTGAAAGGAAATTCCAATACCTATAATTTAATAGTTAGTGTTTATTAGTTAGTTAGTTAATTATTATTTAGAATTTTTGGATTTTCGTTCTTTTTAATTTTCGGATTTTCTTTCTTATTTTCAGATTTTAGAATTTTCAAATTTATGAATTAACGAATTTTCACATTTCCGAATTTCCAGACTTTCGGATTTACGAATTTTCAAATTCATGAATTTTCAAATTACGAATTTCGATCATAATGAATGACCAAAAAAACAAAACGAATGAAATGAAAACAAACTACATTTTTGGCAGTGCACATGTCCTAAAAATGGAGGAGTTAACAATCCCAGGATGGACACTACTTAAGGGCTCTCCTGTAAACACATGATAGACCTGAAGAAGGAGGCCACATCCTCTGAAACGCATAGCCATAGCAGCCCTTAGTGTCTTGCACCAGCTATTCCAGGTTCCCTTACTATCGGAGGTCCTTCGCTGTGAGCGGGCAGCTCATGTGCAGCTTGTCGGCGGCTGTACACCATCCCACTGGGACTATCCATCAATGCTCACCCTGGAGCCCTGCGTGCCAGAGCGATATTACAGCTCAACATAGACGCCTTTGTTTTAACAACACAATGTAAGCGTTTAGTGTTTTTTTATTAATCTCTATCTATTAAAGAGTGTTGCACTAGGAGCCTCCTGCGCTCTGTCTTTGTATTTTGCTTTGAGGTAAAGAATGGGGATCAACCACAGAAGTTTATACTTGCTTTAAAGTGTGTCCTAAATAATGGCAGTGTCAGAGCATTCTAGAAGGAATCACTGTTGGTGTGTGCATGCACCAGGGGGTATTTGTATTTCACATTGAGTGGCATTAACTCTAAATTAATGTTCTTCAAATTTGCTTCACACCTACTTTACTTTTATATATGACAAATTCCTGTAAAAATGTGTAAGCATACTATATGTCCATATTGTCTTATTTTCTCTTATACCCCGTACACACGATCAGAAATTCTGCCAGCAAAAGTCCGATGAGAGCTTTTGGTCTGAAAATGCGACTGTGTGTATGCTCCATCGGACTTTTGCTGGCGGAATTCCAGCCAGCAAAATATTGAGAGCAGGTTCTCTATTTTTCGGTAGGAAAAAGTTCCTATGCGAAAATGCGTTCGTCTGTATGCAATTCGGACGCGCAAAAAATCACGCATGCTCGGAAACAATTTGACGCATGTTCGGAAGCATTGAACTTAATTTTCTCGGCTCGTCGTAGTGTTGTAAGTCACCGCGTTCTTGACGGTCGAAAGTTCAGAGAACCTTTGTGTGACCGTGTGTATGCAAGGCAAGCTTGAGCGGAATTCCGTTGGAAAAAACATCCAAGTTTTTTCGGACGGAATTTCTGATCATGTGTATGGGGCATTAGAATAGCAAAAGTGTCCATGGGCAGAATTTTTATACTCAGTACCCAACAGTTTCAGTTGGACTGACGAAACACTATTTCCACCATATTTGTCTTTTAATCTACAGTTTTGCTTCGATCACCTTGGTGTAAGAAGTCATAAGAAATCCCCTGTTGCTAAGCTTGATCCTTAAAATGCTTTGTTGCAGCCAGTTTGTTTCTCTAGTTGAAGTGTTCACTTGTAATGCTGTGAAAGTCTGACCAGCTTAAGAAATAAAAGAACAAACTTTTTTGTCTACCTGAAATGTGTCCTTGGCAAAAAGTAGATCTATGCAGCAGACTGTGAATGTGCTGAGCAATGAGTCATAACAGGAGAAGCCAGAGTTAGATAATGGCTTCTGATATTTATATTTCGCTTACTGTAAACTAGAGGGAAAAACTATTTTTGGCATTCACCTAACTCATGAATCCTTTTGGAATCTGACCATTAACAATTATCCTGTGTACTCATGACAAGTTTTATTTTTTTAGGATTTTGCTTGTTGTGGAAAAACATACACTCCCCGGCCACTTTATTAGGTGCACCTGTTCAATTGGTTGGTAACACACATTGCTAATCAGCCAATCACATGGCAGAAACTCAATGTATTTAGACATCTAGACAAGGTGAAGACTGCTTGCTGAAGTGTAAACCGAGCATCAGGATGGGGAAGAAATAGAATTTAATTGACTTTGAACATGGCATGGTTGTTGGTGCCAGACGGGCTGGTCCGAGTATTTCAAAAACTGATGATCTACTGGGATTGCACAACCATTTCTAGAGTTTACAGAGAATAGTTCGAAAAAGAGAAAATATCAGTGTGCGGCCGTTGTGTGGACAAAAATGTCTGGTTGATGTCAGAGGAGAAAGGGCAGAGATGATAGAAAGGCAAATAACCACTCGTTACAACCAAGGTATGCAGAATACCATCTCTGAATGCACAACACATTGAACCTTGAAGTAGATACAGTAGGCTACAGCATGGAAGACTACACCGGATGCCACTCCTGTCAGCTAAGAACAGGAAACCGAGGCTACAATTCACACAGGCTCACCAAAATTGGACAATAAAAGATTGTAAAAACGTTGCCTTTCAGCTGCGACATTCAGATGGTAGGGTCAGAATTTGGCATAAACAACCTGAAAACATGGATCTATCCTGCTTTGTATCTATGATTCAGGCTGGTGGTGGTGGTGTAATGGTGTGGGGAATATTTTCTTGGCACACTTTGGGACCCTTAGTACCAATTGGGCATTGTTTAAATGCCATGGCCTACCTGAGTATTGTTGCTGACCATTTCCATCCCATTATGACTACAGTGTACCCATCTTCTGATGGCTACTTCCAGCAGGATAATGCACCATGTCGCAAAGCTCAAATCATTTTACCACTGGTTTCTTGAATATGACCATAGGTTTTCCTTGTACTCCAATGGCCTCCACAGTCACCAGATCTCAATCCAATAGAGCACCTTTGGGATGTGGTGGAACGGGAGATTTGCATCATGGATGATGTGCAGCCGTCAAATCTGCAGCAACTGCATGATACTATCATGTCAATATGGACCAAAAAAAAAAAAAAATATATATATATATATACACACACTCATACCCCACTTTTAAGTACAGTGCAAAATCAGGCTCACTTCTGCATAGAAATGTCTGTATATATATATATATATATATATATATATATATATATATATATAAAACATATAGCATTGTTATTTTTAAAATGTTATACTGTATACATTATAGAATGTGTTTTGTGTTTGTGTCTTGTTTATTGCTTGTATTTTATTATTTAATTTTTTTTATCCATAATATATATATTCTTGATCACCTCCTGGCATTAAAATCAGTACAATTAGTACAAACCAAAAAAAAACAAAAAAAAATAAGGCGGATAATAAAAATGCTGTGGAAGGAATTCCTAACAACTGCCAGATGTTTACTGTGTTTTCTATCATAAGGCAAAAATATAGCTGCAGGATTGAAGCAATATATGACTGTTATATTGTATTTTACATCTAATTTCCATAAACCCTACATAAAAAAAACAATTGCTTTCTATTCCCAAGATTCAAGACACTCTAAAGCAGTCGAGAAAAAGTTTCTAACATTGAAGTGTAGCAAATAAATGTAAGTCATTATGAGGAGATGCTCAGTGTTAATCTGGAGTACTATGAGATACAGTATTTTACCGTACAGGTTTTTTTCCAAATGCATCCTCATACAGTAAATGTATTAAGATCAATTTATTTGATATTATTAACCGCTTTCCACCCACTTACAGTAGATTTACTGCGAGCAAGTGGCACAGCCAGGCACCGTGATGTACACGTATGTGCGGTGTACTTCCTAGTTTGGCAAAGCACATGCGAGCATCCCCTGTTGACCCGTGCTTTGATTGGACACAGCACAAATTTGTCAGCAGGGTACAGCCAATGATTATGGCTGTACACCTGCTGATCAGATGTGGCCAATAACAGCACAGAGTTCTGTGTTGACAAACACACAGAACTCTGTACACAGAGAGCAATCTGATTGTTTCTTCTCCCGGAATGTATCTCTGATTTCAGGGAGGTCCGTTATTAAAATCAGCACACATTACACACATCACACTTGTTAGGCACACAGTTAACCCCTTGATAGCCCTTTGATGTTAACTCCTTCCCACCCAGTGTCATTAAAACAGAGTACAATGTACAGTATTATCACTGATCGCTGTATTAGTGCCACTAGCGACGTCAGTGTCAGTTAGTAACCCTCCCAGCCAGTGTCTGATAGCATCAGATTGTCTGCCACACGTCGATGAACACCGCCATTACTAGTATAGTGTCTATAGCTGTGCGAATTTCAGCATATATCATAGTTTGTAGACACTATAACTATCACACAACCCAATTAATATACACTTATTGTATTTTTTTTTTTTACCAAAGACATGTAGCAGAATACATTTTTGCCAACATTAATGAAGAAATTAGATTTTATTACATATAACAGTTTTTAGAAAATATTGTTTTTATTTTTCATTTATATAATAAAAAAAAGAAAAACCGAGTGGTGATCAAATACCACCAAAAGAAAGCTCTATTTGTGTGAAAAAAATTATATAAATTTAATTTCAGATCAGTGTTTCATGTTGCCAGTTAAGGTAGCATAGTGCAGAATAGCAAAACAAAGTCTGGTCATGATGGGGGTCAAACCTTCTGGTCGTCAAGTGGTTAGATTCTAATCTGCAATATTAATTATGATGGTAATAATAACCAAACCTGCAATAATAATAATAACAGCCCTCAAAAATTCCACTCGCCTGCTCGCATTTTGCGAGTGGAATTTAGGGCAGGGGGAGTGAGGAGCAGGGGTGGACAAGGCTGACAGCTTCCAGGCACCGCAGAACACAAACCGGCTCTGTAACACACAGCCTGCATCTCTGTGACACACAAGAGGAGGAGAGAGGGAGGGGAATGCAGCAGCCTCCGCTCAAAGCGGCCCCAGTTCAGTCCGGTCCTGCCGCTCTGTGTCCTCCAGCTGATCGCTTCTGGCACAAGCGGTGCAGGCTTTTTTACAGAGAATCCCCCCTCCGTGCCGCTCTGATGTTCTGTAAAAAAAACGCCTGCATCGCTGCCAGAAGCGATCAGCTGGAGGACACAGAGCGGCAGGACCGGACTGAACTGGGGCCGCTTTAAGCAGAGGCTGCTGCATTCCCCTCCCTCTCTCCTCCTCTTGTGTGTCACAGAGATGCAGGCTATGTGTTACAGAGCCGGGTCTGTGTTCTGCGGCGCCGTAGCAAGGTCCCGCCCCCAGACCGGCTCGTGTGATAGTAGATTAAATCAGTAATCCGCCTATCACATGAGCCGGTCTAGGGGGGCGGGACCTTGCTACGGCGCCGCCGAACACAGACCCGGCTCCATGACACATACCATGGTGAGTCTGTATCGATGATGGGCGCAGTGAGCTACATTTAAGGGCACAGTGAGCAGTATTTGTGGGCACAGTGAGCTACATTTTTGGGCACAGTGAGCAGTATTTATGGGAACAGTGAGCAGTATTTATGGGCACAGTGAGCAGTATTTTTGGGCACAGTGAGCTACATTTTTGGGCACAGTGAGCAGTATTTGTGGGCACAGTGAGCTACATTTTTGGGCACAGTGAGCAGTATTTGGGGGCACAGTGAGCTACATTTTTGGGCACAGTGAGCAGTATTTGTGGGAACAGTGAGCAGTATTTATGGGCACAGTGAGCAGTATTTGTGGGCACAGTGAGCTACATTTTTGGGCACAGTGAGCAGTATTTATGGGCACAATGAGCAGTATTTGTGGGCACAGTGAGCTACATTTTTGGCACAGTGAGCAGTATTTATGGGCACAGTGAGCAGTATTTGTGGGCACAATGAGCTACATTTATGGGCACAGTGAGCTACATTTATGGGCACAGTGAGCAGTTTTTGTGGGCACAGTGAGCTACATTTATGGGCACAGTAAGCAGTATTTATGGGCACAGTGAGCAGTATTTGTGGGCACAGTGAGCTACATTTTTGGGCACAGTGAGCAGTATTTGTGGGCACAGTGAGCAGTATTTGTGGGCACAGTGAGCTACATTTATGGGCACAGTGAGCAGTATTTGTGGGCACAGTGAGCAGTATTTGTGGGCACAGTGAGCAGTATTTATGGGCACAGTGAGGCTACATTTATGGGCACAGTGAGGCTATATTTATGGGCACAGTGAGCTGCATTTATGGGCACAGTGAGCTGCATTTATGGGCACAGTGAGGCTACATTTATGGGCACAGTGATCTGCATTTATGGGCACAGTGAGGCTACATTTATGGGCACAGTGATCTGCATTTATGGGCACAGTGAGCTCCATTAATGGGCACAGTGAGCTGCATTTATGGGCACAGTGAGACGCATTTATGGGCACAGTGAGATGCATTTATGGGCACAGTGAGCTACATTTATGGGTACAATGAGGCTGCATTCATTGACACAGTAAAGCTGCATTGATGGGCACAGTGAGGCTGCATTTGATGGGCACAGTGAGGCTGCATTTGATGGGCACAGTGAGGCTGCATTCATGGGCACTGATGAGGCTGCACTGATGGGTACTGATATGCTTTATGTTAATATTGTTAAAGTTGTTGTTATTATTTATTATTTGGAACTTAATTCTGCATAAAACATTTAACAATGTCATTTTATGAGATAATTTATGAGGCCGTGTTTAGGGGCGGGGCAGGGGAGGGGTTGGGTTGGGTGGGGCAACTGGTGGCGAGTAACTTTTAAGGCCTGGCTAGTGGCTCAGGACTTGAAATTTTGAGCCCTGATAATAATACTATTAGAAATTAGTCAAATTAACTGCTAATTTGCCCAATATGTATGTGGCATTAAATTGTCTTTTCTGTGTTAATGTCAGTGCGCTTTAATTTGAGGATGTCAGTTCTGTAAAACTGGGTTGCTATGTCAGAAAAATAAATCTCTGAACTTTGTCTTAGTTCTTGCCTCATTTGTAAAATCACTTGCAGTCGGGGGGGGGGGGGGTAGTAAAAATAGTCAGTTGAGCTATATTTTTGACACCCCTCCCACCCTTTTAAACATATTGCCTCCTTACTGCCTGTTGAATGCCACAAAAAAGCAATCCACCCAGGATTTGTTTTTGGAAAGGCAGCCAAGTCTGACACAAGTATGATATTGTTCATGATACAGTTCTTCATATTGACTGATCTGGAATTCTCTTTTAAGGATCTCAGTGAGTGATATAGGTCTCTGATCAGTTGCCACTACCTGGGCTCAGGGTGCACACAGTCTCGTTTTTGCTTAAAGGGTCCATAGTATACTGTAGTTATTGATTGATGGTCATTGCACATGGAATGGTTTGTATGTCTGCAGGCTAAAATTCTATTAAAGTACAAAGTCAAAAATCAGATGTTGAAAGAGAAGTTGTGTTTTTTTTCATGTGTATCTGCTTTTAGTGCTCGCCTGTTTTTGCAAGTAATTATTATTATTTTTTTTAATTGTAAGGTATGCCCTGTGAGTCATTTATCCAAGTAGATAGTTTTGGTATTGCGAAAAGGCTTGATCTGTCATCTCTTAATAGTACTATATTCATTGGAAAGCTTCTAACATATTGCTGCTGTTCCTGTATCTTGCCGGTGTTTTGTGTCCCACTTGGTAACACCTGTTGTGATGTTCTCATCTAGTAGGGATGGGCGAACAACGAACATTATGTGGTGTTCGCTGCAAATTTGAAAGCCGCGGAACCCCATTAAAGTCTATGGGACACTAACAAGAAAAAACAAAAGTGCTAATTTTAAAGGCTTATATGCAAGTTATTGCCATAAAAAGTGTTTGGGGACCTGAGTCCTGCCCCAGGGGACATGTATCAATGCAAAAAAAAAAAAGATTTAGAAACGTCCGTTTTTTCGGGAGCAGTGATTTTAATAATGTTTAAAGTGAAACAATAAAAAATGAAATATTCCTTTAAATATCGTGTCTGGTGGATGTCTATAGTATGCCTGTAATGTGGCGCAGTTTTCCCATGTTTAGAACAGTACCACAAAAAAATGAAATTTCTAAAGGAAAAAATGTAATTTAAAACTGATTCCGGCTGTAATGAATTGTCTGATACCTTCAGTACAGATAAAACTCATTAAACCCCCCCCCCCCAGTCCATTACCAGGCCCTTTGGGTCTGGTATGAATATTAAGGGGAACTCCAAACCAAAAAATATGCGTGGGGGTCCCCCCAAAATCCATACCAAGCCCTTCAGGTCTGAGTGAGTGAGTGACTTGTGTAGCGCTGCCTCTGCAAATTGAATTGCCTCAGGGCACTTTTTGCTGCTGGTGTCCGTCTGCGGTATAGTGTGGTCCTTTACCCTGTGGGGTTCTGACATGCTTACAAACACATATTTGGCCAATTTTTTTTAACAGGATCTAATTAACCTACCAGGGAGGAAACCGGGGTACCCGGAGGAAACCCACGCAGGCACAGGGAGAACATGCAAACTCCAGGCAGATAGTGTAGTGGTTGGGATTTGAACCAGCGACCCTATTGCTGCTGGGTGAAAGTGCCAACCACTACACCACTGTGCTGCCCCCTCTGGTCTGGTATGGATATTAACGGGAACCCTGTGACATTTTTTTTCAAAAAACATGGCGTAGGGGTCCCCCTAAAATCCATTCCAGACCCTTTAGGTTGGGTATGGATTTTAAGGGGAACCCTGCGCCAAGATAAAAAAAATGGAAGACATGACAAGATCATGGCACACGCCCTTTTGAAAAAAAATCAGACGCTTGGTTGGCCAACAATCGTACCGTGTGTACGAGGCTTAAAGCTATAATTGCCTTCAAAAAGGGTGGGGTCAGGGCATAGAGCACTGCGCCTGGAGTCCACCCAGTTGTGTGACATTAGCGAAATAATATTTGCTAATGTCTTCCTTTTTCTCCTCCCATCCAATCAGGAAGCGGGTCCTGAGACCTGATTGACTGGGAGTCCTAAGACCCGATTGGCCGCAAGTCTTAAGTCCCAATTGGCTGGGAGGATAAGCAACCGCCAGGACTCGGGAGGAGATGCTGGTGGGAAGCTGTGACCTGGATGAGGGTAAGTGCGAGGCTGGCGGGGGCTTGGCGGGCGACGGGCAAGTGGTGCGGCGATCGAGTGAGTGCTTGGGGGTGGTTGGTTGGCTGGCTAGGGGGGCGCGGGCTGCCTCCCCAAGATAATTGAGCACCAGCTGACCACTGATTAAATATTTGCCACTTGCAGACAGGAGAAGGTATGTTTTTTGCATGCTCCACGCTCCCAGAAATTTCTTTCTTGCACCTGTTAATGTGTATCTAAACCAAGAACACAAATGTATTGCCACTTAGCAGTCCTTAAATGTGGTTGAATGCATTGGTTCACCTTTTTTCTGGCTTTTTATCCTTTATTTTTACCTGGTGGTCCTACGAGTACACACTTCCTGTCCGAGAAGGACAACGCTTGCTTACTTTATGGAGGAGAAACATTTCCTATCCTAGGCTACTCTCCTGATTTGGCCTACAAACCAATCTTCCTTTTCATCTCCATAACAGTTTAAAAAAGAGAACTGGGAAGCCTCATTACATTGAGATTTTATTTGGGCACTAGAATTCTGGCAGTGCCAAAAGATTTTTTTTTTTGAAGAACATGTTCCCCGTGCTTCCTACTCTGCCTGTCATTGATTGGCTGTTCCCGGTCATCGGGAAAGCCAATCAATGACGTCAGACGTCAGCCCCGCCCCCTAATGTAAAAAAAAAACACACACGTCACAGCCCATAACCCCTCCCCTCCCCCTAGTGGTTAACCCCTTCACTACAACTGTCATTTATACCTGAATCAATGCATTTAAATAGCATTGATTGCTGTATAAATGACAATGGTCCCAAAAATGTGTCAAAAATGTCCGATGTGTCCGCCATAATGTCGCAGTCACAATAAAAATCGCTGATCGCCGCCATTACTAGTAAAAAAAAAAAAAATTAATAAAAATGCTATAAAACTATTCCCTATTTTGTAAACGCTATAACTTTTGCGCAAACCGATCAATAATCGCTAATTGCGATTTTTTTACCAAAAATATGTAGAAGAATACGTATCGGCCGAAACTGAGGAAAAAAAATGTTTTTTTTATATATTTTTTGGGGATATTTATTACAGCAAAAAGCAAAAAATATTGCATTTTTTTCAAAATTGTCGCTCTATTTTTGTTTATAGCGCAAAAAATAAAAACCGCAGGGGCGATCAAATACCACCAAAAGAAAGCTCTATTTGTGGGAAAAAAAGGACGCCAATTTTGTTTTGGAGCCACGTCGCACGACCGCGCAATTGTCAGTTAAAGCAACGCAGTGCCGAATCGCAAAAAGGGGTCTGGTCTTTTGGCTGCCAATTGGTCCGGGGCTGAAGTAGTTAAAATACTTATAACAAGCATTATTTTTATTTTTTTTAAAACAGATGCATGTAGTTTTGCACAAAGATGCAAGGGATACATGGAATATGCCTTTTAAATATAATATTTATTGTGAAAAAAATCTTTCTGCGCTTATATATGAACTTCACCGTTCTCATAAAACAGTTGCATTTTCAGTATGTCCGCGGAATGAGTATGGCGGAAAGCACACAGAAATGATCATGGCTGGTTCTCCACAGATATCAGCTGGTTCCAAAATGACACAAAGAGGATTAGGCCAAACATTTGTAATGAAATTAAAAATATAGTACATTGTACTGAAACATGGGTTTCCTGCAGAAGAAAGGTAGTGATGAGATACCACAATATGGCTAGAGTGCTTTTCGTTCTATGGGGAATGATCTTGTAGGAGAAAGAACAGCAAATGATCAGTGAACAATCAAAGACCGGATCATTTCCTGCCTTATTAATATTTCTTTAGCTTAATTTATATACATTTTATATTATATAATATATAATTTCACTCATAACCACCAGGGGGCAGTAGAAATACAAGCACTGTTATTGTCAACTGAAATACATGAAATTATTTTTCTGCAACTGCACCAGGTATATTTTTGCACACCTTCATTTTTGCTCAGATCATTGAAGAATACTTAATGACGTTAAAAAATAATGACTTTTTTTTTAGATTTGCCAGTAATTCACTGCAAATCTCTAATCGTTTTCATGTATAAACCACTGAAATGTAATGCAGCATTGTATCCTAATGTAAAAAATAAAAACATTCAGCATAATCTCAGATTTTTAAATGATGTATACTGTCTCAAATAAAATCTCCTGAAATGTTATCTGATCAATGTTGCTTTTGTTTATTTATTCATTTATTTTGTTTATTTAAATAAAAAGATTGACTGAAAATATGCCACTCAATTCTCCCTAAAGTATATACGAATTCCCTGTATCGAATACTCGTTGGGGAGGGAACAGGACGGCACGAGGAGCAGTCTACCTGCCATAGGATGAAACCCACATCACCCCCATACTTTTCCGGTATCTGATCTTATTGGTTATTGCTGGCAATAGAGTGGTGCACTGGACGCACTTTATAAATGTGAGTACCCTGTACAGGGGGTCCCCGGGTTACAAACAAGATAGGGACTGTAGGTTTGTTCTTAAGTTGAATCTGTTTGTAAGTCGGAACAGGTACATTTTTTAAGTGTAGCTCCAGCCAAAAAATCTATTTTTAAGTTTTTTAGATAACATAGAGAGGGGTTATCACCCCTGCAACATTTGTTTTGCTGTCTGTGCCCCTGTTCAGAAGGTTTTTACCTCACCTTCTGTCCCAATGACAAATGGATTTTGAAAATTTTGGGTTGTTAGGGAAACATGGATTGGTGATAAAGCATCAGTGGAGACACCTTTTTCCCATATTAACTCTTACAGGAGTGAATTTCCCTTCCTAGGGGTGGATTTCCTCTCACTTCCTGTTGTCTCCCTCCGTTTGTAAGTAGGAGTCGTTTGTAAGTCGGATGTTTGTAAGTAGGGGACCCCCTGTATTAGGGTTTGTTTGCTTGTGTTCATTAAATTGTTTAAACCTACTACACTATCAAGCGCTTATTTTTGCATAAACTGAGGTATTTCACTGGGGAGCCCTGGATGCAGTTTTTCCCTTCCGAGCCCAGAGGAGGTTCTAATGCGTGTTTAGACTTGGCTTAATCGCTAAGTCGCACGCTCTAAGGTGAGCGTTCACTACCTAGGGGATCACTGGAGGGAGGACACCTTGGCACATTTGAACACCTACCAAGCTGTTTTGTGATTGAATGGACTACCCTGCGTATTGATTAGAAGCACAGCAGGACACTCTGTCTGCACGTGAGCACTTTATTACTTGCTATATATATATTTTTTTCTCTCGCATATATTTCATGGACTTCTACAAATTTTATGAATTTTACGAATCTATATGTTTTTTTTCACATGAGCACTATATACCTACTGTGCATTTGAGTTTCCACTCCCTTATATATATATTTTTTTTTATTTACTTATTTTTTTTATTTCTTTATTTTATTTTATTTTTTATTATTTACTGGCACTTCACAATTGGTCAATATTTGTGTGTTTCTATGTTATATATACATTTGGTATCCAATTATTGGGTGTATGGTGCATATTACATAGCACAGCACTTTTCAATTAATTTATTTTACAATTTGTTCTGATTTTAGCTGCTGTTTCTTATATTGATCCTATTGCCTTTAACATATTCTTATATTTTTGATGAGATCATATTTATAGCGCGGTGTAGTATTTACTCATTTATGTTTGCACGGATTGTGAGACGTGTTTAACGCCAGCAGCTTTTTATTTCTCTATACCTTTAATGGGCATCTGGTCAGTGGGGGGGGGGGGGGGGGGGGGCTCATACGATTCTTTGTGTTTTCTGACTTTTTTTTAGATTTGCCAGTAATTCACTGCAAATCTCTAATAATTTTGATCTATAAACCACTAAAATTTAATGCAGTAATGTATCCTACTGTAAAAAAAAAAAAAAAAAACATTCAGCATAATCTCTGATTTTTAAATGATGTATACTGGCTCAAATAAAATCTCCTGAAATGTTATCTGATCAATGTTGCTTTTGTTTATTTATTTATTTAGTTTATTAAGATAAAAAGATTGACTGAAAATATGCCACTCAATTTATATAATATAATCTGCATACCTCCCAACATTTTGAGATGAGAATGAGGGACACCTACAGGGGGTCCCTGGGTTACAAACAAGATAGGGACTGTAGGTTTGTTCTTAAGTTGAATCTGTTTGTAAGTCGGAACAGGTACATTTTTTAAGTGTAGCTCCAGCCAAAAAAATCTATTTTTAAATTTTTTAGATAACCTAGAGAAGGGTTATCCCCCCTGTAACATTTGTTTTGCTGTCTGTGCCCCTGTTCAGAAGATTTCACCTCACCTTCTGTCCCAATGACAATTGGATTTTGAAAATTTTGGGTTGTTAGGGAAACATGGACTGGTGATAAAGCATCAGTGGAGACACCTTTTTCCCCATATTAACTCTTACAGGAGTGAATTTCCCTTCCTAGGGGTGGATTTCCTCCCACTTCCTGTTGTCTCCCTCCGTTTGTAAGTAGGAGTCGTTTGTAAGTCGGATGTTTGTAAGTAGGGGACCCCCTGTACTGGCAAATGTATGTAGGCATAGGACACGCCCCCTGCCACACCCTCTCAAAGGCTTTTTTTGCCACTACTATTCCTTTATATTGGCTTTTAAAATGTACAAATGCAGCAATTTAGAAATTGGATGAAAAGTTTAGCACTGAGAAACACTTTTTGAAAGATAAAAAGTGCATTTTTTATACAACTATATGGATCACACCAAAATGATGGACAAAGGAGGAGGAATGAGGGACAGAGGGTCATTGCTCCAAATCAGGGACAGTCCCTCAAAATCAGGGACAGTTGGGAGGTATGAATCTGTACAGGACCAATAGGTGGGCAGAAAGAGTGTACTACCTGAAACCTGTGTTGTGTTGAAAAACTTTCTCTCTCTAATTTCAGTATTGGCTCATGGCCTGACCTCGCGGACTCTTTCTCCTTCCTTCTCTTATGTACTTTCTTTATGATTTCCATTATTTTTTGAAGTTTTAATTTTACTCACTTAATAGTCTTTTATATAGTCCAGTTTTATAACAATGATTATCACTCCTATATTAATATATAATACCTTGAATTCTATACACTTACCATTTACAGTATCGTTATTTTGTACTTGACATTATTTATTTTCCTTTAGAATATACTACTAGATTTTTTATTTAATTTATTATTTATTTTTCTTCTCTTTGTATATAAGATTAAGTGAGCTTCTTTTACATGAATATATTATTTCTATAATATGTCATTTGTACAATGTATTGTCTTTTTTAAACTCTACAATAAAATATTTTGACAAGGAAAAACTTTCTCTCATTTTTCTTTTTGTATCACTAATCACAATTTAACTTCCAATTGGATCTGACTGGTGACTTGGGAAAAGTACTGGGAGGTACTACATTAGGCTGTCTGTGTGTAAGAGGTAAGTTGGAGGAGGACACTCAAGCAACATCAGCAAATGTGCTTCAGGATTACCATATTACAGAAAAAAAAACAAATGGAGTACACAGGTGCATCCCAACTAAGTTTGAAGGTAAAAAACATGAACTGCTTAGCAAGTAGGCCACATTCCTCTGCATTCCTCATATGTATCTCAAATTTTATTTTCAAAATTAACTGGAGTATCCAGGAAAAATAATATAGAGAAGGAATGCTCCAGTAAACTTTCAAGAGCATTGCAGATGCCTGACCCAGTTTACACTTACTGAAAATAATGGATAATATCAGGTCAAGATTGCTTTAAAAAAAGTTTCATATCCAGAGAATTTTCTCACAATAAAGCTGCAGTAACAAAGAGTAATTAAATGGGTGTGAAATACAAGAGTTGCAGCTTTTTATAAATAGAAAGATTTTAATTTTGAAAGTTGAGAAATTTCTGCTTTAACCCTTTATAACTGGGCCCTGTAGCTGTCAGTATGTAACAGATGCACCCTGCATTCATTGTTTAATTGTAAAATTAACTTTTATATGAACTATGAGGCCCAGTTCACACTGCTGCAACATGAAAGTTGTGCGACTGTTGGCCGCCTGACCTTGCCCTGACTTTGCCCTGCAACATCCGTCCGACATCGATCTATGCGACTTTAATGAACGGGATCCGATTCTGAGCCGACTATGAGAAGTGTGACTTGGGTCTTGAGGGGAACCCCACGCCAAAATGAAATAAAAGAACAGCGTGCCCCCCCCACACACAAAATCCATACCAGGCCCTTATCTGAGCATGTGCCCTGATTACAATTAAGTGCCAGCAATGTATGCCCACCACTGCCAGCAATCAGTGCCAACCAGTGCCCACAATTGGCACCAATCTGTGCCCAGAAGTACCAGCAATCAGGGCCCACAAGTGCCAGCAATCAGTGGCCATCAGTGATGCCAGTCAGTGCTGGCTATCAGTGCTGCCCATCAATGCCCATCACTGGTGCCCATCAATGCGCATCACTGCTGCTCATCAATACCACCCATCAGTGACACCCATCAGTACTGCCTATCCGTGCTGCCTATCTGTGCCACCAGTGCTGCCAATCTGTGCCCACCAGTGCTGCCTATCTGTGCCCAGTGCCACCCATAAGTGCCGCCTATCAGTGCTCATCAGTGCCCATAAGTGCGGCATATTAGTGCCTCCTCATCAGTGCCACCTAATCAGCGCCCATAAGTGCCGCCTCATCAGTGCCCATAAGTGCCACCTCATCAGTGCCCATCAGTGTTGCCTCATCAGCGCCCATCAGTGAAGGAGAAAAATTACTTATTTACAAAATTTACTGGAAGAAACTAAGAAATACTTTTTTTTTTTCAAAATTGTTGGTCTTTTTTTTTTAGGAAAAAATAAAAAACCCAGGAGTGATTAAATACCATCAAAAGAAAGCTCTATTTGTGTGAAGAAAATTATAAAAATGTCACATGGTTACAGTATAGCATGACCACGCAATTTTCATTCAAAGTGAGACAGCGCTGAAAGCTGGAAAATGGCCTGGGCAGGAAGGGGGTGTAAGTTCCCTGTATTGAGGTGGTTAAGAAAGGGGGTCCCCAAATCCAGGCTCCCTCCTATGTGAAAGACAGCTCTCATAGGGAAGCATTGATTTTTACATGTCATGAGACTTGTGCTCTCAAAGTCGGAGTGCTTGTTGCACTAGTGTGAACTGGGCCTTAGAAGTTATGAAAATAACCTTTCATATTCACTACTGTATATACTACATGAAAAGTTAAAGGGATTGTAAAGGGGGGGGCGTGGCCTAGGAGGACATGTGAGCGGACGCTTCTCTGAGCAGCTCCGGCATTACCCACTACTATCCTGCACAATCCTGGCTTGATCTGCCCTAATTCCAGAAACGGAGACCACCGCCGACACCGGAGGCAACAGCTGATTCACCGGATGGTGAAATTGCCGGATGGGCAAAAGGCGAAAGCAAGCACCGGTACGAATGAGCATCAACACGAGATCGGGCCAAGATGGCCGCCGCACTACCGTCTCGGCACCCTCTGCTTCTCCGGCCTCTACACCGGATCTCTTTGGAGACGCCTCGGGTGCCTCTCCACCCTCCTCCCCGGGACTTCCAGACCCCCCGAACCTGATCTCACAAACATCTGAGGGCGAGGAGGCGACGGATGATGGCTCCGGGCCTACGCTGGCGGAAGTACTAAAGACCATTAAGGTAAACCATACAGCTTTAATGGGGACGGTAGCTGAAATCAGGAGTGACTTTACACTGCTACGGCAAGACGTTCACAAACTGAGGGGCAGGGTGACCGAGACAGAAGACCGAATAAGCGAACTGGAGGACACGGTTAACCCCATCCTACCCAAACTGAATGCCACCGGCGGGAAAATATCCTCTCTAGAATCCAAAATGGACGATCTCGAGAACCGCTTTAGGAGGAACAACCTGAGGCTGGTTGGGCTCCCTGAGAAGGTGGAGGGATCCGACCCGGTAGCATTCCTCGAAAGCTGGCTGGAGCAGGAATTTGGTCGGGAGTTGCTATCCCCCTGTTTTATAATTGAGAGGGCGCACCGGGTCCCAGGTAGGCCTCTCCCCGCTGGCAATCCCCCACGTACAATGATTATGAGACTGCTCAACTACAGGGACAGGGACTCCATCCTGCGAGCTGCCAGACAGAAAGGCAGTCTCAAGATTAACAATGCTACAGTATCACTGTACCCTGATTACTCAGTTGCGGTACGCAACCAGCGTGCACAGTTCCAAGCAGTCAAGAAGCACCTGAGAGACCACGCTATCCAATACTCCATGTTATTTCCAGCTACTCTACGGGTGGTACATGATGAAAAAGTGTTATTCTTCCAGTCGCCAAAGAATGTCATCGCATGGTGGGAAACCCTGCCAAGACCCCCTCGAGCACCAGCTGACTGAAGTTTACCGTAGGCAATGATATCCTCTTGTCCTCCAGTCACTCAAATGGCTCGTGACTGGCCAACTTTGCCTAAAGTGACCCCCTGTAGGGTGTTTGCTGCTGCCGTTTATTTTTCTTATTTTTCTGATTTTTGATTTTGCCAACCCTTTTTGATATGCCTGCAGTGGTGTCCCAAGTCACTTAACCGGCAATGCAGATCAACCGCACTTGTTTTCCCAGTGGGGTACAGGCCTCCCGCCACGAATGGGGGGGAGCTGGAGCTACTCCACATGCGGAGAGACGTTAGCCACAGTATTGGCTCTAACTTGCTAATATGGACCAAATAGGTTCCAGGCCATGCGCCCCATGCATGGCCCTAGTTTGGGGTACAAGCCCTCTCCGTTTTTCAGAGAGCAGGGCAGGGGTGTTGCTGTCAGTTGACGGCGGGACATGTACAGTTCAATCTTTTTTTCTTTTTTTCTGTTGCTATGTGTGTGTGTGTATGAATGGAGTTTGGTTGAAGGATGGATGTATGTTGCTCTGTCCCAATGGCGGTAACTGTATAAAGTTGGATAACACAATGATGGCAATCAGGGGTACACCAAGTAAATATGAGTGGATCTCAGTGGTTTTAATATTTGTAAGGAAGTCCCATGGCTGACGTAAAGATTTGCTCGTGGAATGTGAGAGGAATGAATTCTAAATTTAAACGTGCACTGATTTTTGAGCGGATCAAGAAATTGCAACCCCATGTTCTTTGCCTGCAGGAAACCCACTTGACAGGGTCAAAAGTCCTAGCGCTCAAAAAACATTGGGTTGCCCATAGTTACACCTCCACATATTCTAATTATGCCCGCGGAGTGGCGGTGCTAATACGCAAAGGCCTTCCTTTTGAATGTCATAGGGTAATCTCTGATTCTAAAGGACAGTATTTGATACTTCATGCCTCAGTTCGCGGCACCCCATTGATTATGGCAACAGTATATGTCCCCCCTCCGGTTTCAGCAGTAATCTTTACGGATATAAGTACACAACTTTCTTTATTACCCAGCTGTCCAGTGCTACTAATGGGTGACTTCAACTCAGTGTTGCAGTCATCCATTGATAGACTGAAACCACAGCTAAATGACTCCAGATTGTTTGGCAAATGGTGTGAGGTATATGGATATGTAGATATATGGCGATGGAAGTTCCCCAGCAAAAAAGTTTTCTCATGCCAGTCTAGAACGTACGGTTCTCTCTCTAGAATAGACTATGCACTTGCCAGCAGGGACCTGCTGCCGAATGTTTTAAATATGGACTATGTCTCACAGACCATATCAGACCACTCACTTATGACAGTTACCCTAACTCTGGGACACAGGCCGACGTTTCGGATATGGAGACTGAGCCCCCTATGGATATCCACCCCTGAGATACAGGAAGCTATCTCGCTGGATATGCTAGACTACTGGTCCAACAACTTAGATACCGCAGAACCTGGACCCACGTGGGACGCCTTTAAAGCAGTCCTACGGGGGGCTTATATCTCACGTATCAAACACTATAGAGCTACGGGGGCGGCCCACCTGGTGGAGCTGGAAAAAAATCTAGAGGACGCTAGAGCCCAACACATGAGGGATCTGACAGATGAGACTCGGGGGACAATTTCAAACGCACATAATGCATTACAACTACACCAGGTAGATATGACTAAAAAACAACAACTATACCTATCTGCAAGAATACACGAACATGGCGGTAAAAATGGTAGGATGCTGGCTTTTCTGGCCCACACCGAATATACAGACAGCTCAATACCGGCCATTACACTGAAGGACGGCTCCATAACCAATGATCCAGTATGCATTAACCAGACATTTGCTACCTACTACAGTGACCTGTACACCGACCTAGACCCACCACAGGAGGCCACGTTTAGGGGCTTTTTCTCTTCCATGGCCTTCCCGGCATTGGATGAGGCACAGAGGGGGCTTCTGGAACAGGAGATCACTTTGGAAGAGGTAGAGGCAGCAATCCGCTCTCTGCCCCCTTCAAAGACTCCGGGCTTGGATGGTATTCCCTCCGGGTGGTATCAGACCTATGCGGAGGTAATTGCCCCCAAGCTTCTGCACACGTTCCGAAATTCTCTGCAGCAGGGTACTCTGCCAGCTTCCATGAATGAGGCCCTCATTGTTGTCTTGCCTAAACCCGAAAAGAACAAACTGCTATGTGAATCTTATCGACCGATTTCACTTTTAAACACCGATGTGAAAATTCTGGCCAAAATTTTGGCCCAGAGACTACAAAAAGTTATTTTAGCTCTTATCCCCCCAGACCAAGCGGGGTTCATGCCGGGTCGCAACACGTTTGATAACATCCGCAGACTGTATCTACATATCCATAGGGCACACGTAACGAAGCAAAGCCATCTAGTGCTATCCTTAGATGTGTTAAAGGCGTTTGACACGGTCCGCTGGACATTTTTATGGGAAACCATGTCAAATATGGGTTTCGGCCCCCTGTTTTTAAGGTGGGTCCGTCTACTATATGCGCACCCAAGTGCGAGAGTCCGAACCAATGGTGATGTTTCGGTGGCATTTGCCTTGCAGAGGGGAACCAGACAAGGGTGCCCCCTCTCTCCGCTCCTGTTCGCTATCGCCATTGAGCCACTAGCGCTGGCGGTGCGGCAGGCCGCGGGGATTGGGGGCATCCAATGCGGAACACAATTGGAGAAAATCTCTCTATACGCAGACGACGCGTTAATCTACCTGGACGGCAAAGAGAGCTCTTTTAGAAGTTTGATGCAGGTGGTTGAGGAGTTTGGGGAGGTGTCGGGGCTGAGGGTCGGATGGGAGAAATCCATAGCCTTTCCTATAGGTCCTCTGATCCCATATAAATACCTTGAGAACTCTAGACTGAAAACTGCTCAGTCTTTTAAATACCTAGGAGTTCAAATACATAATGACCTCTCCAGATTCGTAGATCTTAACATCACACCAGTAATAAAACAAATGACGGACAAACTTCAAGTCTGGTCAACCCTCCCACTAAATTTAATAGGACGTATTAATATCTTCAAAATGATTTTTTTGCCAAAATTTTTGTATTTCTTTAGAGCAGCTCCAGTGTATCTCCCAAAAAAAATGTTCCAAAAGGTGGAGGCAGTTCTGTCTTCCTTTGTTTGGCAAGCTGCTCATCCACGTATATCTAAAACGTCCCTGCAAGCGGTTAAAAGCAGGGGAGGACTAGCATGCCCTAACCTGCAGAAGTACTTTCTTGCCTCACAGCTCACGTTTATTTATGAGTGGATGCACTCCGACCCTCGGCCCCCCGCTGTCTCCCTGATGTCCTCATTTTATGAGGAAGGTACCAAGGCACTTGATGTGATGCACAGGTCTAGACCCAACAAATGCTCCAGACTTTCCCCCAGGGATGTTGGTTTACTAGCTTGGAAGGAGAGCAACGGACTCCTGTCCAAAGGTATGAGTACATGGTCGCCAAGCACTCCAATTTGGGATAACCCAAATCTCCCTGAGCTCCATGGTCATCCCGACTCGAAATGGTGGTCAAGGATGCAAGTTACGCACCTGACACACTTGTTTTCAAATAGTATTTTTGTGACTTTTGACCACCTAAAAGCCAAGTATGGCATACCTAACAAATTTTTTTATAAGTATCTTCTGATCAGACATGCCACTCGGGCCCAATTTGGTACCCTGACCATGGAGCTCAGAACACCCCCTTTGGAAGATCATCTCTCCGACCCAGATATAACAAAAATGGTGACAACCTTCTATAACCACCTGAACATGGCGGGAGCAGACCCGTTCCAAACCTCGTTCACCAAATGGCAAAAACTGATACCTGTACTAACAGAGGAGGGGTGGGAAGAAGTTACTGAGGTTTGCTTTCAAGATATTATATGTACCGCTGACCAATATATACAGTTTAAATTTATCCACCATCTACACTATACTCCTGATAGACTGGCACGTATGGGGCTGAGAGTGAATGCTAGTTGTGCTCGGTGTACTAGTGACAATGCTAATATGTTTCATATGTTCTGGAGCTGCCCTGGACTCAACCAATACTGGAGAGACTTATTCAAATTTTGTGATGAACAGCTTAACACACCAATTCCCAGAACACCCGAAGTGGGATTACTGGGTATACTGAATGACTTAGTTCACCCAGTGGCTACCCGCATACTAATACGGACTATTATGTTTTATGCAAGGAAAGTTATTCTACTGAAATGGAAAGACAGCGAACCTCCTAAGATACAAACTCTGTATGGAATCATTAATGGACAGCTCCCCAAGTTCAAAATTGTTTATAAAAACAGGGTCTGCCTCAAGAAGTTTTATAAGGTATGGCAACCCTGGTTGGATATTACCGCCCCCTTCTGGGGTTCGGTCCTGTCCACACAGGATTGTTAACAAATGATTGGGAATACCATGATATGGATTTCCCTCTACTGGAAGGGGGAGTGGATCTTGGTGGGCCTAATGGGACAGAGCATGGGTAGAAAGAGGTGTGTTTGGGTGTGAGTGAGTCTGTGTGATGGGTGAGTGGGTGTGTGTATGGATGTTAGTCGCAGTAGGGCATAGGGACCCAATCCTGTTGCCGTAATCCCCAGGAGTAAATTACAGGGGAATGAAACAGGCGCATAAGAATGTTGGGATGCGATCCCCTTGTTTATAAAGTGCTACTACTGCTGTTAGTACTGTATTGTTTATTGTTTATTGTTTGTAATGTTGAAAAAACCAAAATAAACACCTTTTAAAAAAAAAGGGATTGTAAAGGTTGATTTTTTTTTTTTTATAAAAATAACAAACATGCTATACTTACCTGCTCTTTGCATGGGTGTTGCACGGAGCAGCCCCAATCCTCCTCTTCTGGGGTGCCCCATCAGCACTCCTGGCTCCTCCCTTTCATCGGGTGCCCCCCCAGAGAGCTATTTTCCATGGGGGCACCCATGCAGGCTCGCTCCCAAATCCTGCTGCAGCATCTTTTGACACAGAGGGACTAGGCCCCGCCCCCCATTCCCAGGTCAATGGATTTGAATGACAGCAGCGGGAGCCAATAGCTCCTGCTGCTATAAATTTGTCCGATGAGGAGAGAGACAGTGGCTGGGGCCACTGGGCTCGTGCACATCACTGGATCGGATTAGGATCAGGTAATAAAGGGGGGAGGGGAGTCTGAGGGCAGCTGCAGCAAAGAAGGTTTTTCACCTTAAGGAATAGAATGTCTTAAGGTGAAAAAAAACTTGAGACTTTACAGACACTTTAAGTGATTGTAACATAAAAGTCACTAAGTGTTGGCTCATTCAATGTTTAAAATCCATATTTCCCTTGTTCATAAAGCTCAAAAAGATCACATCCTCTATTCATTATATAGACCTCTAGCCTTGTTAAACTACAATTTAAAATTACTCACAAAACTACTTTTAGTCAGGCTAAAACCAAATTATAAATATGCAAAATGATACAGATCGTAATGGCATAATCTTACACACATCATGATTTTAAAGTGTTACTAAACCCAGGACCCTGCATTCACTATATCTGGTCTCCCACAATACACAGAACATGGAAATGCAATCATTTTAGTAAATATAAACTGCTAAATACATTTTCTCATCAGCAGTATATATTGTAGCAATCATATGACTTCTATGAGTGTCTGGTAAAGCTTGTGGGAGGAGTTTTCATTCTACTCCTGACCAACCTATAAAGCTGCATGATCCCTGACCCTCGGTCTGGATAGTGCAGATTGCCAATCACATGCACCCTCCCAAGAAAAAAAGAAGTACACACCAAACTGAGAATGTGCAGAGTGCCCCCAAGGCTCTGTTCTATCAGGATATTATTGGGGACTGTGGAAGAAGGGGAGGATCAGAGAAGACAGGATCAAACAGCATTTTTACACAATGTGGAGGATTAACCCCTTAAGTTCCACAGTGAGTATAACAAGCATCCTCTACTGCTAATATAGACTTATTTTACTGTTCTGGGTTTAGTAACACTTTAAATATCTATTTACAAAGGTTAGGACAAGAGCAGTAACTTTTCCTCATATACAGTAGACACATAATTCCTCGTATATGCATTTGATAGTGTTGAGTGTCATTATATATTGGGCATAATACAAAAATGGACTTCTCGTACTAATTCACAGACTTGTGCACAACGGAAAATTTCATTTTGTTCCGGTTCGTTGTCATTCGTAATATACATCATTTCGTTCTGTTACATTCGTTATGTTACGTTAATTTGTTTTCAGATAATTTGTTATTTCTGTAGAGTATCGATATATTTGTTTTACTGAATCTCAAATCATGTCGAATTCATTCGTATCCGCTATAATTTCTTTCGTATTAGTTGAAATTTGATATTTATGTATGTATATATATTCGTGATAATGATTCGTAGTTTGGAAAGTTGTTTGTTTATTGAATCTATTAACACACACAATGACAATATCTCTTCCCCTCTGCTCAAATACAATACAACACCCTTCTCACTCAGTTCTTAGGAATGCACTTTGCCAGTAATCCAACCTCCAGCACAAAATTAATCAGCCGATTGGGCTGTAAGTTTTACTTTGAGTTGACCTTTTGTTTCATTAGATCTTTAACGAATTACCGAATCATGTCGAATTCATTCATTATGTTCCCTATAATTTCTTTCATATTCGTTGAAATTTGTTATTTTTTTTATTTGGACATTCAACAGCATTCGAATGTCCGAAAGATGCAAAATTTGGCCAAATTTCGATTTGTTACGAAACAAATTGCACATATCTACTAATTCATTAAGGAGATGCAGCAGGGCTGATTTACGAAATAAACTGAGAATCTTCACACAATGAAATGTGTAAATATTCACTTCAATTATGCAATCATGCAAACAAGCAAATAAATACTCAAATAGGGAGAAGAGAGCAGAATCAGAGTAAGGGACATGATATGTAAAAATTAGTGTTCCTCTACCCCCTATAGACATATTGGGCATTTAACTCTTGTAGTGCAGAAGTGCCATACTACAAGGATAGATTTTTTTCTAAATCCTGGTATTGGGCTTTAAAAAGTCTCAAAAACGACAAGCTGTTTATTGTCAATGTAAGTGGTAAACGATTGTATGTTATCCAGAATAGTTCCCCTTGTATGCTGGAAAGTTATGGGAAGAAAAGAATTAAAAAAAAAAAAAGGATTTTCAAAAAGCATGTATTTTGTTTATTTGCCAGTCCGAAGTTTTCAGTAAACATAAATCTATGTAGTCCGCCTTTACAATGTATACTACAGACATAGAGAGATATATCCAGAGAGCTGGGACTGATGATTTTAGACTACCAGTAATAGGAAAGTGCAGTAGCTATTTTAGAAAAAGTACACTCATTCTCTTGTAGCAGATCTTCTGTAGACCAATAATAGGGTTTTTGTAAGTCCATTTTGAACTCTTCTTACCAAAAGTCTGCATGTTGTCCCAATATATATGAAATAACCAATAAGAATTCCCCCAAGAAGTGGTCTCACTGGGAGGGAAAGATATTCAATCAGGACAATTTGCAATGTAGCCTAGAGGAAGGATTTTGAACTTTCTGCTAAAATCGTATTTATCTCTCAGCATCAGCAGGAGGTGAAATTCACAATTTCTCACTTCTTGGAGACGTTGTGTCGCCTATTCCTACAGACAGCCTGACCATCAAATTTCTCAGTGAAGTTTTTGACATTAGATTTTGGAACTGTCTGTTCAATGTCAGCCTTAAGTAGGCAGTATATTAAAAAGATAGTGAATTTCTTTAACAAAACCTTGCTGGAATATTACAAACGCTGCTCATGTGCCTGAAAGACTTTATAGATAGCTACAAGTCTATCATTTTATTTGGATATAAATTGGAAAATGGAAGCTGTCAGGGGGTACAAAACAGCAAGGAGATTCTGAGGTCAAAAATCTATTTTTGACATCTAATACAACAGCAATTTTAGTTAGTTACGCTCGGCAAAGATCCACAAAACAAAAAGGAGTCAACTATTCTTCAGGCAACATGTCATCAGCAAATCGTTCTTTTTATGTGCTCTGGGGGAGATTTTCAAACATTAGGTCATGTACTAATTCCCTGGCTAGGTAACCACATGAAGATATTGTATTTTTCCTTAGAACATTGCAACTTTTTCCAAGAAGTTCCTTGTACAAATGCTCTATGACATAAGCAACTTATTTTATATTTCAATGTTTGTATTGAGAATTTTTAGAAGTAACAAAGTTAGCAAGTACATTTAGTCTCCAAAGTTTCATAATGATAAAATAAGAGATATCCAGAGTATAATTAACCAAAGCATTGCATAGTCTATTAATATGATATTACAAACGGTAATCATGGGATATTTTCAGGTAAGCTCACTGTTCAACAAAAAAGAATTCCAGTATGTGCCATCAACCAATTTTAAGTGCGTAATTAACTAACTAATCCCCCCTTTAGTTTTTAACCAATGTTCGGCATCACACCCATATAAAATGGTGTCCCAAGCTTACACATGGTATATTCAGGTAACTGTATAGGAAAGATAAGTCGAGGGGGAATTTTAAGTTCTGTTAAAGCTGGAGTTAGAGCTTATACTGTGAAAGATGTTTTGGCATAAGATGACCCAGAAATCCCAAGAATACTGACAGACTTTGTCTGCAGAGCTCACTAAGGATGGAATCAGGTCTCTGGAGGTCACTGCTGTCATTTTACTAGCAGTTAAAATACAAAATGTGACTTTCATTCCATAATATTTTATTAAGGCTATTCAAAGTAAAAATGCAGAGATGGATGAGCTTAGAATACCAGAATTTACATTGCCCCAACGGCCTAAGGATATACATGCATACCATAACTGTAACAGTGGTCTATCGTTTAACCCAAATATAATGACAAAAAAATTGTATAGCAACGCTATAATGCGCTTAACGAAATACAAAGGAGTAGTAAAAGTTATATAGTGAGTATTAATGAACTTTGTGACTCGTAGGCCCGAAGGGACCTATTTTTAGAGAAGTCAAATGTGTGCTGGAGTTGACTGTGTTGTGAATTGAGCTGGTTTGTTGAAATAAGAGAGATTGGTTAGGGGAATCTCTGTATAGTAGTGGATGAGAATAGTCTTTGGGGGTGTTAAATTACATAGAGTCGTAATTATATATGTCTGGGGGGGGGGGGGGGGGTGTTCCATGGTTGGCAGACCTGCTGACAGCCATGGTTAGGTACATTAGTTGGTTTAGGGTGATAATGAGGTGTGCTAAAAAGGTAGGTGAGATGGAAGAGGGAGGAGAAGGGATTGGACAGAGGGGTAGGGAATGGGGGAGAGGATGAATGTGGGAGCGGCAGGGGATATGGACGGGATAGGTCGAAAAAGGGGGACATATGCCTCCTACCTAGCCCTGGTTTACAGTCTATCCAGCCTCAACTATCCCCAGAACTTTATGTAGGGTAGTTCAGCGTGAGGTCACCCAGTAACAAAATGTGACTTTATGATGATGGTTGATAAAATGGTACTGTAAAAGTTGTAGAGAATTTTAAAACATATTACATTTAAAACATATTTTAGAAGTGCAGTGACCATTATTTCAGCATATTTATTTTATGGGAGAAGGTTAGAATTTAGAGGAAGAATTACGACTTAAAGTAAGAGCAAATTTTGTCTTAACACTTTGACATTCATAATATGCATATTATTTCAAATGTTAGTCTAAAATGTTATTTCCTAGGAAGGGAGGAAGAAACATGTCAAGCAGCAGACAAAGAACCTAATTTTGCTCCCAAAATCCTTTTGCTGAGATAATGTCATTTTGACCATTTTCTGGTAGTCATTTCACCCTTGTCTTATTTTCTAAAGTTGTTTGTTGAATCTCATTCCATTTATAAATGATGTGTTCCGTTTGGATCAGCAAAATCTATCACACAGAGCCCTGTATCGCAGCAAAAACTACAGTTTATTTAAAACTATATAAAAAAAATAAGTACATTTTAACCAGTTTAGCTTTACCCTCCTTCATGACCAGCCAATTTTTGTGATACGTCACTGCATTATTTTAACTGACAATTGCGCAGTCGTGGGACGTTGTACCCAAATAAAATGTTATTTTTTTCCCCACAAATAGAGCTTTCTTTTGGTGGTATTTGATCTCTTCTGCGGTTTTTATTTTGTGCGCTATAAACAAAAGACAGACAATTTTGAAAAAAACAAAACAATATCTTTTACTTTCTGCTATAAAACCATCCAATAAAAAAATGTAAAAAAAAATCGAATTTCTTCATAAATTTAGGCCAGTATGTATTGTGCTACATATTTTTGGTAAAAAAAAATCCCGATAATATTGATTGGTTTGCGCAAAAGTTATAGCGTCTACAAACTATGGGATATTTTTATGGAATTTATATCTATTTTTTTTTTACTAGTAATGGCGGTGATCAGCAATTTATAGCTGGACTGCAACATTGCTGCAGACAAATCAGACACTTTTGACACTTTTTGGGGACCAGTGACACTAATATAGTGATCAATGCTAAAAAAATGCACTGTCACTACTACTAATGACACTGGCAGGGAAAGGGTTAACATCAGGAGCAAATCAAAGGGTTAAATGTGTCCCTAGGGAGTGCTTTCTATAAGTGTGGAGGGTGCTTTACCTGTGGGAAGACAGAGATCCGTGTTCCTGCTTGGTAGAAACAGAGGATCTCTATCTTCCCTTGTCACAGAACGGCGGTCTGCCTTGTTTACATAGGCAGGCCGCCGCTCTGCCTCTCTCAGTCCACAGGAATCGCTGATTGGTTACCGCTGTGTCCAATCACAGTGGGAGCAGATCACCAGTGGCGCGCATCTGCGCCCCAGTCCTGGAAGTGCAGAATCACGTATGTGATTCTGTGCACAGGAGCCGCCGCCCCGCAGTAAGTGTACGTGGGGTGGTCGGCAGAACCGCATCCAGAAGTAACAGAATAAAATTGATTAGTCCATTAAAAAACAAAAAAGCAACAGAAGGGAAATAGTTTCAGTTGAGTGGCTGGATTTTTTAGGAACTCACACAAATTCAATTATATTAAAAGTTCAATTTCATATACTTTATTCCAGAGAAATTATTCCAGAAAAATTATAAAGTTAAAAAACATATATAGATTCAACCCAGCTATACACTAGATTTCAAAGAATTGTTTGCTATATCTAATATAATCCAATATAATTGCTTAACATATAAGCTATCACTGCAGCTTTTTCATAGAAGAGACAATCAAAGCGGGTCCCTTATACCTGTATTTCTCCATTCATATCTTTCTATGCATTCTCTGGCACTCTAGTAGTGCAAATTTTCTACTTAATTGCCCATATTTAGTCTCCATTAATTCTATACTTTCCCAGTATTTAAATACCCATTTTGGGAAATTGACACTTGTCTCTAGTATATATCTTCTTTATATCACCAGGAATTAAACTCTGGTCAGGGTGACAAACAGGACAGCAAGAAGGCAAATGATAGTCTGACCACCCCCGACCCCCCAGTTATGGCCGCTATGTGCCAATTGGCATATGGAGAGGTAATTTAGGTGGCTGTGGCAGTTCTGATGGTCCAGAGCATGCGCGCCCACACCCCAGGTACCATCTTGTGACGTCACTTTGGAGAGGCATATACTAAATGCCCTGGGCCGTAAAACAATGCAGACAGTATTTGCACCTAGATTAATTAGTTGTCACTAAAACTTATCTCAATAGCAATATCATAATCAGGAAGGGGAAAAAAAGGACAACAACCCTGAAGAAAAGGGAGAGTGAGTCAAGTGCCTTTTGTTTTGCATTCCTTTGATCCAATACCCTTGTATTTTCATCTGAAGTACATCACTCCAGCTTATCTTTAGAGACTCTGTTGCTGCAAGATTCATCTACCTTCTAGATATTATCCTACTTTATAGTTGGAATAACTTTATTTAAAATACATATGGCCAAAACAGTGTAGGTAAACTTTAGTACATATGCTGTACCTCCAAAGGATGATTCTGGTCCTACCTACATCTTGTATGCCCTATAAGTTTGGGACTATGATCACAGTTCTATCACTTATGAAAAATCTTTTTTTTAACCACTTTAAGACCGGGCCTCTTTTTTAGATGTGATGTTTACAAGTTAAAACTTTTTTTTGCTAGAAAATTACTTAAAACCCCCAAACATTATACATTTTTTTCCTAACATCCTAGAGAATAAAATGGCGGTCATTGCAATACTTTCTGTCACACCGTATTTGCGCAGTGGTCTTACAAGTGCACTTTTTTAAAAAAAAAAATACACTTTTTTTAATTAAAAAAATAAGACAACAGTAAAGTTAGCCCAATATTATATATTTTTTTATATTGTGAAAGATAATGTTACGCCGAGCAAATTGAATACCCAACATGTCACGCTTCAAAATTGCACCCGCTCGTGGAATGGTGACAAAATTTTACCCTTAAAAATCTCCATAGGCGACATTTAAAAAATTCTACCGGTTGCATGTTACAGAGCTATAATTATTGCTCTCGCTCTACCAATCGCGGAGATGCCTCAGCTGTGTGGTTTGAACACCGTTTTCATATGCGGGCGCAACTCACGTATGCGTTCGCTTCTGCACGCGAGCTCGGCCAGGACGGGGCACGTTTAAAAAAAAATGTTTCTTATTTATTTTGCCTTTTACTTTTTATTTTTACACCTTTTAAAAAAAAAAATCTGTCACTTTTATTCCTTTTATTGTAAACATCCCTTGTAATAGAAAAAAAAGCATGACAGGACCTCTTAAATATCTGGGGTCAAAAATACCTCAGATCTCATATTTACACTAAAATGCAATAAAAAAAAATTGTCATTAAAAAAAAAAAAAAAAAAAATGGCCCTTTAAGAGCTATGGGTGGAAGTGACGTTATGACGTCGCTTCTGCCTTGCAGTGTCATGGAGACAGGTGGGGGCCATCTTCCCCTCACTCATTTCCATGTTAGCCCAGGGGACAGACGTGATCACCTACGCCTCTGCCGGCGACTCCGGTAAATGGCGGAGGGCAAAGGATTGCGGCGGGAGGGGGGGCCCTCTCCCGCCATAGATAAAAGTGATCTTGCGGCGAATCCGCCGCAGAGACCACTTTTATCTTGTACCGGCCCACTGGCCGAACACGGGGATACCGGGGTTATGGCAGCTAGCTGCTGCCATAACAACGATATCCATCCCCAAAATAGGGACGTACAGCGGCTTACGCATATATTTGCAAATGTGTGTAAAAAAAATACTCTTTGACTTTAATGCAAACTGTAAGACAGGGCCAATTTGGATTTTTTTACAGGGTGGCCGGTAAAGGTGCTGAGAAATCTTTTGTGTGTATGTTATGTGCACTGCCATTCCATGTGCACCTGGCTGCAAGGGTTAGTTATAGGTTGGGGTGGCTGACATTTTTTGGTAATGTATACATCTTCCAAGTAGGATTTTGCTTCCATCTGCATCTCAAATGCCCAGTTATTTTTCTCTAGCATTATGATTCTAATTATATTTTTGTATGATCTCCCATATGTGCATTATGTTAATAGTCAGTCAGTCGCCTTTACTATTATTGGTGAGTCATTTATTCTTGTTAAGTCCAGCTATTCTACATCTTTCAATTTACATATCTAATTCATATACTGACATATTTAATATATGTTTCATTGAATAATATATTCTGTCTATGAATAGATGTGTTGTCTTTGAGGTGACCAACGTGTGTGAGTGTGTGTGATCTAGCATCATTCAACCCACTTCCTCTGAGTCCAGGTTGTCCTGGAAGTGCCCCAGGCTGTGACTAGACAGAGAAAGGGTAATAAGAAGTACAATGATGAGTTAATCTCTCTGTCACTCTTATGTCTCCTTGTATTAGCATGCTCCTTGTAAGCACATGAACGATTGGCTGCTTGTACTGCTTCTTCCTCTTGCACTTGAACCCTGCTGTAGAGGGACTGCAAGGGGCTGGTACCAGGTCAAAGGTAGTTAATTACATTGCTCGCATTTAAAAAATAATTGTAACCACTTCAGTTTTTGTCTTTTTTACCCTTGTGGACTTTTTTTTTTCTTCCACTAGGGGTCTTTTTATTTGGTGATAAGTTAAGATAACAAAGTATACATTTTTGGGGGTACAAAACTAGGCTTTCTTTTAGCAATACTATTATTTTTTTTTATTTTTGTCTATTTTGGTCAGTGTTAATAAAGAAAGTAGTGTTACATTAGATAAAAAAGTATAGATGTTCTATCATTTGTCCTGTTTAAAATTAAAGTAAAATCACCTTTCTTATACAAAGCAGGACAAAGTTATATTTCTTCAGCTTTGCACATGAACAAGTTGACAAACAAAAATGAATGAAAAAGACAAACAATTTTAATTAATAGCTAAAAATAGAAAAAAAGATTATCACCGGAGCTATACTAGTTAATAGAAAAAGTGGAGCAATGACTTAAATAGGGCCGATTAGGGTTAACTATGGGTTAAAGTGATTGTAAACGATCACTTTGTATAACAACCCATTCAGTTTACTTTTTCATACAAGTACATAAAACAACAGGAATCAACATAGATATGAAATGTTGGGTTCACACGCTCTTTAATAAGGGGTTATGATTCTGAGTAAATAAGAAAAAGTGAAATGGGCACCGTTCTGAGAATTCCAAAATTGCGCAAATATAGTTCTATGTAAATCAATTCGGAGCAGCAATACCCGGATGTCACTCCGGGAGATATGGTGGCGGCGGAGGAGGTGAACGAGGGTCGCTCCAGGCACTTCGATCTCAGGTAAGTAATTCATAATGAGCTAGTATGCTATGCATACTAGCTCATTATGCCTTTGTCCTGCAGGGTGTTTTTTATTTATTTTTATTTTTTTATCGAGGGTTTACTTCCTCTTCAAAGATCATGTGTATGTAAAGGCAGGCATCCCAATGCTTTTGGTAATATAGTATATATCCAATATAATCCTGAGGAACCAGAGGTATCATGAGGACCAGATGTAACCATCTGGGTCTCAGCACCAAACACTAGGATATTGTTTGCAGGCCTATCTGACTCCGTAAAAGATTCTGGTAAGAGTCCATCTAACTAATGGTGATAGCACACGTGGTGAATATAGAAGCTTTCTGACACTCCTCATTACACAGCGGTGGATGTCACTTTTGACTGGGACTGTTGTTTTTATCTATAAAAAAAAAAGATTTCCAAGCTCAACTTACCGACCATCCTGCAACCAACCAAATTGACCTGTCCAACAGTATGTGTTTAAAACAGGCGTTTAGTTGCACACATTTGCAAATACATGCGTAAGCCACAGAGCCCCGGCAAGGCATCCCATTTTCTGTAGACCTAAACTCTAATTTCTGTGAGTCTCCAACAATGGAAGCACATGCATTTAAATGGATAGGTCTATGCACATTTTAAATGGAATTATAATTTATATATTTTTTTTTTCACATAAGTTTCTCATACTATTGTTATGTTTTACCAAGATGGCCACTCCCAAGCATGGACACAGTACAGAACAAGGCAATGTAAATCAGTAATGAGAAACCACAGACCACAGGAAATGCTTCTGACTAGTCCTATGTCTTCTGCTTGCCTTTTTTTGGGCACAACTTCCGAAGTTCTGATCCTTTTTAATTTCTCCAAGTTTTTTATCTGATTTCAGTCAGATTTAGACACCCCTTTACCATAATGATGAATAGTTGCATTATTTCTTGAAGGATATTTGGAAGACAAGTTTTTTTTCTGTAAAATGAGGCTTAACTTTAAGCAATGAAAAACATGTTAAAACAGAACCCCTTCTAAACATATCAGTAAGCCACAGTTAGACCTCATAGTGTTGTTTTGTGGGAAAAAATTTAGCAAATTAAACTAAATATTATAGCATATAATATTGCGACACAAACCACATTGTCTATTTTTTTTTTAAATACAGTTCCCTTTGAGTCTGCAGTGTTGTAATTTTCTGTAAAATTCAAAGGAATATGGCAACCAGAAGACCTACTGTACACAGGTGGTATATGGAATGCCCTCAGAAATTATTATAAATCCAAAGAGTAAATATCTTCTGATACATAAGGAGGATGTTGACTATGTGGGAATATCAGAAACCTAGTTTGACAGCTTATATGACTGGCTTGAGACTTTCCAAGGGAGCTCCCTACAGTATATTAGAGGGACAGGTTAGATAGAAGAGGGGGAAGGGTGTGCCTGTATGTCAAGAGTGATTTAATATTGAATATGAGGGATGACATTTGCAAAACAATTAGTAAATCAATTGTGGATGTATTCTATAGGCCCTGATCTTGAGGAATGTATAATTTAGCTTTACTTGAATAGGAGAACAGCATACATGTGTGAGGACAGCATTACTGGAGAGAGCAGAAAAAAAAATTCCTTGCCGTGCAGAATATACAAGCATAAATAAACACACAGGCACTAGTATATAACTACAGTGCCATCTACAGTTCAGGGTGCATAGTGCATGCTGTTGCACTTCCAACACCCCTTCTCAACAGCATGTGCTTTGCTGTATGACGTTGATGTTCTCCTGAAGATGACTATGACGTTCCTTTAATAATGGCTTGGTGAGTGCATCCTCAGTCATCTCTTCTGATGGGCAATATTGAATGTCAATAACACCTTGCTCCTGAGTGTCCCTAAGCAGGTGATACTTCACGTTGCTGGACTTAACTTCTTCCTGAAGCTTAGATGCTTGTGTCCTGCACCACGTGCTGTGGTTTCATCCTCTGACCCCATTTAAAAGTTAGTTTCATTTCTGAAAGCCTGAGAATAAACAATCTTTTTCATGCTCAGTTCCCTTTCAAATACCAAAAAAAATATAGCCCAAATGTTTGCAAAAGCTGGTGCGTGCAGCAGTTTAGAATGACTTAACATAGGCGCTCCAGCCTTTGGGAGATCGTTTGCAAATAAAAGGAATTTGTTCCCTTTAAAGCAGTGTAACACAGCTACTGACATTTAAACTCATTTTAACATCATCATGCTTGAAGTTTTCTTTTGTGCAGCAATTCTCTAGTAAATGACAGAAAAAAGGCCTTTCCCCCAGAGAAATATGTTTCTTTATTACTTCTTGCTGTCTCAGTCAGTTCAACGAACCATGTGTTCTGTTAACCTTCATCTTGCATTTGAAAGGGTTTATTGAGGTGAGGTTTAAAAACTGCCAGCAAATTCAGAATTTTTCATTGTTTGCAGTATTTTAAGTCCTATTGTATAATAAGCATTATGTTAATTAATCAGGTACAACTCTTAATTAAAAACATTTAGGAGTTATAAAGGTACTATATGTGTGTTATTATTTAAAGCATATCTCCCAACTGTCCCTGATTTTGAGGGACTGTCCCTGATTTGGAGCAATGTCCCTCTGCCCCCCCCCCCCCATTTGTCCCTTATTTTGGTCTGATCCATTTAGCTGTATATAAATAAATATTTATAATATATATATATATATATATATAATAATAATATATATAAATTGCTGCATGTGTACATTTTAAAAGCCAATATAAAGGAATAGTAGTGGTAAAAAAAAAGCCCATGTGAATTTAATTAACCTTTTTCTTGGGTTTATTCTCCTTTAAGGGGGTGTGGCAGGGTGTGTGTCCCACGCCTACATACGTTTGCTGGTAGGTGTCCCTCATTCCCATCTCAAAATGTTGGGAGGTATGTTTAAAGTATTAAGGCCAGTATTAGGACCAGGAGGGGATCCGACAGTGCACAGCAACAACTGTCAATTGCTACTATACATAGTGTGAGGTTTGGGGGTCAGTGAGATTGCAAGACATTTGCTTTGCAATATATTCCTTTATTAACCACTTCAATACAGGGCTTTTAAACACCCTTCCTTACCATAGCACTTTTTGCGATTCGGCACTGCGTCGCTTTAACTAACAATTGCGCGGTCGTGCGACGTTACACCCAAACAAAATTGACGTCCTTTTTTTCCCACAAATAGAGCTTTCTTTTGGTGGTATTTGATCGCCCCTGCGGTTTTTATTTTTTGCGCTATAAACAAAAGAAGAGCGACGATTTTGAAAAAAAACACAATATTTTTTACTTTTTGCTATAAATAAATATCCCATTTTTTTTTTTTAAAAAAACTATTTTTTTTCCTCAGTTTAGGCCGATACGTATTCTTCTACATATTTTTGGTAAAAAAAATCGCAATAAGCGTATATTGATCGGTTTGCGCAAAAGTTATAGCGTCTACAAAATAGGGGATAGATTTATTGAATTTTTTTTTTTTTTTTTTTTACTAGTAATGGCAGCGATCTGCGATTTTTTTTTTCGTGACTGCGACATTGCGGCGGACACTTCGGACACTTTTGACACATTTTTGGAACCATTCACATTTACACAGCGATCGTTGCTATAAAATTGCAATGATTACTGTGTAAATGTGACTGTCAGGGAAGGGGTTAACACTAGAGGGCGCTGGAGGGGTTAATGTGTGTCCCTAATAGGAGTGATTCTAACTGTAGGGGGAGGGGACTTAAGGGGAGGAGACCGATCATGTGATCCTCTGTACTGGGATCACATGATCGGTCTCCTCCCCGCTGACAGGACGTGGAGCTGTGCGTTTACACACACAGCTCCACGGTCCCGCCCGGTCCCGTTGTTTTAACGGGCAATCGCGGGTGCCCGGCGGACATCGCGGCCGCCGGGCACTCGCACCGGGTCCCGAGCGATGCCGGCGGCGCGCGCGCGCCCCCCAGGCGGCCGGGAATCCGAGGACGTCATATGACGCCCACCCAGGATGGTAGATCCACCTTGTGGGCGTCATATGACTATGGCCGGGTATTGAAGCGGTTAAACTTAAAAAGCTTAACAGCAGCAAAGCAAGCAAACAGTCCACATCAACAAAAAGAGAACAGACATGCATATTTCCAGGTAAGATTAGTCCCAGAAACAGAAAGCACAATAAGGCCTACTTCAGCCAGGAAAGTTCATTGCAGCTAATTGCAATATAGCTACCTTAAGACAAATATCTCATCTGCAATGTGAGATAATTTAATTCACTTTGCATCTGATTTCTATGAGCTATGGACTGAGAGTTAGTAATGGCGTCACTACTGCTGCTGTTCTCCTTGATGGAAAGGACATTGTACTTGAGGACCTGCAGTGCATGCATCTAACTACTACTTCATCTATTCCTTCTATCTCTGCTTTCTGAGCTTCTTTGCTTAACTTTCCTTGCTTAGTCATATAATCTGAAATCATCCTGAGACAAACTCTAATAAGAGGAAGCAAAGCCCTATTCCTCTAACATGTGACCCAGCCTCTATATAAGCTAGAGGCACAAAGCACAGCAAGTCACTCTGCTTTAGATAGTGTAGGGAAAGGTTGCTGCTGCTGCTTTGAGGGAGAGAATTAGATAGGAGTCCTTATTCAGAAATCTAATTACTCAGCGATCTACCTTGATTTTCTTGTGTGGGTGCAGTGCACAATCTTTTTACACTGCCCTGAGCCCAGTGCCAGAGAAAAGATAACTTGTATCTGTCCGTTAGTTAGGTTGGCGTCGGCGGGAATTTTATGCAAGCTCAGTGCACCAGCACTGCATATGTTACTGTGAGATACACCCTTTAGATACTGTTGCTCTATTCTGCTATTCTAAAAACACCCATTTAGGGGCAAAAAATATATTTTACAGTGTTTCCTGCATATCTGTACGTGTGAGATACACACTTTAGATACTGTTCTTCTATTCCAAAAAAAAATTTTTAGGACAAAAATACTTTTTTTTGAATAGCATTTTCTGCATATCTGTACATGTGAGATGCACCCTTTTGATACTGTTGCTCTATTCTGCTATTTTAAAAACACCCATTTAGGGGCAGAAAAATATTTTACAGTGTTTCCTGCATACCATTTAGGGCACGATACTAAATTTGAGAAATATGAGAGAGAACGTCAAAGAAGGGACGTGGCCCCAGTCATTGTGCTGCTGGTGGAGCTCCTGTTGCAAGGAGAGGATGTGGTCGATCTGTGCCAGCTACACGCACAAGTGAAACACCTTCCTCAGGTGCGAGTAGGCGACAGAGCCTGCAGCGGTATTTGGTCGGGCCTAATGCGGATCTACAAATGTTGAGGCCAGGACAAGTACAGGCGATAGTAGATTGGGTTGCTGACAGTGCCTCCAGTTCCTTCACATTGTCTCCCACCAGTCTCCTGCTGAAAGATCAGAGGTGGCACCTGCAGCCGATGTCCATCAGTCTTTCACCTCACCCCCTTGCAAATCAGCCAAGCAGTCTGAGCCCCTAATCATGCAGCAGTCTCTTCTGCTTTTTAATGACTCTGTTAGCAGGGTTTCCCAGGGCCATCCACCTAGCCCTGCCCCAGAAGTGGAAGAGATTGTGTGCACCGATGCCCAACCACTTATGTTTCAAGATGAGTACATGGGAGGACCATCGCAGCACATCTCGGATGATGATGAAACACATGTGCCAACTGCTGCTGCTTTTGCAATTGTTTAGACCAACAAGGAGTGCAGGGGTGAAGACTGGGTGGAAGATGATGTGGAGGACGATGAGGTCCTCGACCCCACATGGAATCAACGTCATGCAGGTGACCTGTGTAGTTCGGAGGAAGAGGCGGTGGTCGCACAGAGCCACCAGCACAGCAGAAGAGGGAGCAGGGTGCAAAAGCGAAGCGTCCGTCCCCTAGACAGTACGTCTGCTACTGCCCAACCCAGCAAGGGACCGAGCACACCCAAGCCAAGTCCAAGGATTTCCCTAGCGTGGCAGTTCTTCAGACAATGTGCTGATGACGAGACACGAGTGGTTTGCACGCTGTGCAATCAGAGCCTGTAGCGAGGCATAAACTCTCTCAACCTGAGCACAACCTGCATGACCAGGCATCTAAGTGCAAAGCACGAGCTGCAGTGGAGTAGACACCTCAAAAACCAAGAAAGGTCTCTGGCTCCTCCTGCTTCCTCTTCTGCTGCAGTCTCGGCCTCTTCATCCACCTCTGTAGTGACAGTGGCACCTGCCAACCCGCAAACAGAGGATCTGCCAGCAACACTACCACCTGGGTCACCAACCATCTCCACAATGTCCCATGGAAGCGTTCAGCTCTCTATCTCCCAAACACTGGAGCGTAAGAGGAAGTACCCCCCTAGCCTCCCGCGATCCCTGGCCCTGAATGCCAGCATTTGAAATGCTGGCATTCCATCTGGTGGAGACGCAGAGTTTTAAAAGCCTGATGGCATTGGCTGTCCCACAGTATGTTGTGTCCAGCCACCACTACTTTTCCAGACGAGCCATCCCTTCCCTGCACAACCAAGTGGGGGACAAAATCAGGTGTGCACTGCGCAACGCCATCTGTGGCAAGGTCCACCTAACTACGGATACGTGGACCAGTAAGCACAGTCAGGGACATTATATCTCCCTAACAGCACACTGGGTAAATGCAGTGGCAGCTGGGCCTGAGGCGGATAGCAGTTTGGCGCATGTCCTTTCACCACTGAGGATTGCAGGGCGCTTCAGTTTGCCTCCTGTTGCTAACTCCTCCTACTCTGCTTCCTCATCCTCTAACGCCTCCTCATCCGGTCAGCGTAACACCTTCACCACCAAATTCAGCACAGCAAGTGATAGTGGAGTTTCAGCTGCAGCACGCACGCGTGAGTCGCTCTGCGGAACAGCACCACTGGACCACCAATAACTGGGCCTCCATGCGAGACCTTTGTGCCTTGTTGCGCTGTTTCGAGTACTCCACCAACATGGCCAGTGCCGATGACGTTCTCAGCGTTACTATCCCAGTTCTATGCCTCCTTGAAAAAACGATTCGGGCGATGATGGAAGAGGATGTGGCACAGGAGGAGGAGGAGGAAGAGGGATCATTTCCAAGGCTTTCAGGGCAGTCATTCACAAGTGGCTATGAGAGTGGGTTCCTGCACCAACAAACGCCAGGTACACAATTGTCCAGCAAGGGCACAGTTCTGGAGGATGACGAGGTGGAGAATGAGGAGGAGGAACCATGTTTACAGCAGGGTGGCACCCAGACCAGCTCATGGCCATCACTGATGCGTGGCTGGGGGGATACAGAGGACACAGACAATACACCTCCCACAGAGGACAGCTTTTTGTTGCCTCTAGGCAGCCTGGCACACATGAGCGATTACATGCTGCAGTGTCTCCGCAACGACCGCCGAGTTGCCCACATTCTAACTGGTGCTGATTACTGGGTGGCCACGCTGAAGGATCCCCGTTACAAGGACAATGTACCATCCTTAATTCCCTCACTGGAGCGTGATCGTAAGATGCGCGAGTACCAGCGCACGCTCGTAGACGCGCTGCTGGTGGCATTCCCACCTGACAGCGGGGGCACGGTGGAAGCACAAGGCGAAGGAAGAGGAGGAGGAAGAGGTCGCCAACGGAAGAGGTCGCCAACAACGGGGAAGATCTTCGTTGTTGGGCAGATTATTCTCTTTCATGGTTTGGCAGAGTCAATTCAATAAAAAACTTTAGAACTTTGCCGGTAGCAGTCCTGAGGGGAGACATACAAAGTTTACAGGCTGAAGTTCTGCGTTTTGTATGGGGAAATAAAAGACCTTGGATATGAAATCGAACACTTTATACACCTAAACCTATGGGGGGGTTGGGTCTCCCCAACCTACAGGCATATTACCAGTCAGCTCAGATAGCCCAGCTAGCCTATACCACATCTTCAGTACCTCTTTCTCCCTCTACATAGGATTACCGGATTACCTGATTGCATGCCTTCAAGTCGTCCAAAACACAGCAGCAAGAGTAGTCACCGGAAAGAAACCCTGGGAATCCATCTCCCCATCCCTAAGGACCCTCCATTGGCTGACGGTAAAAGATAGAATCACATTCAAGACCCTCTGCCTCACCCACAAATGTACATAAGGAAATGCTCCTCAATACCTTTGTGATAAAATAGAAAAATACATACCAAATCGCAGCCTTCGATCGACAAACCAGAACCGCCTTCTCATCCCCAAAGCTCGATACAAATGGAAGGGAGAACGAAGATTCGCAGTACAGGGACCTCGGCTATTGAATGCTCTACCAAACAACATCCACTTGCAAGAAAACCATCAGGCCTTCAGGAAAAAACTCAAGACCCACCTCTTCTAATATCACAGGACAACAAGAGCAGACAAGCGCCTTGAGGCGATTCAGTACGCATTTGCAGCGCTATACAAATCATTCATTCATTCATTCTTTCGGTCTCAATAGAAGCACTTGCTTGCCATCCATTTGCTATAGGATCCTTAATGTGGCTTCCTAATCGTCGACGCCCGCCTATATTATGCCCCGCCTTATCACATTCTTTAGCAATATGGGATAGGACACGCAACCGCAGTTCTTTATCATCCCCTCATACACCCCTAGCTCCCATTTTCTGTAACTCAGAGTTTCCGCCTGGTTTGACTCCACAACTGTCCCAGTGGTGGCTTAATAAATGGTTGCTGAGAAGCAGAGATTTTCTGAATGAAAATCAACTGCACACTATACAATATGTTAAAGACGAGTTTTTAATGCCCCCTAACAAAATATTTCGATATAACCAAATCACATCGTTTGCCAGATCCAAACTTTGCCAAGTGGTGGGCCCCTCACACTTACTACGTTTGAATTAACATGTCAGGCCAGAGGCCTTCAGAGGGGTCGGATATCTGCGATATATACATCTCTCACCGAGCCAAACTCAAAACTTGCCTATATGGACCAGTGGAAAAGAGATTTAAATCTAACTTTTGATCTCACTGAATGGCAGGATATTGCCTATCAGTTATCCAAGATTTCCATGAGCACTACTCTTATAGAGGCCAACTATAAAACGCTCCTACGATGGTACTTGGTACCCACTAGAGTAGCTAAGATGCATCCTTCCGCCTCGCCAAACTGCTTCCGACGATGCGGACAGTTAGGGACAATGCACCATATCTGGTGGCAATTTAATCAACTCGGTGACAGGGGTAAACATGCGCAGATCTCCTGAGGTCGCCCTCTTTCACAAACTACCTGACGAAATACCCCAAAAATCTGTAAAATTGATTCACTATATATTGCTGGCGGCAAGAATTACAATCGCAAGACATTGGAGACAGTCGATAATCCCTCTTGACCATTTTAAAAGCAAACTCAATTGGATTATGATCAATGATAAACCCACTCATATTATTTCTAATAAACTCCAAAAATTCAACAAGATATGGGACCCATGAATTGACTACATCTCGACCCCATAAACAAACTCCAAGATGACCCTCTTTCTTCTCTTCTCTTCTTACTCCATCGTTTCTTCCTTCCTTTCTTTCTTCTCTCCTCTCTTTTTTACTCTTGTTTTTTTTTTTCTTTTTCTCTCATTTTTTTCTTTTTTCTTTCTCTAGAAATCTCATACACAATGCAGACGATTATATATAAGGTCTCCTATGACCGTGAGTCCTGGGGGTGTCCCTGAACCTACAGCCGGGACCCCCCGGGACTCTGGGTCTCCATTATCCCCTCAAACTGGGGCTCCCCGGATCATAACAATTTTTGGAAACTTATCACACTTGCTATGCTTTGCCATTGCGTTAAATGATGGATAAGTAATACAATCATACTTCTTATTTTTCTGGATTGGTATATAATGATTTGAAAATTACTACTATTTTGCCTATGTGTTTGGCTACTCTGTTCTCTGTTACTTTTCAATAAAAACATTGAAATATAAAAAAAAAATACCTTTCCCTTTGAATCTGCAGTGTTGTAATTGTCTGTAAAATTCTAGGAAATATGGCAACCTGAAGATCCGGATGTGGAATAAAATATAAAAATAGGCTCCATATGGTGCAGGTCAACCAAAAACTGTTTAATATATAACAAATCTTACAATTCAAAGCAGGATAAAAGCAATGTGGGAAGCAAAAGAATGCTGGCTAGCTAGAATGCTGGCTGGCTTGATACCCACGATAGTGGGTATCCCCACGGACATCGAGTCTGCGGGACCCGCAATCCTACTCACGGAGCTTGCGTCAGGGTCACACGCGCACCACTGGCGGCAGATTTAAATGGACGTACCTGTACGCACATTTGCCTGTCCATGCCATTCTGCCGACATGTAAATGTTTGTGCGGTGGTCGGCAAGCGGTTAATCCCTCGGACGTCAGTCGGGGAGATCACGTGACCGCTCGGTTCATCCTGCAGAAGCTCTGTCTCGTAGCTGCAAAGGGGCCGCGAGTCACGTGACCGACCTGAAGTCAGCTGAAAATTGGTATTTACACTGCTCATTTTTTTAAATGATTTACACAGTGTGGTATGCCAGCCTCTAATAGAGGGTTGTTGTTTTTTTCAATAATAGTGGCGGGGGGGCTGCGCGGCTGAGTGAAGACAGACAGAGAGAGGGAGATGACAGGCAGGAAGGAGGGAGTGAGAGGGGAGAGAGGGGAGCTATGAGCAGGGCAGCGTATGACTGCAGTAGGGAACAGACACAAAAGATACGCTCAGCATCTTTCCAAATAACCGTTCTGCTTTATTATGACGCAATTGAAGGTTTTTATACACATGACTGCGTAGGTATCACATTAATATTACAATTGTACTTTTATGGTAACAAGGGGCGTATCATAGGCAGGCTAATTCTAATCAGGACTTGAAAGAATGTAAACATGTACTGAAAACATTATTAGTGCTGTGTGCACAGTGAGGGCAGTGTGCAATACATACAAAATAGAATACAATTATATACAGAACTTACAAATTTCCATTACAGTATAGAGAGGGCATACAGGAAGTGGTAGGTTTCGGGAGGTTTTTTAACAGTTTAGAGAGGTACAGATTACACAGCACAAGCACTGTGCTGTTAAATCTGCTTTAAGGGACCAGGATATGATTTTTTTTGGGGGGGGGGGGGGGGGGGGTTAACAAACACTTTAAGGACATGCTAAACAATTGCGTTCATCAGTGCATTCCAATGAGTAACAAATATAAAAAAAAAAACAGGAATTGAACCTGGGTGGCTAAATACTAACATAAAAAGCTATAATGACAAGAAAAAAACATCCTTTAGAAAATAAAAGGCCAAAGGGACACCATCGGAATTCCAGAACTGAAAAGAATGCAATAAGAAATGTAAGCGCATGATCAGGGCAGCTAAATTAAGTGGCAGCTAACGAGAGACACATTGCGATGGAGAGTAAAAAAAGAAAAATCCTCCAAATGTTTTCAAATATATTAATAGCAAAAATAAGAGGTCTGAACATATTGGTCCCATAAAAGATGATCAGGGAAGGAAGCAGGCAGATTTCTTCTGAAAAAAATTATTAGATTTTTATTTGAAATTTAAAACAGAAAAATGTGATTTCACAAGCTCCTTATAAGCTTTTTTTTGGGCGAGACTGCTATTTTTGAGGAAGAGAGCAGGCATATTTCAGCAATAGATATAAGATTAGACTGTATCTTTGCAAAGACATCTGGAAAAAATATTTATTCTATTTTTATTTGAAATTTAAAACAAAAAAATGTGATTCCAAGAGCACCTTTTAAGCTTTTTTTTGGAGAGACTGCTATTTCTGAGGAGGAGAGGAGGCAGATTTCAGCAATAAATATAAAATTAGACCTTATCTTTGCATAGACATACTTTAAATATTGTACAGATTTGCTACAGAGCATCTCATATTTATTAAAGTTGTTGTAAAGGCTAAAGTTTTTTTTGCTATAATGAATTATCTGCAATAAGTTAAAATACTTTTCATGTTTTACCCCCCCCCCCATCCGACCCCCCCAAATACTTACCGGAGCTCCATCTTAATCCCGTGCTGTGCCCGAGAGCAGCAGAGCTAATCTCTCTTTTTCTCCATACTGGCTCAAAGACAGCAGTGGGAGCCATGTTCTCCCGCTGCTGTCAATCACAGCCTGGGAAGAGGCAGTGGGGGTGGGGCAGGGCTGAGCCTTGCTGTCTATGTCTAAAGACACAGGGAGTGCAGCTTGGGATTAAGCCCCCATCTGTGCTACAAAAGGGGATGGGGATGCTGGCCCAAGAAGAGAAGTCAGGAGCGCTGGTGGAGGACCCCAGAAGAGGAGGATCAGGGCTGCTCTGGATGAAACCATTGCATAGAGAATGTAAGTATAAACCTGTTTTTATTAATGTAGCCTTTTCAATCACTTTCATGGGAGAAAATTTTGAAGGCAGAGAATAAGCCATATACTAAGCTGCAGTGCTCAGTGGTGTCACAAACAAATTAAGCAGATAAATATAAGACCCTATAATAAATTTAACACACAAAAAAACTAGCGCTGAAGAAAAAAAAACTGAAAAAAATTAAGAAGAGATGAAACAGCAACCTTAAAACACTAAAAGCATAATAACTCACTCTTAAAAATAGAAAATACATGCTAAATATAACTAAAAATATAAAAAATACCCCCCCCCAAGTAAAAAAAGGGGGAAAAGCAGCAACACAGCAGAAGTTGCTACTGACACACACACACACACACACACACACACACACACACACACACACACACACACACACACACACACACACACACACACACACACACACACACACACACACACACACACACACACACACACACACACACACACACACACACACACACACACTCTCTCTCTCTCTACAAACAAGTAGTCCTAAAAAGGACTTCTTGGTCTTGTGAAAAAACAATGATTGAAGGTGGGTTTAATTACACTCCACTCAACCTAGGCACACACAGGCTGCAGTTTGCTGCAAAATAACAGTGTGAATATACAGCACTAAATAAAGTGCTATATGTATAGCTGTAGCAGCACACTACACTGGCAACTCTCTTTTCCTGTAAAACTGTCAGCTGTCCCTCACTCTAAACTCCCACACATTGATAATACTGGGACAGTAGCCTTTTATAGTGTGTGGGCTGCAATTTTTTACAAAGCCACTATTGGCCAAAGACCTATATGTGACCATAGGTAAGGTGCAAGACTTTAGCCTTTCGCAGTAGTTTGCAATGCAATATGGGACATTTGCTGGAGTAATTTCCACTGTCAAGGCTAATTGGTTTGACATTTTCCAAAACTGTGAACAAGTTGGGTTAGCCTCAGTTTCCTGGTCAACCCCAACCTACAGCTCATCCCTATCTGTGACTAATTCCATCCCTATTTGTATGGACCCCAGCTGTCTGTATCTTGTTCCATCTCTGTTCTTCTGTGCCCCTGCTTTCTGCACCTAGTTTCATGTTTGTTTTGGCTTTGCCACTACTGTCGTTATCTTTTTAAACCCATGCTTTGTCTACAACCAAGCTGTCTTCACCTAGTTCCATCTCTGTTTTTTCTTTGAACCTGTTGTACGCATTTGGTTCTATCTCTGTTTTATCTGTGCCCCTACTTTCTACACCTGGTGCTGTTTCTAATAGCGTAATAGAAATAATATAACAAGCCAGTAGTAACAGTGTAATTCTCCCTGTGCAATGTATTCTCTCTTTTATGATTGGCACTAACACATTATATAATGGCGGCTTCATCATCTAGCTATATTTTTCCTTTATCATATCTATACTTAATACTGGTATCTCACTGATCTAATTTTTTCTTCCGCTTGAATGGTTCATAGTATTCTGTAACACGTTCCCTAGCCATAAAAATGTATCTGTAGTTTCATGTTGATCTGTATTTTCTCTTGGGTAATTCAGTAACTTTTTTTTGCATCTTATATGCCATTTGTTGTGTTCATAGGAGCCAAGTGTGTTTTATTTTTTTCATTTTGTACATACTGCGACAAATAAATCTTTAATGCAGTCTTTTCAATTGCTCGGTTATCCTTTTGTAGTAACGCAGGCAGTAATTTTATTCTCATGTTGAAAGGACTGTGCTCATTCCTCTATGACTGTACTATTGAACCTCCAGATTCAACCTTATCATCTTAATGTGCTAGATCAATAGACTGCCTCACTGACCTGAAGTGTAATTTCCAATCATTTTGTAAATGATTGCTCTGTTACAGAAGGGAGGATAAATCTATTGGACCAAAATTTGTCAAAAATAAGAATTAATGATGATAAAGTCCAGCAAGAAAATGATTCATTTTAGAAGAATATGAGTCTTTAAGGAATATTAAAACTCTGTATTTCATTCTGTTTGAGTGTAAAAAGTGTGTAACCTTTGCAAAATCTTCTCTGTTTTATGAATGAAGACAGATTTGCAAGTAATATGATTTATTTTATATGGCTAGTTTGATATAATTACATGTATAGCACAATTGTATTTTGCATAATGAAAGTCAAAATTATATGACATAGTGCTTGTCTTAGACTGGCAGGTCTTGGAGATGACTGAATTGACCTACTTGTATTAGAGCATAGTGCAATGTGTCAGAAGTTACAGCAATAACCAATCCAAACTCATTTAATGCCTGACTGGACTATATGTTTAAATCAACTAAATAGATCACAGGTGCATCAAAACAAATCTTAAAGATTTTCTTTAGAAATGCATTACTTCTTAGAATGTAGCCACCACCTGTTTAGAAAAGCCTCTCTACTTCCAGTATGCTTCAGAGAAGGACTCTTCTACTGTCACAAATGATGCTCAATAATTTCAAATCATTAACAAGTATTTCATATCACCAGCAAGTATAACAATTAATGTTATGGTGATAACAGACCAAAGGAATCAAATCCTCAAATCAAATCAGTGCATAGCAGAAGGAGCTCACATGTCTCACTCCACCCCATATACCAACGTTAGAGGTTTATTCCACATTTCAGGACAGTGGACAGAGACATGCAAATCATATTTTTATGCATTGACACCCCTCTATAGACCTAATCTGTCCAGACTTTATGGTCACCTGCTGACTTGGTACCATCCAAGGGCAGTTTACCTCTACAACACACAGAAGTTTAATCCAAAGAAATTTTACTTCAGAGAAGTGCATTACAGGGGGTCCCCGGGTTACAAACAAGATAGGGACTGTAGGTTTGTTCTTAAGTTGAATCTGTTTGTAAGTCGGAACAGGTAATTTTTTTAAGCGTAGCTCCAGCCAAAAAATCTATTTTTAAGTTTTTTAGATAACATAGAGAAGGGTTATCACCCCTGTAACATTTGTTTTGCTGTCTGTGCCCCTGATCAGAAGATTTCACCTCACCTTCTGTTCCAATGACAATTGGATTTTTAAAATGTTGGGTTGTTAGGGAAGCCTGGACTGGTGATAAAGCATCAGTGGAGACACCTTTTTCCCATATTAACTCTTACAGAAGTGAATTTCCCTTCCTAGGGGTGGATTTCCTCTCACTTCCTGTTGTCTCCCTCCGTTTGTAAGTAGGAGTCGTTTGTAAGTCGGATGTTTGTAAGTAGGGGACCCCCTGTACCGAGGATGCTTTTCCAGTCTTTTGAAGTGGTGATAGGACTCTCTCTGAGAAGGCTACCACTGACTGGTGGAATGTGAAATGTGGAATGAGGAGGAGCCGTTACCCGTGACGTTACTATTCACTTTAGTATCAGCTTGGTGAGCTGAATACATGCTTGTTTTACACATATTTATGTGAGTGTTTTTAATCCCTTGAGTAAATTTTCAACAAATTTATAGCAGAGGGCACTATGGTTTCTCCATTTCAATTTTTTGGTATGTTATACATTTGATTGAGACTCAAGAAGTGGAGTAGCATGATTCAGGGACACCAATTGAGGAGTGTTCCAGTACCATCCTGGGTGGCGTTCACTGAGGCCTTTGTGACTCAGTGTTAGGGTCATACCTTGGAGGTGAGCAGGTATTTTATCCGGATGTGGTGGGCACCGAACACATTGGATGTTTTTTAAGGAATGTGACTTTGATTATCACACTATGGTGGAATCCTGATATTGGGGGCTGTTAAACTATTGATACTACATTAGTTATTTCAGCTATGGGATTATGTTTATGTCTTATGTTTTAATTGTGATTGCGCTGCGCTTGTATTTTGTACACCACAGGATATTAACTTTCATCAGAACAATAGTACCTTGACATAATACAATACAGCAACAGAAAAAATACATTTATGTTGGACAGAGCACTCCACTAGCAAAATCCTGTAGTCTGTGGGACAACGTCAGTCCTTCCATAGATGGTATTCTTTTTATATCAGCATATTGCTGTTTGTATTACATTTTATTTAATTGCCGTATTCATCGGCGTATAACACGCGCCGGAGTATAACACTCACCCCAAGTTTAGGAGGGAAGTTTAAGGAAAAAAACTTTTAGGAGGCAAGTTTAAGGAAAAAAACGTACATTTTAAATGCCCATCAATGCAGCCTTGCACACTGTCCATCTGCAGCCTTCCACTGTCCATCTGCAGCCTTCCACTGTCCATCTGCAGCCTTCCACTGTCCATCTTTAGTTTTGTTAGTCTTTATAATCATTCTTTACCTTGTTGCTTAGTTGCTGCTGTTAGTGTTGCTTAGTAGCATCAGCAGAACATCAGTTCATGCAGAAAACCACAGGATTCTGGGAGAAGATTTTGCATCTTTCTGCATCTGTTCTCTCGCAGGAGCAAAAGTTTAGGTTTATGACCACCACATGTTTAAATCTGTTAAGACAGATTTATTGAGATGGTCACTGCGGACCCCTTCTTTTGTGCATGTTAGTTTCCTAATTTGGCTTCCATGCCTTTTGCAATATTAACACCCAACTGAGTATAGCGATAAAGAACTCTGACATTAATTTATAACATTCTAGTTCTCGATCTTTCCTGAAAGTTATTGAAACTAAACACAACCACAAAACAAATAATTGCAGTCTGCATATTTTTGTCATTGATGGATGCCTAATGGGAATACATTAAAGAGACCACCATGCTGTATGCTTTGATTTATGTGGTTTCATGATGACCTTTTTCAGACATTTTCAGGCCGGTTCACATTCGCCTCTGTTGGAGCAAAAAATGTCACTTATGTGATGACATAAACACTAGTCTTTGCTTCAATATGCTATAAAAAAGAGCACTGTGATAATGGAGATGTCACCATGACACCCCACACTTATAGTATGTACATCACACATGGAGTTAAACAGTTGACTGTTGACTGCTTAGGAAACCTGTTGCAATTGGGTAAAATGACATGTGCACTATTGGTAAATTTGCAATATGAACATGTACCACATTCAAACTGCCCCAAAAGTAATTTTGTGCACGGGTTAACCTTTTTACATTTGGAAAAGTGACTTGGAACCATGATGAAGTGAATCTCCCCAGCTTTGATTCACGAGATGTTCGTTTAATCCTACTTTAAATCCATCAACATTACATTAGCAGGAAACTCCTTCAAAGTTTATGGCAGTGACTCTTGATATTAAATTATGACCATTTTCAAGGCAATTAAGTAAGCTGTTAACAAAAACAGACTATGGGGAGATGGGCAATACCATGGGGGACATTTAATAATGCAAACATTTTTTTAAAGAGCCGAAAGGGTCCTATTAATGTGTGCAAGGGCTATATGAAAAAAAAAAAACATAAATCCTTTAAATTGCATGCTTGGGAAATGCCTTGTGGTGAAATGTTTGTGATGTCAATGCACAGTACAATTTTCACAGACAGCCACCATATTCAACACCATATTCTGGCATCACATATATTAGATGTGTAATTCATTTATTTTTTGTTTTGTTTTTACATTGTTGCTATGCTCAAATGCAGCTGCAGCAGCCCAATATAACAATTTTTATTTGATTTAATTTGAACTAAAATGCGCACAAGTGTTTCCACTGGACTCCTGGGTGTCAAGGATGGCTGGTGATGGCCCAATATGCACTTAAGGTACTAGCCTGCTCTTTTGTACATGTAATTTCTGAGAGGACCTTCCGCACAATGGGGGGGATTTGTAACTGAAAAGCTGACTCTTAAAAAAATGACTCAGACCTGTATCTCAGTGGACTATCAAACACTTACTGCAGATGTCATTGATAAAAGCACTATATTTATTTTAACTGTAGGGATCTGCTGCTCTCTACTGAATGAATTTGTAAACGCCTATTAATATTTTATGTATGCACTTTCTGTTGTTGGCTTTGAAATCTTGAAAGGGGAAAGTGGAGAGAGAAAGTTCCAGCCATTTGTCTAGTTCATGCTCCAAGCCAGAAGAGACTATAATGCAAGTATCCCAATGATCCAATAGTTTAACTGTGGCTACTGAGTGGACACCTAAATCCTTGGGACAGACAAGAGTATCTCTGCCCTGTGTTTGTTATTTATATACGTATGGTTAATATTAAATGCTGGTTGCAGTGGTTTTTCTGCTCCCAATTACTTTGTTTAGATTACTGATCAATTTCCCAGGAAAGGATTTCCTTCTGATCACAGAGGCACTGTCCTGGGTGGAGGCACTGCCAACTTTATTATTAATCCCACTCTTCCACTTAGCGAATGTTCTGGTTCTCCTATTTACTTACTTATATTTAGCCCAATATCCTTGGGATGCAGTGAGGTGCTGGGAAAAGAAGGAAGCTATTGAATGAACTGTCAGCAACAATTGCCTGATGCACTCTAATTACCTTAAAGTGGTACTAAAGCCTAAACATTTTTTTACCTTAATGCATTCTCTGCATTAACGTAAAAAAACATCCTACTACCTGTCCTACCCTCCTTTAGCCCTAAACACTTACCTGGATCCAGCACAGCTCCCTTCACTTCCTGCTTCCATAAGAGAAACTGAGGGCAGTGGAGCCATAGGCTCCTGCTGCTGTCAGTCAAACACCTGTAAGGAGGAAGTGGGAGCATGGCTTTAAGTTGTTGTGTGTGTCTGTAGACACACACAGCCCAGTTCGGGCACCCAATATTCTGTGTATTTAGCTGTTTGCCTGTAGTTTGGCTTTACTAAATATAGTGATTTTCATATACCAGGTTTTTGGACTTTTATGAACAATGAACATTGCTCACATTTTCAAAAAAAATGGTATCCAATATAACATGACTTTTTTTTCTGGATATTTTTTCTATCCTCTATAAAAAATATATTTATATCAATACACCTTTTTGTTGTAATCTTCTCCTTTCTTTCTTCTCAATCAGAAATTATTGTTTTCTGTCTTCAAGTACTGTCAGAACTTCTATGGCTCATTTCAAGATTATCACATATAATTCACTGGAAAACTAACACTATTATCAGAAATGTCATTACACCATGAAGACAAAGATTACAGTATAGCTATTGAGAGATTATCCCATAGATTGCTCACATCCGCTGCAGAAAAAGTCATTTAGCCCTCATAGAGCTAGATCATCTTTGATAACGTTGACAAGTATAAAGGATCATCTTATAACACCTGTTAAAAGAGAAGGATGAAAGAGTTTCCTGTATTGCTTGTGAGATGAAATTTTACTTTATTTTATACCTAACTGAAAGAGATCGATAGTGTCTGTACCTAAATAGACTGAGTAGGAGTAAAAAAAGATTCCTCCTCAGTTAAACATGTCTATAAGGAGATTGTATGTCTTATTTCAGAAGTCTTTTTCAATAAAAATGTGCAGCTTGACTGCAGTGATGTGATTTCCTGAAAGGAAGTCTATCACTGCAATAAAAAGTCTGACTTAGCATGCATGTATCTCTAAGGAAATCGTTTTTTTTTGGCGGGAGGGTGAACGCATGGCTAAAGCTTTAAAGAGAAATTGTTTGGGCTTATGCAGCAATTTTAATATGTAGCCTATTTTTAGTGCCCCTAATTCTCCCCTTTGGGGTGCAAAGGCACCAGACAAGGATGTTTACATGCCATGGTCACAATGCTTTGTTTCACACCTGTGGAAAAAACGATTGTCCTGTCACAGTAAGCCTGCCGAATGTTACCCATTCAAGGGAATTGGGAAGCATCGCAAAAGCCCCACCACTGCATGCAATGCATGTAGTTGTGGTGCATTGGAGTAGCAATTAGGAGGATAAAACAGGCAGTAAGGAGGATTCACAATGGCTTTCAGTTCCTGTGCTGAACAGCTGCCCAGATGCCCAGATGCCCAGCTGCCATTGTTCACACAAAGCTTTCTCTGATTGGACGAGGTGGGGAAGCAGAGCAGTGATGTGAAGATCTTTACCTAGTAAAATCAGAGAGCGGACCCATAACAGCTAGGGTCGTCCGGATATAAATTGTGGTGCTGGTCTCCCAGCAAGCTGGGGGTACAAGGCTTGGTGCAGGTGTGCAAAAAATGTAAAATTCCAGAGAAAAAAGGGAAACATATACAGTGGTGTGAAAAAGTGTTTGCCCCCTTCCTCATTTCCTGTTCCTTTGCATGTTTGTCACACTTAAGTGTTTCGGAACATCAAACCAATTTAAACAATAGTCAAGGACAACACAAGTAAACACAAAATGCAATTTGTAAATGAAGGTGTTTATTATTAAAGGTGAAAAAAAATCCAAACCATCATGGCCCTGTGTGAAAAAGTGATTGCCCCCCTTGTTAAAACATACTATAACTGTGGTTGTCCACACCTGAGTTCAATTTCTCTAGCCACACCCAGGCCTGATTATTGCCACACCTGTTCACAATCAAGGCATCACTTAAATAGGAGCTGCTTGACACAGTAAGGTCCACCAGAAGATCCTTAAAAGCTACACATCATGCCGAGACCCAAAGAAATTCAGGAACAATTGAGAAAGAAAGTAATTGAGATCTATCAGTCTGGAAAGGGTTATAAAGCCATTTCCAAAGCTTTGGGAATCCAGCGAACCACAGTGAGAGCCATTATCCACAAATGGCGAAGACATGGAACAGTGGTGAACCTTCCCAGGAGTGGCCGGCCGCCCAAAATTACCCCAAGAGCGCAGCGACGACTCATCCAAGAGGTCACAAAAGACCCCACAACAACGTCCAAGGAACTCCAGGCCTCACTTGCCTCAGTTAAGGTCAGCGTTCATGTCTCCACCATCAGGAAAAGACTGGGCAAAAATGGCCTGCATGGCAGAGTTCCAAGGAGAAAACCACTGCTGAGCAAAAAGAACATCAAAGCTCGTCTCAATTTCTCCACAACACATCTTTGATGATCCCCAAGACTTTTGGGACAACATTCTGTGGACCGATGAGACAAAAGTGGAACTCTTTGGAAGGTGTGTGTCCAAGTATATCTGGCGTAGAAGGAACACTGCATTTCAGAAAAAGAACATTATACCAACAGTAAAATATGGTGGTGGTAGTGTGATGGTCTGGGGCTGTTTTGCTGCTTCAGGACCTGGAAGACTTGCCGTGATAAAAGGAACTATGAATTCTGCTGTCTACCAAGAGATCCTGAAGGAGAATGTCCGACCATCTGTTCGTGTACTCAAGCTGAAACGAACTTGGGTTCTGCAGCAGGACAATGATCCTAAACACACCAGCAAGTCCACCACCGAATGGCTGAAGAAAAACAAAATGAAAACTTTGGAGTGGCCTAGCCAAAGTCCTGACCTGAATCCTATTGAGATGTTGTGGTATGACCTTAAAAAGGCAGTTCATGCTCGAAAACCCTCTAATGTAACTGAATTAGGACAATTCTGCAAAGATGAGTGGGTCAAAATTCCTCCAGGACGCTGTAAAAGCCTCATTGCACGTTATCGCAAACGCTTGGTTGCAGTTGTTGCTGTTAAGGGTGGCCCAACCAGTTATTAGGTTTAGGGGGGCAATCACTTTTTCACACAGGGCCATGATGGTTTGGATTTTTTTTCACCTTTAATAATAAACACCTTAATTTACAAATTGCATTTTGTGTTTACTTGTGTTGTCCTTGACTATTGTTTAAATTGGTTTGATGTTCCGAAACACTTAAGTGTGACAAACATGCAAAGGAACAGGAAATGAGGAAGGGGGCAAACACTTTTTCACACCACTGTATAAAAGGGTGACGGTCAGGACTTCCGGCTTGGATGAAGTGAACCCCAGTAAAGGACATAAGGTGGCAGGGGTAAGGGGTGGGGGGGGTTACAGGCAAGTGGGCTTTCCAGGGTTCCCCGTAAAAGAGAAATGCCGGATAACATGTCCCTCTCATGTCGGGTGCAGGGGGAGAGACGGAACAGGGTCAGGGGGAGGATAGGATTGCCACCTCCACACCTGGGGTGAGGATTAGGAACAGACATTAAAGGAGGCCAGAAAGTCACTGTCATGTGCTCAAATTGCAAGGGTAATTCACAGGAACTGGAGATAGTATACTTGCTTCACGTGCGTCATCCCACGTGGATTGTGTCGAGCCAGGAAGATGCCTCCTCAGGTGACGTGAAAAATCTCACTCGTTCTCCATCTTGGACTCGGAGTCTGGCGGGGAAGAGCATGCTGTATTGCAGATTCTTGGCGCGAAGGCGGGAGCGTACATGGTCGAATGTTTTCCTCTGTCGCTGTGTCTCGATCGAATAGTCCGGGAACATAAGAAGCTTAGCATTCTCATACTAAAGTTCTCCCACACTTCTGGCTTCCCGCAGGATAAGATTGCGATCCCGGTAGTTCAGCAATTTGAAGATGAATGTACACGGGGGAGCCCCCTGTGGACCTCTAACCGCGGGGATCCTGTGGGCTCGTTCCACTACAAAATGGGGGGAGAAGGAGGAACGAGGCAGTGAGAGCAGCAGTCGCTCTGTGAACAGGGTGGTGTCGTTCCCCTCAGTTCCCTCCGGCAGGCCAATGATACGCAAATTGTTGCGTCTGCTGCGATTCTCAGCATCCTCAGCGCGTGATTCTAGGTGTTTGACCCTGATCTTTAAGGAGTGAAGGTCAGTCGCATGATCCCTCTGCACATCCTCAACTAGGCTTCAGGAGAGCACTAGTGAGGTTATGTTGATCCGCACATCGCTCACAAAAAAGAAGCTACTTCAGCAATCCCAGAGGATTTTTGAGGAGGGGGAAAGGGGGGGGGACTATTGGCATGGTTGGCAAGGGAACAGTCGGACTCTATGAGTGTTCCCTCGTTGGTTGGCGGAGATGGGGTCAGAAGGACCTCCTCCAGGGCGATCAACGAGGGCTTTGCGTCTTACTATGCCGAACTGTATTCCACTCGGGTCGACTACTCTATGGAGGATCTCCATATATTCCTCTCAGATGTAGACTTCCCTGTCCTGACTGAAAAATACAGAGACCAACTTGACTCCCCCATCACCCTCAAGGAGGTTCACCAGGCCATCACCTCTCTCCAGGCTGGGAAAACACCTGGCCCAGACGGATTCCCCACTGAATTTTACAGAATGTATGCAGAGGATTTAGATCCTAAATTTCATTCTATGCTCCTGACCTCACTGAGGGATGGGGCGCTCCCAGCTTCCATGTCAGAAGTGGTGATAGTGGTCATCCCTAAACCGGGTAAAGATCCCGAACTCTGTAAGTCCTATCGCCCAATCTCTCTGATTGATGTAGACGCCAAACTACTGGCTAAAATCCTGGCGACCAGGCTGAATGGGGTGATCACAGCTTTGGTCCACCCAGATCAGTCTGGCTTTATGCCAGGTAGAGAGACGGACATTAATATCCATAGGCTATTTACCCATGTTGACTTGGTAGCAGGGGGAGATGCAGGAGAAGTCGCTGCGCTTGATGCCGAAAAGGCATTCGACTCTGTCGAGTGGCTTTTCCTCTGGGAGGTGCTGGAATGTTTTGGATTTGGACCCAGGTTCATCTCCTGGATCCAACTCCTTTATAGAAATCCGACTGCCTGAATAAGGGTTAATGGCCTGTTGTCCCCTCCATTTAGGCTGCACAGGGGAACCAGGCAGGATTGCCCCTTGTCCCTAGGGCTTTTTGCTCTGGCAATTGAGCCCATGGCCATCCTCTTACGCCAGAGTCAGCAAGTTAAGGGTATACAGGTTGGAGTACTCCAGGAAAAAATTTCATTATATGCAGACGACACCCTGCTATATCTGGCTGATGCTGGACCCTCCCTAACCTCTGCACTAGAGATAATTGACCAATTTGGGAAATACTCCGGGGTTCGAGTTAACTGGGATAATTCAGTCCTTTTCTCCCTCAACCATTTGAACCCCAGAGCGGCTACTAACACATGACTCCAACGGGTGGAAGAATTTAAATATCTTGGGGTAATTGTCAGGGCATCCCCCCAAGCATACATGGATGACAATCTCTCCCCCCTCCTGACTCAATTCGGTAAGAAATGCCAGCTTTGGAAAACTCTGCCGCTGTCTCCCGTGGGCAGAGTAAATTTAATAAAAATGATCTACCTTCCCAAGTTCACATATTTTTTTAGGAATACTCCGTGCCTCATCCCCAAAAACTTTTTTCAGAAACTAGACTCTATTATCTCCACCTTTGTCTGGGCCGGGAAGACCCCAAGACTGGCAAGGGGGACGCTCCAACTCCCCCTGTCCCAGGTGGGCCTGGCGCTGCCCCACTTCCAGCTTTACTTCTGGGCGGCAGTTCTGGTAACTGTCCGGTGGTGGTTTCACCAGCCCAGGCAAAATCCGGCGGTGACCCTTGAGGCGGCCATCCTGGGATCTTATGCAGCATTAACTAACTTGCCCTACAGGGGACCCAGGGCCCACCCCCAAGTAACGACTCTAATGCGCACAACTATACAGGTATGGCACAGGGCGAGAGCCATCTACAAGTCGGACTCTACCATCTCCCCCCACACACCCCTCTGGGGAAACCCCTCGCTGTCACACCTCTACGGACTCCCGGACCCTCAGTTGTGGGAGGCCAAGGGGATACTCACCGTTAAACACATTTACACCGATGAGTTCTTTTCCTCCTTTGAGACACTGAAAGCTAAATATAATATCCCTGCCTCCATAAAGTTCAGATACTATCAACTCAAACATGCAACACAAGCCCAGTTCCCCGGCCTCTGACCCTTCAGACCGACGCGATCGAACGACTGCTCATTGCTCAGGTAATGGACAAACCCCTATCCTCCCTATACTTTTGTCTATCCATTGCATATATGACGTCTCTGACTAAGGTCTTTAACAAATGGAGGACTGACATCCCAGGGCTGACTGAGGACAGTTGGGAAGACATAGTGTCTGACTACACCACAAAAATGATTTCAGAAAAGGATCGCTTCATCCAAATCAAATTTTTACATAGGGCATATTATACCCCTGTGAGATTGGCCACCATATATCCCGGAACGAGTGCTCTTTGCTCCAGGTGTGGTATGTCCCCTGGTACTTTTTTCTACATGGTATGGTCTTGCCCTATGCTGCGTTCATACTGGGAGGGAGTCATGGGTGCCTTAGACACATTTGGGGACTGGTCCCTCGGGCCGGATCCGGCCCTAGCGTTACTAGGCAGTATAGGAAATATTGAAGCGTCCAGACACAAGAAATAGTTTTTGTTTTATGCCCTATACTATGCCAGACGGGAGATTCTCCTCAGATGGAAACAGCCCGGCCCACCCACACAACACATGTGAACAGCCACGGTAAACTCTGTCCTGCCTCTGTACAAGTTAACATACGAGAGTAGAAACTGCCCTAAAAAAAAAAGGTCTGGTCTCAATGGGTTGACGCACAATGGCTGGGGGCCTCAGGGCAAACGGGAGGAAGCTCTGGCTCCCTTAAACAGTGTCTCATAGCTGCAGCTGGTAATGTTGTTCTGTTGTAGAATCCTTCTGACAGGGGTACCTGATTAAAATGCCCATGTGATAGGAGCCTTAATCTGCAGATAAAATGAAACTGCTTTGGCAATAAAACCTGGAAGCTGATTGGTTTCTCTGCAGAAATGTAAATGATGTTGTACTCTCTAGCTTTAGTAAATAAACCGCAATGAGCTAGATAGCTTTTTTTCTTGAAAGATGCAGCTGCTAGTGCTACTGAATGTACACAGCAACTTTCAGGTTCATTTTAAGAGCAGAAAATTGCAAAGTCTAAGGGGTTTGGGGGATGGGGAATGGGTCAGGAGAATGTAAAATACATCATATCCCGCAGAGTGCAATAATCCCAATCAGGAGTGTGTAGCATCGTCATGTACCTGGTCAAGGTCAGGTTGACGAGAGGGCTTCCCTTAAAAAGGAAGTATACCCTGGTGGGTTTTACTTTCTGTTTATTTCCCTGAAAAGGTAAAACATATTGGGCTACTATGCATCGATTATGTGTCACTTACCTGAAAACGAAGCCTGCAATGTCACTGATGTCCCCACTAGCAGCAATCATGCCTCCTTACCCCTCTTCCTTCCGAGGCCGCGAACTCCGGCTCTGTGACTGGCCGGAGTCGTGTGACGTCACTCCCGCGGAGTCGCCAGTCATGGCATGACCCCTATTAGAAACGGCACGATGTACCCTTTCTACAGTGTGCATGTGCCATAGACACTGGCGCATGCGCCAAAAGTAATCGGTGCTCAGCTTTTTAGTAAATATATCTCCTAAACCGTGGAGGTTTAGGAGATATTTCAAGCACCTACAGGTAAGCCTTAATATAGGCTTACCTGTAGGTAAAAGTGGTTGTACAGGGTGTACAACCACTTTAAGCCTCTTGTCCTGTTTCCCATGGGGTTGAAGACAGGATATAACAGGGCACAGAGGGGCATGGATGCAGACTGGGCAGCAGGCAAGCTGGCAGCAGGAATGCGTGATCAGCCAGGCAGAAGTCAGTAACAACTGGGCAGCAGAGGTACAGAATCAGGAACCAGTGGGCAGAGAAGGTACTAGAACATCAGGCAGAGTTTAATTCACAAGCCAATGAGTAGTGACACAATTTCAGCAGCAAGTGGAGTCAGAAAAGCTGGGTCAGTACACAGATGTAAGAACGGGATAAGGTGACAGGCAGAAGTAACTGATGGTCACTCAGCAATCATCCTGAGTCTTGCAGTGCTTTAAATAGGCACCAGAGGGCACCATTCAAACATGCATACTCATGTTCATGAGCACTCTAATGCATGCACGCATTTACCTGATCCCAATGCACAGTTCTGTGGATTGTTCTGCTCGCATGTGCATTTCTGTGAGCAGTTTTTCCTGACAAAAATACAGTGCAATAGTGCAATGTTCAAAGTGCAACAGTCAGAAGAATGTGCTATACATAAAAGGAAATAGTGCACCAGGGTCAGGAGTATGTAATTTATAGCAAAAGTCAGGAAGAATGTGCTATGCAGACGTACTGTCTAGGGGAAGGACGCTCCGCTTTTGCACCCTGCTCCCTCTTCTGCTGTGCTGGTGGCTCTGTGTGACCACCACCTCTTCCTCTGAACTACACTGGTCACCTGCATGACGTTGATTCCATGTGGGCTCAAGGACCTCATCGTCCTCCACATCATCTTCCACCCAAAATTCACCCCTTCCCTCCTTTTCGGTCTGCACAATGGCGAAAGCAGCAGCAGTTGGCACCTGTGTTTCGTCATCATCCGAGACGTGCTGCGATGGTCCTCCCATGTACTCATCATGAAACATAAGTGGTTGGGCATCGGTGCACACAATCTCTTCCACTTCTGGGGCAGGGCTAGGTGGATGGCCCTGGGAAACCCTGCTAACAGAATCATCAAAAAGCAGAAGAGACTGCTGCATGATTTGGGGCTCAGACTGATTGGCTGATTTGCAAGGGGGTGAGGTGAAAGACTGATGGACATCGGCTGCAGGTGCCAACTCTGAACTTTCATCGGGAGACTGGGTGGGAGACAATGTGAAGGAACCGGAGGCACTGTCAGCAGCAACCCAATCTACTATCGCCTGTACTTGTCCTGGCCTTGACATTCGTACAGCCTCATTAGGCGCACCAAAATACTGCTGCAGGCTCTGTCGCCTACTCGCACCTGAGGAAGGTGTTTCACTAGTGCGTGTAGCTGGCATAGATCGACCACGTCCTCTCCCTGCAACAGGAGCGCCACCAGCAGCACCACGACCCGGGCCACGTCCCCTTTTTGATGATCTCCTCATATTTTCAAAATGTATGAAGAGAATGGCACTGTTACTGTGACTGTGCACTGCACCCCAGCCAGGGTACAATTGATTTAGGAATCTATTCAATAATTATCTCTGCCTCTTTCTTTTGCTAAATAAAGAAACTCCCTACTGTAGCTATCTAGATCGCTCACTGATCCAACTAATTAGAATAAAATTCAAGGAATGTGGACTGACTTTAGCACACTAACTCCTAAAATCCTCTATCTATCTGCAGCACAGGAACCTGTCTAAAGCCCCATACACACGGTCGGACAAAGTTGTCGGGAAATCCGATCATTCTGAACGTGGTGACGTTTGTTGCCTACGACGGGACTACGTAGAGGCTAGTAGCCAATAGCTTTGGTCTTGTAATGTGATCTGAGCATGCGTGGCACTTTGTCCGGTCGGACAACCGTACACACGATCGGATTTGGTGTGATCGGACCGTGTTGACGGCAAAGATTTCCAGCAGGAGATAAGACTTAAGCCCCATACACACGGTCGGACTTTTTCATGGATTCTGTCCGATCGGACAAGGTTGTTGAAAAATCAGACCGTGTGTATGCACCATCGGACAGTGTTCGTCGGTTTGACCGACGGACAAAGTCTTATCTCCTGCTGGAAATCTTTGCCGTCAACACGGTCCGATCACACCAAATCCGATCGTGTGTACGGTTGTCCGACCGGACAAAGTGCCACGCATGCTCAGATCACATTACAAGACCAAAGCTATTGGCTACTAGCCTCTACGTAGTCCCGTCGTAGGCAACAAACGTCACCACGTTCAGAATGATCGGATTTTCCGACAACTTTGTCCGACCGTGTGTACGCAAAACCAACATCGGACAAAGTATGACGGACATGGTCCGACGGACCTGGTCCGCGGATTGTCCGACCGTGTGATTTTCCGACAACTTTGTCCGATCGGACAGAATCCATGAAAAAGTCCGACCGTGTGTATGGGGCTTAACAGTGTCTGTCTATAACAGAATGACTCTGTGTGCTGTGTGTGTACTATTTATAGAGACTGGGTCACATGCTGCACTGGCCAATCACAGCCATGCCATTAGTAGGCATGGCTGTGATGGCTTCTAAGGGCACACTAGTGAAACGATCATCCATTGGCTGCCCTAAAGCTGTTAAAAAGGCGACAATACAGCGCCGAACACCGGACCCGAACCCAAAATAAAAGGAAATAGTGCACCAGGGTCAGGAGTATGTAATGTATAGCAAAACTTACAGAATGCCATTGTTAGAAGTGCACTGTTTACTGTAAAGAGAAAGAAATAAAAATCTGACAGATTTTTACTGTTCCTAATTCTATAAAAAAGCTAAAATAAAACATTTAGACTGTGAATAGGCTGTAAACACTTAGAAAAGAAAGTACTGTTTTCAACATCAGGTTTTAGTAATTAATGTTAAATTATTTGTGATGCTTTATGCTTTTGAATCACAATATGGTGCACAATTAAATTAATATATGTTAATTACTGAAAATTCTTCCCTGATAATAATTACCAATACCCATTACTGTGCTGATGTTTAGTTACTAGAAAGACCAGTTTTTATTGTATTTACATATTCTCATAATATAGTTTATGTTATTTTAAATGTTTTTAATTCCAATTAGTTTAATGAGTGCACAGATTAAGTTGTACATCAGTATACACCTTTATCATGTCAGTAAGTGTTATGATGGTGGTATAACAAAAAGTGGTATAAGATATAAGTGGTATGGTGGTATAACAGCCCCCACAAAGTAATCTGGTATCTATGTTTTTAAGACAGTTGTAAATAAAATACTGATTTGTATGGATATATGCTTATAAATAGATGGCTGTACCTTGAAAGTCCCCAAAAAGTTTTTTCTATGAATGTTTTCCACAATCATTAACCACTATGCAGCAGACATTCCCAAAACACATGCCTAATAGAATCATTACTACAATATTACTTGAAAAATATAAGTGCAATCTAACCATCATTCTGATTAAAAAGTCTACAAATGTAACACAATCTGGAACAAAATCAATTACCGTATGTATCGGCGTATAACATGCACATTTAACAAAGAACTTTGAAGCAAAATAAGGGTCAGTGCCCATCTTCAGCCTCACCAGTGTCCATCAATGCAGCCTGATCAGTGCCCATCTTCAGCCTCACCAGTGCCCATCAATGCAGCCTCACAAGTGCCCATCAATGCAGCCTGATCAGTGGCCATCAATGCAGTCTCACCATTGCCCATTAATGCAGCCTGATCAGTGCCCATCTGCAGCCTCACCATTGCCCATCAATGCAGCATGATCAGTGCCCATCTGCAGCCTCACCATTGCCCATCAATGCAGCCTGATCAGTTTCCATCTGCAGCCCCACTATTGCGCATCAATGCAGCCTGATCAGTGCTCATCTGCAGCCTCACCATTGCCCATCAGTTCAGCCTTACCAGTGCCCATCAATGCAGCCTGATCAGTGCCCATCAGCACAGCCTTTCCAGGGCATGGAGATTAGAGCCGCTGGATTACACAGAGTGGGGATACCCCGCTTACTCGGCTGCGGCGCTGTTATATGAAGTCCCGCCTCCTGGACAGCTCCTATGATAGATGTCCCATTGGACCAGTGTGTTCTATAATAGAAGTTGGTCCAGGAGGTGGGAATTTGTATAACAGCACCAACCGAGTAAGCGGGGGATCCCCACTCTGTGTAATCCAGTGGCACTCCCTCCCTTCCCCTCCGAGGCAGCCAAATGGAAAATATTGGTGTATAACACACACACATTATTTGCATTCTGTTTTCAGGAAAAGTGTGTGTTATACGCCGCTAAATATGGTAGTTTGAATCGTGAAAAAGAATATTGGGTGAAACCAGCTGAAACATTCGTTTTTTTCTCTCATCCTAATTTTCTTTTTTTACAGTGGTATTGTTATATGCAGGGTATTTAAAAAGCACCCAACCTATACACATTGTTGTACACACTCAGCACTCAACTATTAGTTGTAAAAGTCAACACAAAATAACAGTAAAAAAAAGATCATTATGCCCAAATCAGGGTATGGAGACTAGCAAAAAAGGTGCCTATACTGGTCTATATAAAGTTATACAACAAAATGGGATATTGTGATGTAGGGCAGGGCTCAAAATTTCTATTGAGTTACTAGCCAGGCCTTAAGGGTTACTCACCAACAGTTGCCCCACCCAACACCTACTCTGCCGCCCCTAATCCCACTCCTAAACATGCCCTAAACACGCCCTCATTATCTCATGAAATTACACTTAAATGTTTTATGCAGAATTGAGTTACAAAAATAAATATTAATAACAACTTTATCAGTGCCCAGCAGGGCAGCCTTAACTGTGCCCAACAATGCAGCCTCACCTGTGTTCATCAATGAAGCCTACCTGTGCCCAACAATGCAGCCTACCTGTGCCCATCAATGCAGCCTACCTGTGCCCATCAATGCAGCCTACCTGTGCCCAACAATGCAGCCTCAACTGTGCCCAACATTTCAGCCTCACCTGTGCCCAACAACGCAGCCTCACCTGTAGCCTCACCTGTGCCCAACAATGCAGCCTACCTGTGTCCATCAATGCAGCCTAACTGTGTCCAGCAATGCAGCCTACCTGTGTCCAACAATGCAGCCTACCTGTGTTCAATAATGCAGCCTACCTGTGTCCAACTATGCAGCCTACCTGTGCCCAACAATGCAGCCTACCTGTGCCCATCAATGCAGCCTACCTGTGCCCAAAAATGCAGCCTACCTGTGCCCATAATGAAGCCTACCTGTGTCCAACAATGCAGCCTACCTGTGCCCATCAATGCAGCCTACCTGTGCCTACCAATGCAGCCTACCTGTGTCCAACAATGCATCAGATCATCAGAGCGGGAAACATCGCTGTAACAGCTTTAATTTGAATTACCATATGTTCCCACCGCTCACCGTCACCGGGATTGAACGGGTGATCTGTCGATCAAAGTACCCAGGCCAGGAGGCGGGGCTGTATGTGATGGCGAGGAACACACGGCAATGCAAATGAAAGCTGCTACAGCGATGTTCTCCTACTCTGATGATCCTGCTCTCCTCTCTCTTCCCCTCAGCGATCGCTGGGAGAACGGCTCCCAGGCAGCCCACACTCGCCAGCCATCATTTTACACTCACAAAATGCTAGTAGGTGAGTGGAAAATGTGAGGGCTGATGTAGGGCATGCAAAGCTCAAAAGAAAATGTACATATAGAAAGTCTGTAACTGAGAATCATTTTGGTAGCCAACAATGAGTTCACTTTAAATGGTAAATTCACTGTGCTCGGAATGTTTGAGATCAGCTGAGCACTAAACATCCTGAGCACAGGCACCTGTAAGTCACTTCACCATTTTAAGTGACCTCATTCTTGGTTACCAAAATAATTCCCAGTACCAGGTTTTCTATATATACAGTTTGTATTGCATTTTTTCCATTAATTATGACCACATCCCAGTCATTTAAAGCGGAGCGCCACCCGTTTTTAAGACATAGATGTAAAAAATAATACTCACCTTCCTCGATCCGAAACGGTAGTTTTTTTTTTTTTTTACTTACCTTTAGTTGTTTTCTTCTTGCCATCCATTGCTTCCGGTTCTCCTTCCCTCGGATATGGGCGGGGATATTACGGCTATTTCGTAATATCCCCTAGCCCGCACTGTCTCCTGGGAGCTTGTGTCATAGCTCCCAGGAGTCAGTGAGGCGGCCTGGCCCGAGATAGCGCGAGACTTGAAACCGAACGTGACATCATCACGACAGTCACGTTCGGTCTCTGCTATCACAACGGGGCGGGACTTTCGACGCCGCCGCCGTTGTGATGGCAACAGGAGCTGCTGACGGCGCTCCTATGCAGTTTGTACTGCGCATGCGCGGGATTAGAATGAGCGACGTCAATGAAATCCAGAAAGAGAATGCCTGGAGGTTTCAAATGCCCACAGGCAAGATGGAGGACGAACCGTAAATTTTAATAAAGTCTTTTTAGGAGCTAAAAAACCAAAGGCACAAGTGATAGAAACAGGACAGGTGAGTTACTAAATTACAAATGCATTTCTTTATTAATCACCATGGAAAAAAATATGTCAGGGGCAGTGTAGCTCCGCTTTAAGCAATTGGCTGTGAGTTTATTTTGTTCTTCCCTATCTCAAAGAACTTTGTCTTTGTGCCAGTACTTGGTTCTTTCAGCTTTTTCTAGAAAGCACTAACACAGATCTTTTTTCTCAGTACTCTGCCTGTCTTGCATTCAACATTAGAATTCTGAATCCATTACATAAATGTGTTTTGAAAAACTTCTGAACCCTTGAGTTGTGGTTGCAGTTCAGCTTGAACTATGTATATGCACATTTTAAGTGTTTCTATTTCATGTGTTTATTGTATTTACAGTGTTTATTTAACTTAATTTTAATTTAATTTTTTGTTTTATCCTATTTACTTTCACAGTGGAGCAGTTTTCCATGGGCTCATGATCCTTTTTGCCCTCTGTTTTGCTTGTATATTAATCAGGTGTTCATCAAGTCAACTGATGGCTTCCAGGCGTAAACTTGCTGCCGCATTTCTTCCCCGTTGGCTGGTTGTCATATGGAAACTAAGAAGCATTATGGCGTTAGCAGACGCTGCCGTCTCTGCTCAAGACTAATGGAGATGATCTCCATTTGCTCCTAGTGCCTCTGGGACAACATATGTGAACATTGAAGTATTACACTTGCAAGACAATCAGTGTTGAAGGAGATTGTAGAGAGCCATGAACCAGGTCCATTGATAAGATCCCTGATTATTGTCAGGTGCTGAAGTGATCAGATATCGGTGGAAGGCAGAGGTTATGTAACAGATAAATAAGGAATCACTTTATAAAACACATAGAAGTTATTGTATTCTGCTTTTAAATTAGCAGACTCAGCAGGAAAAGAGTTAAGAGCTATCTAAAATCAATGTAAATTTTATGCTATTGACTGTCTTAAATAAGTTACTTACATTATTTTTATTCATAGTGTGGACTATTTGTTTTTATAATAAAAAAAGGAAACTGTAACTGTACATTTTATAGCTTTATTATAAATACCTGTTTTGCCAAGAAGCTCTTTAGTCAACAGTAAAATGTATTGGCTAAATACACAGTTCAATCTTGTACAGTTTTCTTAGTCTCACAAATCATTATGCAGAGAAGCTTGTGTTTTTCAACACAGACATTCATTAAACAATTCACACAATGCCTGATTTTTAAAGCTAAAAGCAATAATACAAGTCCACAAAACACTTGATATATGAAGAGCATTTCCGTGGAGTGTTAAAATGCACTTATGATATGAAGCAATATCAATTAAGAGGAATTTAGAAACATTTTAGTAAATGGTTAACCTTAATGTTAGCTGATCTGTAAATGGTCAGCAATCAAACTGAATCTTCTGGTGCTCTCTGAAACAATAGAAGGAATACAAATGGTGGTGCTTAATGAAATTACTTTTTAAGTGAAAAATACATTTAAAATACATTTCCATAACCAAAATAATGGCATTTTGCAGATCTAATGGGATACAATTCTACATAATTACAAGGAAAATATATCATGTACAAGGCATGTTTTATAATTGTGTTTTTTTCAACTGTGTCTTACAACTAATTTAGCTTAGGAAATCATTACTTGCATGTAACAGTGATATTGTGCTTTCTGACTGGCTCTGCTAAATGGCAAAAATATTGTATAATTTTATGTGAGAAGAGCTATCTCTCTATTGGGTTTCTTGTAGATGAATTCCAGGTATGGATATTTTATGCATAGTTATATTGGCCAGCTTGGACTAATGTAACTATCTATATACCATACCTGGCCAATGCTCCTGGAAGTTGAAAATCACTAGTTACTGCTACTCCAGCCATTTCCAATTGCTTAGAGTCCCGTGCCGAACCACTAATCTACTGCATTCAGAACACACTCGAGGTGGAGAGGTGGGGTGGTGATGTCACACTCTCCACTTTGTCCAATCAGAAAATGCTTTGCATTCATTCATGTCAGGCGAGCAACCTCCTGTTTTTAGAATTAAGCAGGGCAGCTGCTCAGTGTGGGACTCAAAACAAGTGGAGATCGGGCACTGCACTTCCTCTTGAGCACTAGCGATCACCAGAGTCCTCCTATTCTTCTTCTTCCACATCAGTTCCAGGGCGAGGCTGTCAGCCCCAACATCATCATGCCTAAGAGAATGTCTCCAGAAGGAGCTGAAGCCAAGACTGCTGGCAAAGTAACTAAACAAGAGCTTACAAGAAGATCGGCAAGACTGTCTGTAAAACCTGCCTCTTCTAAACCTGATGTCAAACCAAAGAAACCTGCAGCCAAGAAGGAAGAAAAACAAGAAGCTGGAAAGGAAGCAACAGAAAATTGAAGCAGCGGATAATGAGACAGAATAACTTGGTCATGCAAATTTTCGTTGATTTTACGTACCTCTTGAAGAACTTTAAGAAAAAAAAATATTTTGGAAATGCTAATTTTTTTTAGGACTACGGTAGTTTAACTTTCACATATATATAATGTGAACGTTTTCCTCTTCATTATTCATGCTTTGCTGATTCAGTTTCTTTGTCTGCAAGTTTTAAGAATATCAAGAGTAGCTCTAGTGGGTGTGTTTGAGCCTGTATTACATATCTACTTTTATCGCTTTTAAGAAAACAAAACTAAAAAAAAAGTCTTGTGCATATAGTGATGTTGTTTTTTACTGTGCATTTATGAATTTTTCCATGCCATTTTCTATAGCAATAATTAGTGGTGCTTTTGTACTTACAGTTTATGTGGTTTTGAAAATGACTAAATTGTTGTGAACATCTTCTGTTTTTTTTTGTTTTTGTTTTTTATTTTTATTTCTTCTAAAGTAAAAAATAAAATAGAAAGGTGTTTCCCTTTAAAAACAAGTGGAGATCACTGGACTAGCAGTGTCTACTTCATAGATTTTTAGCTTCCAGGGGTATCAGTCAGGTATGGTATATACATAGTTACACTGGTCCAAACTAGACCAATGTACTATGAATAAATTATCCATAACCGGATTTCCCCTATAAATGTAAACAAAAATGCAATGGGGAGAATTTACTAGTGAAGCAGACAGAATCTTTGCATACTGACCAATCAGCTTCTATCTTCTACTTGTTCAGCTTGAAAGATAGAAGCTGGTTGCCATGCCCAGCTGTTTTAAAATTCTGGTTGCTTCGATCTTAGTAAATTCCCCTCTATGTATATATTTTTTTCTTTTGCATAGTCTGTTTTGTTCTTTGATAGACTGTTGTTTCATGAACGCCTCTATCACAGTGTTCCATTAGGTCTCCAGATATTTCTTAGTCTCCCGCTCTCTCTTCTATGACATCACCACCATAAACCAAAGAAATACTATAGTGTAGTATGTTCATTCACCAAATTAAAAGACATAAAAGGTATTGCACTTACATATGACTTGGTACATATGTATACAGTCTTGTGTTTGAGTACAATCTTGCTTCTCCCTCTCGGGATTTGCAAATTGTGTCTTCAGGAAAGCCACCTTTTACACTCACTAAGTTGATTAACCTCCCTGGCGGTATGATTCTTTCTGGGTTTTAGGTGCTGAAAGCGGTAAAATTATTTTGCATGGAAATTTGGCATTTTATATTGTAGACCTGCAATTCTTAGGAATAACTCACTTAAATCTGTCCAAACCAAAGTCTAGTAGACATCCCGGTATGATAAACACAAAATCATAAATTAAAATATAATAAATAACTATAAAAATTATTAAATAATTTAATCAAATCAAAAACACTGAAATTTGCTCAGTTGCAGAATTGTCGCTGTCATTAGATTTAGTGTTTGAGGATGAATTTCCCCACAAATCGCTATCGCTCAATTCTGCAAGTGATTCTAATTTATTATCGCTGTTTTCTAGCAGGTCTAAAATCACTTTTGACATAAAGGGACACTTTTTGGTTGCTATGGACAATCTCCAAATTCCAGGCAGAAAAAAAAACAGTATTTATAATATAAAACTACATGCAGGGCACTGCACAGACTACTAGGGACAAATGGGATGTGTAATTTTTTTATACAGTACTGTAATCTGTAAGATTACAGTACTGTATGTGTTTTGTGTGTTTTTACTTTTTTGAATTTGGCGCCGATCTCCACTCCCGTGCGTCGTAACGTCGCAGGGAACGGAGATCAGCGGCACTCGGGCACTGTGTGAATCGAGCGGAGGAGCTCGCACACACAGCGGGGAGACATTGCAGGATCCAGGGGTCAAGGTAAGTAAGTCTCCCTGTATCCTGCAATGCAATCCCGAGTCGGGCTCGGGGTTACCGCTTATGGTACTGAAGTTCCACCCCGAGCCAGACTTGGGATTACCGCCAGGGGGGTTAAAGGTTTTTACCATTTGAAGGAGAATTCTTTCTAGCACTGATAATGTTCAATTCTGCTGCATATAGTGCTGTTAGTAGAGACACTGTGCATATACCACAGTACCTACTCTTTAATCCTAGAGGTATTTTGTTTATTTTGTGATCAAAGATGGCATTCAGAACTCCACCCCTTGATCTGTCATCCAGTGACTATGATGATAATCATTGTGAGAAGAAAAGTATAGGTCTTTGGGTTTGAGCTACTAAAGGAGTAGAAACTGATCACTCAGTGTTTACTTTGTGTTTACTCTCTAAAGTGAGCGTTCACTTGGTTTAGCGAATAAGGTGAAGCAATGGTTTCTTCAGTCATCCAATCATACACAAGCAAAAATCCAGAATTTTTTATTTCTCTCACATATGATTGGAGATTCAAAGGGGGTTATTTACTAAAGGAAAATTCACTGTGCACTTCTAAGTGCACTTGGAAGTGCAGTCACTGTAGATCGGAGGGGGACATACAAGAAACACAAAACACAGCATTTTTGCTTGCACATGATTGGATGATAAAATCAGCAGAGATTCCCCTCATTGCAGATCTTCCCCTCAGAGCTACAGCAACTGCACTTCCGAGTGCATTTGTAGTGCACTTGTGGTGCAGAGTGGATTTGCCTTTAGTAAATCAACCCCAAAGTGAATACAGTTTCATTTTATTCACTAAATTAATAGAATAATCACTTTGCTAAGTAAAAAACTCTACTTTAGAAAATCACCCCTTGCGTGTTTTTTTTTTTTTTTTAATTAGCAGGGGACGTTCATTTACCAAAATCATGTGAACAGGATATAAAAAAATAGATTTTTGCTTACACATGATAATTGCTTTTCACCCAGCTTTAAAGAAATATTCAGCTAAGTGAACATTCACTTTAGAAAGTGGAAATTCTCTGTTCATCTAGTAATTAACTAAGAAGTAATATTACTGAGATCCTAGAGATTAAATTCATTCTTTTTCTAAACTTTTTTTTACTAGATTGCACTTTAGTAATCACGTTCTACTCAGTTCTGATATTTGAACGGAGGTCCAAAATGTGTTATTTGGGGGAACCAAGTAATGCATGTTATCCAAATTGCAAGCGAAGACTAGAAAATTGGGCTAATTTCTTTAACACATCAGTTAAAAATAGCTTCTTATGTTTAGGAATCCACTTTGAAAAAATGAAACAGAGATCATTGGTCTGAAAGTATATGTTTAAATACTGCATATAGCACTGTGGGATCTTTAAGAGCTTTCCAAAAGGTTATTTTGAGGCATTTTGAGATACAGTAATAGACTGTTATATTTTTTTCTGTTGTTGTTTTCTTGTTAAACCTATAAAAAACGAATGCATGGCTAAACTATAAGAGTTTTTTTGTTTAAAAAATGCTAACTTTATATTAGTGTAGCACCCTCTAGTGTGCTGCTAGAATAATGCAGGCAAATATATTGACTAATGGTAAAGTGAGTCTGAATCTGGGTCAGAGTTTATTGCAGGTCAGGCTGGATGAAGCACAGAGGCAGGTCTCTGGAGCCTCCCCCTGGTTCTGGAAGTTTGGAGAAACTTCTAGAAGTTAGTGGGCAGAGGCCAGGAGGGTTGATCTGCATACTTGAAGGAACTTGGCCAATCCCCAGGCACAGGGCCTGGCAGTGTGGCTGAGTCAGCCCTTAAATATGGATAGGTCATGCTAGCAGGAGAGTTGGGTGCAAGATGGAGTGCTAAGGAGGCTGTGGTGGCCTAGGAGGGGTCCCTTAGGTCTAGGGGGGCCTTTACCTCCACACTGGGCTTGGCTGGCTTAGGAAGATCCATTCAGCATCACGATTTGAACAGGATTCTTGCCTGAGAGCAGTGGGAGCAAGAAGGACAGAGTGAGTACATCAGCACACCCAGGGATTTACAAGAGGAGAGACTGTCACATGTAGCAAGCTTTTAAAAGGACAGCGCTGTGCTTAACCCTTTATCCCTTGCCTGGGAGAGCTTAAGAGCAGCAGCAGGGGGGGGGGGGGGCTGGTAGTACCTGCAAGCAGTGGAGCTGGGAGCAGTTCTACAGAGTAGAGGAAATACTCCTGCATGCAGTTTGCAACACTTTTTGTGCTATTTACCAAAGGGGTCTAGGAGCTCCTAGTCTGTAAGGGACTTTTACTACTCATCCTTAAAGGCTGAGTATGTCCAGGAAGGAGAACAGTCCAGGATTGTATCTCTGTACATAAGAAGGAAGTTGTCCCCCATCTGTAGATTTTGTCAAGTTGGGTATCCCATAAATTCTTCTACCCCATCCAAGTTGTTTCCCCTAATAAAACAACAAAAACAAAGCCAAGGGACTGGCCTCTTGTGTCTTGGTGCAAGTGTAAAATGTGTGTTGCTTTGATGTGCAGGAATAGGGGAACCATTCATCAGCAGCGTTCAGTGTCAGCAGGTTCACTGCAATGGTCCAGTTACTAGAAATGCAATTGTTGCATTCCTTTACCTAATACCTGCTTGTTAAACTGGAGTAACAGATACACTCTTTAGTAAAATAAATGAATGATAACCATTGATAAATCTCTCTAATACTTAAAACTCACACAGATGAGATTCATCAGCTGTAGATCACAAACTATCTTCCCATCTGTTACCTATACCAAGAAGCATCTAAACCTAGATTTTTATTACATTCTTTGTGGAGTTTTTTTTTTTTCAAAGGTGTGTATTGACCAGAGTAAGTCTTTTCTTTCCGTCATGCTTTGAAGAATGTTAAACCGCAAAAGGTTTAATCTAGACTGTTTAGATCTTTTCTGGTATAGAACTCACTTTATTTCATTTTCTGATGGCATTAAATAGAAAAAAAAATCTAGCTTTTCATCATTGCTTTCTCATTTTAGAGGAGCAAGCTTGAATGGCTTTCATTCCATTCTCTGTTTTATGTGTGCTTTGGCTTTCTTATTCTCTGTTTGTCATCTTCAGTTGAAGCCTATTAAAGTGGTCTTGTGTTATAACCTCATGGTGTCCTTGGTTTTCTTTCTATAATGTTTTTGTAAGGTTTCACTATATTAAGTACACCTGTACATGTTATTTTTAAGCTCAGGGACACTTTACAACTGGAAAAGTTCCCTTGTAATGTTGAAGAGGACAAAACATGTATTTTGCTGTTTCTTCAACATAAAACTATATAATGTGCCACAATGCAAATGTCAGCAAGTTTTATCAAACAAGTTTTGCTTTAGAAATTCAAATTATCAATAAACTTTTATTCCCTAAGAAGACCTTCAGCTACATTAACTTCACATACAGTATCTCACAAAAGTTAGTACACCCCTCACATTTTTGTAAATATTTTATTATACCTTTTCATGTGACAACACTGAAGAAATGACACTTTGCTACAATGTAAAGTAGTGAGTGTACAGCTTGTATAACAGTGTAAATTTGCTGTCCCCTCAAAATAACTCAACATACAGCCATTAATGCATAAACCGCTAGCAACAAAAGTGAGTACACCCCTAAGTAAAAATGTCCAAATTGGACCCAATTAGCCATTTTCCCTCTTCGGCGTCATGCGACTCGTTAGTGTTACAAGGTCTCAGGTGTGAATGGGAAGCAGGTGTGTTAAATTAGGCGTTATTGCTCTCACTCTCTCATACTGGTCACTGGAAGTTCAACATGGCACCTCATGGCAAAGAACTCTCTGAGGATCTGAAAAAAAAGAATTGTTGCTCTACATAAAGATAGCCTAGGCTATAATACGATTGCTACGACCCTGAAACTGACCTGCAGCACAGTGGCCAAGACCATACAGCAGTTTAACAGGACAGGTTCCACTCAGAACAGGCCTTGCCATGGTCGACCAAAGAAGGTGAGTGCACGTTCTCAGCGTCATAGCCAGATGTTATCTTTGAGAAATAGACGTATGAGTGCTGCCAGCATTGCTGCAGAGGTTTAAGGAGTGGGGGTCAGCCTGTCAGTGCTCAGACCATACGCCGCACACTGCATCAAATTGGTCTGCATGGCTGTTGTCCCAGAAGGAACCCTCTTCTAAAGAAGATGCACAAGAAAGCCTGCAAACAGTTTGCTGAAGACAAGCAGACTAAGGACATGGATTACTGAAACCATGTCCTGTGGTCTGATGAGACCAAGATAAACTTACTTGGTTCAGATGGTGTCAAGCATGTGTGGTGGCAACCAGGTGAGGAATACAAAAACAAGTGTGTCTTGCCTACAGTCAAGCATGGTGTTGGGAGTGTCATGGTCTGGGGCTGCATGAGGACCACTGCCATGCTACATTCAAGACGACCACTGCCTTGCTAAAGAAGCTGAGGGTAAAAGTGATGTACTGGCCAAGCATGTCTCCAGACCTAAACCCTAACGAGCATCTGTTGAACATTCTCAAATGGAAGGTGGAGGAGCACAAGGTCTCTAACATCCACCAGCTCTGTGATGTCGTCATGGAGGAGTGGAAGAGGACTCCAGTGGCAACCTGAGAAGCTCTGGTGAACTCCATGCCCAAGAGGGTTAAGGCAGTGCTGGAAAATAATGGTGGCTGCTTACTGTTATTCTGAATGTAACCGATACATTTAATTTATGTCCACAATCAATTTTAAAGTGATACTAAACACACACATTATTCCTTCTCTTTCTGAATGTGGATGATGGCACTGTAATTATTTTAATAAAAAAACAACCATCTAATTACCCTATTTATACTGCTGTCACATGACCCAGCTCTTTCTCAGCCTGTCTACAGGGAAACATAAGCAGGAGGAGCTTCTAGTCCTCGGCTGCTGCTCAAAACAAAAACAAAAAAAAACAGCCTTTGGAATATAGAGTAAAATAAATACTTATTATCAATAAACAGTTTTGAATTGTCATACAAATATATATTTGAAACAAAATCATCATTATTATTTTTTGGCAATAACATAGTGTGGGCAGATTTCTGCCAGTGACAGGCTGCGTCATGTCCCTCCAGCCTGTGTCTTAGAAAAGCAGGGAGGAGAAGCCTGCCTAAATCAAGATGTCATATGCCACCCCCATTGCGTTTAGTTGGTTAGCGGGCATGTAGGAGAAGGGAGGGAGTGGGCTGTCATTTACCGCTGTGTATATGTCCACATGTGTGACTCTATAGTCACATGAGCTGTTCAGAAGTGATAGGAAGGAAATTCTCAGGTTAGAAAATACACTGAAAATACACTGCTCTACAAAGTTCCCAGCTGCAGTGGGGACGCGGACAGAAGGGGGAGATAGAGAACAGAAGAATCAATCAGGTTTTTTGCAGAATACAGAAAACAAATCCTATAGTGACTAAGTGAGTATTTACATCCTGCAATACAGCATTTATTGATAGTTTTTAATGATCTAGGTTTAATCACACTTTAAGATGAGTTATGAACCAACAGGTGTCCTTTGTTATTTGAGAATTAATTGCACTGTACAAAATAATAGTGAAGCCAATGACTTGCAACAGATTTTTATTTATGATTTACTATTAAAATTGTAAATGACAAATAATTTGATTCTCTTGTCATTGTTTCACATTGGAACTGTATAAACTAGTAAGCATAGTTATTGAGCCAAGACAATGAAATGGAAACTTTTGCTATGCATAGACAATAGGTTCTGTTTTACTTGGACTAAATTATTTCACCAGAGGCTGGTGTTATTTTGTTCTCTTCAACAGAAACATAATTCATTCAAAGTGTTATAGACTATTACATTTCCTAGTGAGTGAGAATATAATTATTCTTGTTGGGCAATGTAATACAAGATCACCCAAGAAATAAGACGTATTCAATTATTACAAGGATGAATGCCTAAACTTTCTTGAGATATACACTGGAAAGATATAAGATGACACTTACCGGACACACCACTAGCACAATATGCCTTTTATTGATCTTCATATCATGTTCTCTATTCTACAAAGATTCCCTTGAGAACTTTACTTCCCAGAAGGGGTGGAGAGGAATTGACATTTTCTTTTTGGATGACTTTAGGTCTATTAAGGTAGAGACAGTGTCATCTCCACTTCTTCTCTTTGAAGTTGAGGTGTCTATAGCTTTCTAGCCACTAGTCCTAATGGATCCTTGTGTTACAGGTCAGGGGAAAACCGACCAAACCAAAATTGTTATATTTGAGAAATCAATAAAAATATTTCTCAACATTATTTGATTTTAGTAAAAATCTGCAAAAGCAGCTGGTTACATGTTACAATATCTATACCTCATACAATACACTAATCAATACTGATAACTATACAGAATCCATTATTAATTAATTAAAATGCAGGCATCATTTAAATGTTAACTGTTGCAGTAAAGTCTTTTTGCACACAAGTTGGGGAATTTGCAGTAATAACATTTAATTAGAGGTAAACATAAATCTAATTAGGAAATTCATGTGAGCATACAGTAAATCAATATTTTTTGATACATTAGTGCAAAGTTCACTAACCTAAAGTAAACAGTCAGAAATCATCTCTCAAATGTAACCCTAATAAATAAAACCTAAAAAAAATATTCATGCAATCTCAGTATTTTTAAATCTGCAGCATTCAATGAACTAACTCCTGGTTATCCTGCTGTCCTTGTTCAACCACTTTCTGTTATAGGGTGACAGCACTCATTCCCTGTTTTGCAGTTGCACTATTGTGTGATAAGAGATGGCCATTTCAACACACATAGCACAGTCACAGTCCACTGAGAAATGCCATGCAGCCATGGCTGAGGTGCAAGCATGTAAAAAGGAAGTAGCTTCTAAGGCTTTAGAAAATATGCAGAACTGAGATAAAACAAACGATAAAAAAGGTAAATATTTTATTTTAGTGTAAAAAATGTTTTTTTTTTAGGTACAACGTGTTTTAGAAAACTGAATATAATGCAGTAAGGGCTTTTACCAGCTTCAAGTATTTTTACAGAAAAGTTAGAGAATATCATTTAATTGTAGGTAAACATAAAAACATAAAACTAATTTACACATTCAGGTGAAAACAAGTTCACAATTTGTATCTATTCCATTTAAGTTGACTCTGTTTGGGGTAATAACAAATTCAACTTAACCTAGAACCCCCAAATATTATATATATTTTTTAGCAGAGACCCTATAGAACAAAATGGTGGATATTGCAATTTTTTATGCCACACGGTATTTGCGCATCATTTTTTTAAATGCAATTATTAAAAATAAACAAATAAATAAATAAATCTAAAAATGTCATGAATTAAGAAAGACAAAACACTAAAGTTAGCCCAAAATTGCGTCTGCCCGTGAAATGGCGGCAAACTACGGTGCTTAAAATTCTCCATAGGCCACACTTTAAACGCCTTTACAGATTACCAGTTTAAAGTTGCACAGGAGGTCTGGTGCTAGAATTATTGCTCTCTTTCTGATGTTCACGACAATACCTCACGTGTGGTGCGATCATCTTTTTCATATGCGCGCAGGAGTAACGTATGCGTTCGCATTTGCGCATAAGCATTGTGTGACCGGGCACTTTAAAAAAAAAAGATTATTTATTTATTATACAATTTATTTATTTTTTACACTTTTTTTGTACTAACACTATTGCTATCACAAGGGATGAACAAAAGCATGGGTCATGACAGGTCTTTTTTATGGAGAGATTTGAGGTTTATTAGATCCCAAATCTCTCCTCTGGCCTACCATGCAGCCAATCAGACACATCAGTCTGTTCAGCTGCTTTCCTGGTCACTGGTAGGCAGGTTAACAAAGGGGCGGGGCCGGAAGTGACTGACTACTCGTCGCTTCCGGTTTCCAGGATTACAGAGAGAGGGGAACTGTAAGGGCTTACCTTGGTTGGAATCCATATTGCAGAGATGTATGCTCACCCTTGCAAATACACACAGCACTCGGTAGCAAGGTAAGAAGCTACCTGAGCTGTGAATCTGTGCATGGGGGCTTTAACAGGAAATTGCCAAGGGATAGTCGAGGTAAAGCCGTAGTCAAGGATTCCAGAAGGCAGGATAAACGATAAACGGAGCCAGGCTCAGAAGCCGGGGTCAGTCTTGGAACACTGCAACAGAAACCAGGAACCCTTGGCAAACATGAGACAATGAGACAATGAACTGACAAGGCCCTCAGAGTGAGGCAGTCTTTTATACCCAGCAGATTAGGTAACCTGTCACAGCTGATCCAAGAGTGACAGGTGCAATTTAGAGTATCGCCCTCAGTACTTCATGCTAAACTAGGCATGGTTGGAAAGCAGGCTGAAAGGAACTGAGGTGTCGCTCAGAGTTAAAGAGACAGGGGCACTAAACGGAAGGCCATGATTTCAAGACCAGCCAGGGCCACCTGGGACGTGACCCCGCCTGGCCGTCTGCTTGGCACGATAGGGACCGTGACAGAAATGTTGTCAGTTCCTCTCTCAGTTCCTCTCTCTCTGTACAGGGCAGCCATCGCTGTCAGCTGCATCGCTCCTGGGCCCTGTGGGGCAGGAGAGCCTGGGAGAGGCGGTGGCAGGAGGTGGGTGAGACCCCCTTCCACCACCCAGAGAAGTGATCAAGTGGCTAATTATCCACTCAGATTACTTCTGCAAGAAAGAGAATTGCTGACTGAAAATAATGATACGAGGATGATGCATGTAGGTGCAGGCAGAGCCGATCGGCCCTATAGGCACACTATGCAAGCTGCTTAGGGCCCCGCCACTGTGGGGGGGGCCCCCAAGACCCAGAATCCCCCCTGCACTTTTAGAGTGCAGTGAGGAGAGATGGGAGGAGGTGGAAGGCGGCGATCGGCAGCTCTATGGTGCCTGAGTGGGCGGCTGGATCTCCCTGGGGTTTGTAGTACTCTCAGTGTATACAGTGGAGAGGAGAAGGGAGGGGCCTCTGACCCAGGCAGGTATCAGTTTCACTTTAACTCTGCTTGAACACTGTTGCTGATGCCCGGGTCAGAGGCCCCTCCCCTCTCCGCTGTATACATTCGGGGATAGAACTACTAGCCCCAGGGAGATCCCCCTGCCTGTGGACACCATATAGCTGCCGATCGCCAACTCCCACCTCCACCAGCCAGGTACAGGGGAACCTCTGATGTAAAGAGGGGCTCTCTGAGGACTCTGATGTAAGGAGGGGCTTTCTGGGGACCCTGATGTAAGGGGAGGCTCTCTGGGGACTCTGATGTAAGGGGAGGCTCTCTGGGGACTCTGATGTAAGGAGGAGGCTCTCTGGGAAACCTAATGTAAGGGGAGACTCTCTGAGGGCACTGATTTAAGGGGGGCTCTCTGGGGACCCTGATGTAAGGGGAGGCTCTCTGGGGACCCTGATGTAAGGGGAGGCTCTCTGGGGACCCTGATGTAAGGGGAGGCTCTCTGGGGACCCTGATGTAAGGGGAGGCTCTCTGGGGACCCTGATGTAAGGGAAGGCTCTCTGGGGACCCTGATGTAAGGGGAGGCTCTCTGGGGACCCTGATGTAAGGGGAGGCTCTCTGGGGACCCTGATGTAAGGGGAGGCTCTCTGGGGATCCTGATGTAAGGGGAGGCTCTCTAGGGACACTGATTTAAGGGGGGCTCTCTGGGGACCTTGGTGTAAAGAGGGGCTCTGATGACCCTGATGTAAGGGGGGCTCTGAGGACCCTGATGTAAGGGGGGCTCTGAGGACCCTGATGTAAGGGGGGCTCTGAGGACCCTGATGTAAGGGGGGCTCTGAGGACCCTGATGTAAGGGGGGCTCTCTGGGGACCTCATTTTGTTCTATATTGTTGTACTTATTCTTTGACTGTTTTGTTTAAAGGAGGGAGGATTGTTTTGGGAGCACTGAAGTGTCAGGTGTGACTGTGTGGCAATGGCAAATGGTTTACATAGCTCACGGCATCACGGCTCAAGTAGAGGGCCCCTTAGCAGAATTTTGCTTAGGGCCCCAGGGAGGTCAGGATCGGTACTGGGTGCAGGCATCATCCCAGTATAACCACTGAAACTCAAGGACGTCCATGTACGTACTATGGGCAGCGAGTGGTTAAAATATAACTATAGGCAAAACTTTTTTTTAGTTTTGGACAGAGAGGAGACGGTTTAGAACATCTGTCATATTGTATTGCTATCTGTGCCCTGTGTTAGGGAGATGCAATCTCTCTATTTGTCATGTTTAATTTTATCATCAAAATTTTAAATAAAATAAAATCCCAAATTGTTGGTTGTCTCCAGAACAGTAATACAGGGGCTATCTTTTTACAGGGGAACTAATTCTGGTGACAACCAGGGATTCCCTAACTTTTGACAGATTTCCCCTCATTTGCTGTTTTGGCTTTAGGACAGGAAGTAAAGGAAACTCTCCACAATGGGACATACAGTGGGGAAAATATTTTTTTGATCCCCTGCTGATTTTATAAGTTTGCCCACTAACAAAGAAATTAAGGGTCTATAATTTTATCATAGGTGTATTTTAAATGCTAGAGACACAATATCACCCCAAAAAAAAAAAAAAAACACATGAAACAAATGCTATAAATTAGGTTGCAGTTCAGTGAGTAAACATGACTTAGTACTTGGTGGAGAAACCCTTGTTGGCAAGCACAGAGGTAAGACATTTCTTGTAGTTGATAACAAGGTTTGTCCACATCTCAGGAGGGATTTTGGCCCACTCTTTGTTACAGATCTTCTCTAAATCATTAATGTTTCTAGGCCGTCTCTTGGCAACTCTAAGTTTCAGCTCCCTGCATAACTTTTTTTATAGGATTAGGGTCTGGAGGCTGACTAGGCCACTTCATGACCTTATTGTGCTTCTAATTGAGCAACTTCATTGTTGCCTTAGCGGTATGTTTTAGGTTATTGTCATGCTGGAAGATCCATCCACGAACCATCTTCAGTGTTCTGGCTGAGGGAAGAAGGTTCTCATCCAAGATTTTACAATACATGGCCCCGTCCATTGGCCCCTCGATGTGACAAAGTCGGTTTGTACCTTTTTCAGAGAAACAGCCACAAAGCATCATGTTTCCACCTCCGTGCTTGACTGTAGGGATGATGTTCTTAGGGTCATAGTCAGTATTTGTCTTCCTCCAAACACAGCGAGTCGAGTTAATGCCAAAGAGCTCAATTTTGGTCTCATCAGACCACAGCACTTTCTACCAATCCTTCTCTGAATCATTTAGATGTTCGTTGGCATGACGTGCCTTCTTGAGGAGGGGGACTCGCCGTGTTTGGAGGAAGAAAAATGCTGACTATGACCATAAGAACACCATCCCTACAGTCAAGAACGGAGGTGGCAACATTATGCTTTGGGGCTATTGCTCTGGTAAAGGTACAGCAGCTTTGGGAGGGTAATGTGGGGATCCAATAAAAATAATAAAATATCAGTCCTCTAATATTTGGGTTATCTCTGAGAGGGCTCCAGGCTGAAGGCGGTTGGATAGTATTTTTGCGAAAAGTTTGGTGTCTACATTGGGAAGGGAGATGGAACTGTAGTTAGAGACTAGAGTGTGGTCTTTGCCATCTTTGGGCAGAACGGTTATGTGGGCTTCTAGGAGATGGTGTGGGGGAAGCGTTGTGAATGTGAGAGAGTTAAACGCAGAAAGGTATGGAGTGGCAAGAGTATTCCAAAAGGTTTTATAATATGCAGCTGTGAAGCCATCTGGGTCAGGATTTCCTGCTTTTAATTGTTTGATCGCTTGTATTAGCTCTTCTGCTGAGATAGGGAGCTCCAGGAATTGAGCTATATTTTGAGGCAAAAAGGCTGGGGGAGTACAGTTTCAGAAAGTCTCTGATGATCGTGGTTCTGGGAGTAAGAGGATCTATAAGCTTTTTTGAGTGAGTTAGGTTATATGGTTTGGAGTAGTATTGTTCAAAAAATGCGGCTATATCTTTGTTGAGAAATCTCACATCTAAAAATAGCATTTGGCACATTAGAATTTTCTATTGAGCTTTACCTTTATCACAGTACCTGTAGTGCTAACGACAGTGTTAATAGCAACAACAGCAATCTATATAGCAGTGACCTTAACGCAAATGTCACCATTGGCGTAGTCATTAATCTCACTGATGTCGGTTAATTTCATAGCTTCAGTTGGTAGAGCAGGTCCCTTGGTGGATACAGCATGATTGGGGAGTCATGGTGTGGGCTGAATGGGTTCAGGGGTCAAAGGTGTGTCCGGCGTCAAATCCGTGTGTTTCCTAAGTGGAAGGTGGGAGTGTGTTGATGCTCCTTATTTGGTTTCATACATGGGAATCGTGTCATTGTAAGATAGCGGGTTATCAGATTTCGGAGTACCCATTTAGAAGTCTCATGTAGATAATATTGGACGTCGTGTTATGTTATCTGCAGCCTGAATGGGGATGTGCATATTGTCAGAAAATCGGTTCTTTAGGCCATAGGTTGGTTAAGATTGTTCACAGCCAGGTTAGTGAATTAGGGTTCCTATCAGGGGTAGAGTAGGTGTTGTTGTGGTCTCTCAGCTAGGCAGTTTGGGTTAGCGGACAGGGATAAAGTCAGGCAAGAACTTGTTTCCACAGCCTCGAAGTGGGGTTGTATTCCAAGTGGGGATATTTTCCTTATGGGTGGCTCCCCTTGGTCATTAGAAGACCCAGATCAGTAAGCCAGGATCATAAGCGAATGAGGGGGCAGGAATTAATTGCGAGAGCATTTTGTTGGTCCTGGTTAGAGTGGTTAAGATGGCTGGTATGGGACTAGGCTCATACACACCAGCAGCCATATAGGAATGGCAAGTGGTATACAGCTATGTAACACAGTCAGGGTTTGTTGTAACAGTAGGAGGAGATCGTTGTGGCCTCCGGACAGTCCCATCCATAGGGTCTTCTTGGTGATCTGCATTCCATGGTGCTGTGATGCGATGGTTGCTGCACCAGTTGGGTAGGGCTGGTATTGGGATATCCAGGGCTGCGCAGAATTGTGGTAGGTCTTCCGGAACACAGAGTAAGGCTGAGCAACCTATTGTAGAGGCAGAGAGGCAGAAGGGGAATTTCCACCTGTATGCTATCTTCCTTGAATGGAGGAGGTCTTGGAGAGGGTGAAGATCTTTCCTGTGCTGTAGAGTGATGGGCAAGTGGTCCTGAAAGAGTTTGACTTCTGTACCTTCATGTAGGACCTTGCGTCTCTCCCTGGCATGTTTGAGAATTTCTTATTTCAAGGGAAGGTTCACCACACAGCAGATCACGTCACGTGGGGGGTCAGAATCCCTGCCCCTGGAACGTAGAGCCCTGTGCATGCGTTCCACTTCAATTGGAGAGTTGTGTGGTCTGTCTAGTAAGCCATTAAATATAGCCTGAACACATTGGGGAAAGGTTGCCAGGTTCTATATTTTCAGTGAGACCTCTCACTCTTATATTGTGTCTGCGGCCCCTGTTATCAAGATCATCCAGGTGCCTATGCACAGGAGTCAAGTCCTGGGGAAAAAAGTGTGGGAACTCCCACCCAAGATCCACTCCCCCACCAAAAAAAATAATAAATGGTACGCTCATATACACGAACACTTCAAAAGTGGTATTTTATATCCAATTTTCTTATTGTGTGTATGAGGCTTAACTGTTAGTACATAAAAAAAACAATCCTCCATAAACATAAATACGACAATTCTCTGAATAATCAGCATTCATTCAATTGTGCTTCCATGCAAATGTGAACATCATGTATTGATCTTTATTGGGGAATGTTATTTTGTATATAGAGTGTTTATGTGGTGAGTTTACACTTTTCATTGAACAGAGTTTGGATAACACAGGGTTACATGGAAAGGTCATAAATTAACTGCACATTATCTGGACAGAATGCTTAGGGAGATAGTGATGTGTTCCTGCTAAGGGGATGTATGTTAGCTTGGGGGACTGCAAACTCTGCAGGGCTCCAACACACACTTGCTGCTATTCCAACCTTTCACATATTTCCACATAAACTTCCCTCCTGGCATTAAACTTTGCCAGGTATTGTGCTCAGCTTACCACCCCAAACTGATGTTCCTCCGTCAGCTCACCTCTCTCCCTGCATGTCCTGTGAGCAGAATAGCTGTGCTCCTCCTCTGGGTTCTCTAATCATATAGCACTGAAGATAGAGGAGGGGGGATTAAGCGGGACACACAGAGCAAGTATGCAGGAGACTGGGGGGATGAGGAGACAGAAAATCAGGAGGGACGGCAGGGAGGAGCGCATCAAGAGAGGTCTGACTAAATGCAATCTCTTAGCAGCAGGGACCTGATCTACCCGTCAGCTAGCTGTGATTGACAGGTAGATCGAAGAGGAAGCTGTCATGGGGCCCCCTACTGGCAATGCCTGACTGGTCAGTCCACCCCTGGTGTGCGGCACTTACTATTTCGAGCTGTGTCGGTGGCTGCTGGTGTAGTCTTGCAGGACGCATATGCTAACAGGAACCGAGTTCCTGTTGTGGAAAAAGTATAGGAACTCTGTTCCCATGCGTTCCCGCGGGACTTGAGCCGTGCCTATGCATCTCTCATATTTAAAAAGAATGAGTATCAGACACCTGCTGGATATGGGTAATAGCGACCTTCTACTCCCTCCAAATGGGTTGCCACTGACTGTATGTCAAATCAGAGATCAGCTATAGCAGCAGACAGCTTGTTTTTTATGTCTGAAGCTATGGTTTGTATTTCTCCCAGACATAAAGGTTGTGTGCGGTTAGCTGAGGGAGTGCAGGCTGGTAGGTTATGCCTTTTGCGGTCCAAGCTGTAGCTAGCAGACCTCATGGTTGAGGAGGAGGCCTGTGATGAGAGCTGAGTGCCCCACTGCTGTGTCTTGAAGATTGTGGGAATGTTGCGGCTTGGTTAACTTTGGTTCCTCTTTTCGTCGCTGGAACAGTCCTCGGTCAGCGGAGGCCAAATGTTAAGGCAGCCATTCTCGTCCGGCGCCAAGCTACACCCCCTGCATTTTATATTTTATTTGTTCACATCATTTATTGCACATAATAAATATTGAAATTGTGTAATATTGGGCACTACAGCACTGCACAGTTTGTAAGTATCACTAGTCTTTGTAACACATCTATGGGATTTTGAATAGTGTCAGCGGCTTTTCTATCTATTATACATTTGTTTTTACCACAATTGTATTAGTAGCGGTAGAGGTTCATTTGTTAGTAGAGGTTTATTTGTTATGTACTGCTGCGATGTGGCCAGGACTTCAGGAGGCAGTGTGCAGGTACGGATCAGCAGCCTACAGGCTGGCAGCCTTTGCTAACAAGCACCAGCGCTGTTGTTGCAGTTTGTTTTAGTAGTAATGAATTCAATATATTAAGAGTAATTCTGATTCTTCTGGGTTTTTCCTCTAATATTTTGAAACCTGCTTAGTGGCCTGTCAACTGGGTTTTAAATATAAACAAGAGTAAATTTACATTTACCTGTTTATTCTATTTAGTCACTCTGATACAGTACTATAACATTCATTTTGGAAAACTATTGCTTTGCATTTTTTATCATTTCCTAAGGCTGGAAACGGTGTTAATAAATCTGAAAATAAAACTTTGCTCCTACAGGCTATAAGAATTATAAAACTAAATTATAAAACTAAATATCCCTGTTTCTCTGCCAGTGGTTTATATACCTGTACTCAAAACTTTTATTCGTTCTAACAATTTGTAATGGGGGGATTTACTAAAGACTAATAATACTGAATGTTTAGTTTAAATGAACAGTCAGTTTTGCTGAATGTAAAAATGTATGAGTGCGCTGTCTCTTTAAAAAAAATCACAAGTTCAAATAAGCATAAATTATACAAATACAATACAGTAAATGTGACGTCACAGTGATTACTGTGCCAAGTCAAAACATGCAAGAAGTCCACTTCAGCAACAAATGTGAAGATAAAGAATCTTGTAATGTGTGGACTACAAGTCCTACTACCTTTTATAGTGCCTGTACGCCTTCATCAACATAAACTATATTCACTTATCAGAACATTAGACCCCAAAATATTAAAGAGGTCTAAAGTGCGTAGAGGTAAACTTGGCCCAACGGTCACCTGGTCACACCACCACAAAAATATAGAACTTTTTATACCTCTGTCTTCAGGAGTGTGATAGTTAACTGGTGCAGGTCGGAACAATCCAATGTCCAGTCATATCATCAAAACAAGGTCCAAAATACCACAAAAGAAAGAGGATCCATAGTGCATTATCACCAAACAAACTTTTGTTTATTAATCACCTTCTGCCCACGCTATAGCCGAATGACGGTGCCCACCAATGCCACCTGCCACTGTTCTCACCAATGCACCTACCCGTGCCCACAGTGTCACCTACCTTTGCCCAACAGTGCCACCTATCAATGCCCACCAGTGCTGCCAATCAATGCCCATCAGTGCCTCATCATCAGGGCCACAGATCAGTGACCTATCAGTGTCACAGATCAGTGACCTATCAGTGTCACATACCAATGCCTACCAGTGCCCATCAGTGCCACCCATCAGTGATCATCAGTGCCCATCATTGCCACCTACCAGTGCCGCCTATCATTGTCACCTATCAGTGCCCTTCAGTGCCACCTATCAGTGTCCATCAGAGCCACCTTATCAGTGCCCATCAGTGCAGCATATCAGTGCAGCATATCAGTGCAGCCTATCGGTGCCCATCAGTGCAGCCGATCAGTGTCCATTAGTGCAGCCTCATCAGCGCACATCAATGAAGGAGAAAAATTACCTGTTTTCAAATTTTTATAACAAACTGTTTATTTTTCAAACTTTTCTTTTTTTTTGCAAAAAATAAAAAACCCAACAGTAATTAATTACCACCAAAAGAAAGTTCTATTTGTGTGAAAAAATATATAATTTGGGTACATCGTTGCATGACCGCACAATTGTCATTCAAAGTGTGAGAGCGCTGAAAGCTGAAAATTGGTCTGGGTAGGAAGGGGAGTTAAGTGCCCAGTAAGCAAGTGGCAAATAAGCAAGTGGTTAAATAAATTTGTTCTCACAAAGGAAGATATTACAATTGCATAGAACAATCTAGCATGATGCCCATCCCCATGTGCATGTGTGATGGCGTCAGCGCCAAAGGCCCACCCCTATGCATTTTGTCCACGTAGACATCCTCAGGGCAATGGGAAATGTGGTGCATTTTTTCAGACTGGTGCCAGTCTAATAAGCTACACTAAAGGTGGCCACACACATTTTTTTATGCCATTGAGGTGTGATTCAATCAAAATGATCAAGTCCGTAAACAATGAAATAGCCATAACTTCCCTTCTGATCAATTTAGACTCAATTTTCATTGGGTTAGATCAAACTGAGTGGTTCTGCCACTGCAGAATATTATTGATCGTTTTGCATCAGTTGGCAGCACCCTGTCCGTTACTATGACCATATTTCAATCTATCAAGTTACTTAGTTTGACTGATAAATTAGGACTCTAAGTTATGATTGTATCTTGACTGTCAATTAAAATCCACTTCCCCGTGTGTGGGATTTCGATTGAATGGGTTCTTAATTATAGACTGATTATTGCTATCGGAAGGGATTGATTGGAAAATAAATCAATCACTTATCCAAGGGTACATGACCACTATAAGGGACATATTTAAAAAGCTAGAAATGTGACATTCACCAAACATCAAATCCTGGAAGGAAGATTTATCTACAGTGAACGTTTGGTTAATGTTTGTTTATATATATATATATATATACACACATAAAGAAATATTCTGTTTAACCACTTCCAGACCAGCCTCGTTTTGGATTTTAGGTGTTTACATGTTTAAAACAGTTTTTATTGCTAGAAAATGACTTAGAACCCCCAAATATTATATATTGTTTTTTTTCTAACACCCTATAGAATAACATGGCGGTCATTGCAATACTTTTTTTCACACCGTATTTGCGCAGCGGTCTTACAAGCGCACTTTTTTGAATAAAAAAATAAGACAACAGTAAAATTAGCCCAATTTTTTTTGGATTGTGAAAAATAATGTTACGCCGAGTAAATTGATACTCAACACGTCCTGCTTCAAAATTGCGGCCCCTCATGGAATGGCGTCAAACTTTTACCCTCAAAAATCTCCATAAGCGACATTTAAAAAATTCTACAGGTTGCATTTTTTGAGTTACAGAGGAGGTCTATGGCTAGAATTATTGCTCTCGCTCTACCGATCGTGGCGATACATCACATGTGTGGTTTGACTACCGTTTTCATATGTGGGCGCTGCTCACGTATGCGTCCGCTTCTGCGCGCGAGCTCGTCGGGACGGGGTGTTTTAAAAAAAAATTTGGGGGGTTTTTCCTATTTATTTTACTTAATTGTATTATTTTTTGCACTATTACAAGGAATGTAAACATCCCTTGTAATAGAAAAAAGCATGACAGGTCCTCTTAAATATGAGATCTGGGGTCAAAAAGTCCTCAGATCTCATATTTGGACTTCAATGAAAAAAAAAAAAAATGTCATTTAAAAAAATGACATTTGTAAATTCCCCTTTAAGACGTATGGGCGGAAGTGACGTTTTGACGTCGCTTCCGCCCTCCTATGGTATAGAGATGAGTGGGGGCCATCTTAGCCTCACTCATCTCTATACACAGGCAGGGAAAGGACCCGATCGCCTCCGCCGCTGCCGACGGCTCCGGTAAGCGGCGGAAGGCATGGGAGAGTGGCGGGAGCGGGGTAGCACCTATCCCGCCGCCGATAAGGGTGATCTCATGGCGAATCCGCCGCGATGACCACCATTATCGGAAAGGGGACCGCTCACTGTGAAGAGGGATACCTCGGTTGTGGCAGCAGCTGCTGCTGTTACCGAGATATCCCTCTTCAAAAAAATTACGTATATATACAGTGAGCGGTCGGTAAGTGGTTAAAGATCCACTAATAAGCTTGCTTAGAATAAAACCACTTACCTAGTCATGTATGAAATCTTACATGTAGTCATAGGACTGTAATATACAGTGTAATATATTTTACATATGTTTTGGTTCACTGCCACAGTTTAATACTGTGGAGTTTAGATAAAACAAATATGTATTTATATCCTGCAAGGGAATTATTATTTAATGAAAATTGCAGTTGAAATTTGCATATTTTTTAGTTTGCGTTCACAGTGTCAGTTATTAGTTACTTTTACAGTTGCATTTATTTTATGTTTATTATATCTTGTGCTGTACATTATGAATTAAAACTGGAAAATAACACTAAAAAGTATGTTAAATCACAAACACTATATAAAAACTCAGAACACGTGTTAATTAAAAAAGCTATTCAGAGTTACAGATTAATAATATGGAAGATTGTGTTAAAACAATAACCAACATCCATTATCTGTATACACAAAATATGACTGGATTAATGATGTTAGCAGAAGCGGTTATCTCCATTTGCACAAGCAGAAAAGCATGACCTCCAAATACTTCTTTGAATGTACCTACTACTCTCCAATGGCTCAGGAAAACAACCTTCAAAAAAGCATTAGACACTCTTGGAAAAAAAAAACTATATGAAAGGTTTACTTTGCTGTTTTTATATTTCCACAATTGTGTGTACTCTTACTGCATACTTTGCCAGTGCTTATTGAAAAACAACACACAATATTGCATTGCTTTTTTATGTCCTAATTCAGAAGATCCTCATTATATGTACAGTTATGTTGTGAATGAGCAGTGAGTTTTCTTAATCAATATAGAATAATGTATTACAGCACAAAGAGATAGTAAAAGCATAAAACATGTTAAGAAAAAGCCCCTATAAAATGCAAAGTAACCTAAAGGCAGTACAGGAAGAATATACATTTATAGCATTTAAACATGTTAAAGTGTATACATTTATACATTTAAAGTGTAGGAATGGGCAAAGTAAAAACAATATATATATATATAATGCAGGTTGTTGCTACCATTAACACAGCTGCCCCCCCCCCGTGACATTGTATTTTTACCTGTTGATCCTGCCAGGAGATCTGTTATTTTCCTTCAACGGTGTGACAACATTTTTCTGTGGACTCACATATGGGCATTGTCACCATGTGGACAGGTCTTAGACAGACATGTAGTTTTAAATATACCGTAAGTAACAGACAAACAATGGGTTAATACTATTGGCAAAATGCTTTATATATGTAATTGTCTTGTTATACTTGTAGTAACACATTAACCTAGGAGCCTATGTTAAAAAGTTAAAAAGTTACAAGACTAACCATATACGATGCAATAATCATTTTGGCCGTTGGCTAATGATGACTGCACAGTGTAGGTGATTATTAAAATGTAACTCCACATTTGGTTTGAGAAAAACACAATCCTCATCAGAGCAAATTACAATTTTGTAATAAGAAAAGCTGCAACTTATGAACTCATTTTTAAGTTGACACACTTTAAATGAAACATCTATTGTAGGGGATGCCTGAACTGTGACTGTTTAGTTCAAACTTCTGGAATAAGCAGTGAACAAAGAAAACACGATTTCTGGGGATGTTCCCATGGTCTATACAGGGAATCTGGGTTACCTATTACATGAAAACTAGGTTTAATTTTTTTACTTCACAAATTTGAGAAAATCAGAGGAGATACACACTCTAAAAATTCTTAACATGTTATGTAATCTTAACATAAAAGTGTGGTTGATTTACCAAAACTGGAGAGTGCAAAATCTGGTGCAGCTCTGCAAAGAAACCAATCAGCTTCCAGTTTTTTTTTTTTGTCAAAGCTTAATTGAACAAGCTGAAGTTAGAAACTGGCTATCATGCACAGCTGCACCAGATTTTGCACTCTCCGGTTTTAGTAAATCAACCCCAGTACATTTACAAAATGGGTTTTGTAGCATTGATTTATGTTACATAATATTTTCAGCAAAAGTTGACATTTCCCTTTTTTTGTACAAATTGTACGATCTGTGCAGAAAAATAATCATTTGCAGAAGAAGCATCGCATTTTGTGTTTATGCAAAATGTTGTGTTTAGTACTATCATAGAAGTGTTAATGTTCTCCAGGATTTTTTGTGGGTTTTTACCACTTTCCTCCCACAATCTATTACCATCCAGGTAAGTTAATTGGCTTGTACCCAAAACGAGACCTAGCACCTGCTTATGTGATTGCTGTAGAGCTATTACTTGATAGGTTCCTTCAGGGGCAGAGATTTATGTAACTGATTGTTTGCATGCTGTAAAGCCATTCAGAATTTTCAACATATGTAAAGTATTCCGGCACCAGTTCCTAACTTAATTTCCTATTACCATTACCTTATCTGTGATGCACCATCTCTCCAATACCCGCAGGTCCAGTTTTCTCATTTATGTATTCCAGCATTTTTTTCTTATTACTGAGCTTTTGGATTTCAGCATTGTGGGATAATTTTCAATTTTTCTTTTTTTTACATCTGCATCACCATTCATTATATTTGCAGTTCAATTCAAGGCTCATTATGATTTTGTTATCTGAGTTGAAATTATTTATTAGGGACTGCCTGGTGAAGTGGCTTCCAGGGTTTTAGGGTGTTTTTAAATTGTAGGTTTCAAAAGATGCTTTAATGTTTATCTGTAATTAACTTTTTTTTTCATTTAATTTATTTCTATGGTACAGACATGTGTTTAGAGGGGTTCTTTACTTGGTGTGTTGGCTGTAAAATGAAAAACGACAAATTCAATTGCAGTAGTTTATATAATGAGTCATTGGTTTTGGGCACCCTAACTTGTCTGTGAGCTCCAAAAATACTTGGATGATAAAGACAAAGAAAATAGAGTTAAGAATCTGTACATTTCAACACTTACTAAGGGGCTAGACACAAGCAAAAGGAAGGGAAATCCAACTCTTCCTGCAGATGTCTTACTGTCTACAGCCCAATCCAAATGCATAAAGCTCAAAATAACAACAAAAAACTATTTTAACCCAGTTAATTGCAGGTGGACTACAAAGTAATGATCTGATAATTGAAACTGTAATTTTTGTCTGACACCAGCAAATGTAATTGTCTGTTGCTATTCAATAATATCATTATTAAAATGTACATGTAGCTATTACAAGCAATTGTAAAAATAGTAAAAAAGCAATATGGAAAAGATAATTATTTATCTAAAATATGACAAAATAATATGTGTACTTTGGCGTACTTTTTCTGCATGTAACACTGGATCAAAAACAAAATTATTTTTCAGTACACAAGACATTTTAGGTGTGGGAGGGGGGTCTCCACTACTTCAGGATCCCAGAATTAGGTATCTTGTAAATAAGACAATAACTTCTCTATAGTCAAGAAATTTTTGCATCAAAGCATTCAAAATAGCAGAAACAGTCAAACTGATTTATTAAAGGATTATAGGCTGTGCTCCCAGCAAAATGAATTAGCCCATTGCAGGGAACTTTCACTTAGATTAGTGAATGAGGGGAAGTTCTGCTGACTTAAATCATCTAATCAAGTAAAAAGCCTGTCTTAATTTTCTTTGCATTTTAATTGAGTTTGTTTTGCTAAGTGAATTTTCACTGCATTTGCTAACTTAGGTGAAAAATCCCTAACAAAGTGAACACGCTCTACTCCCTTAGTAAATCAAGCCTAGTGCTATCATTATTTTACACAATAAAATGTACAATGCAACACTGAGTTTTTTCACCAATATCTGTAAAGCTGGATTCACTTAAATGTTTCAAATATCTGTACATGATCTGGCATTCAAATTGAACACAGGACCACTTAGCTAAACTTCTTTATAATTGAAATAATGCCCATTGCAGTTAATTTAACAAATACCTTTACGTATGAAAGTCTGTAATTGATTTTGGTGAACTGATCAGTTTTTTTGGGGAAGAAATGCATCACTCTTACTTGAAAGTAAAAACTGTTTTTTAAAAATTTTAAATGCATGTTTAATATAATGTACCTCCTGACGTCTATGGAATATTACTTTATTTCCCAATGCCTGAATGAAAAATTAGAGTACTAGGGTAGACTGTGCTTTCTATATGTATCTCAAAGCTACTTTTTTTGCCTGTTGTGTACCATTAGAATGAGTACAATTTCCCATGACCTAACTTATCTCACTCTTCCCTTTCACAGATGTATTCTTACCTTAATCCAACAGCTGTGGCTTCTTGTATTTGTTCAAATGGGTCTGCGTCCCAAGGCAAGGGAGGCAGCTCCATAGAAGTCTATAGGACTGTAATGTGTAGGCATGGCCCGGGCAATGAAACTTGCAGCACTAGATGTAAACAAACGCCGGAGGTAAGTATGCATTAGTGAAGGCACTATTCATAGGTTTTAATGCAGTGAGCTTGTCTTGTTTCTCTTATTATAACACTGGAACTGAGAATGGGGGCTTTCCCACTTAGCACTTAGCTTCAGAAAGTCGCTGCGATGGGTTGTCTCAGTAGCTACAGAAGAGCAACAGGTATGATAGAGTGAACAGATCAAAGTTCAGTTAAGTGATTGTTTTCTGAACCCTGTGGCAAATCCACAAACCCCAAACATAGTGCCCGAATCCCTTAAAAGTCTATGGGAACCAAGTCTTGTTATTCTTTTCTAGTCTTTTTCAAGGCCAATTTGCAAGCTTTGTTAAAAGGGTATGGGTAGGGTTCGCTGAGCACTGCCATGGCGGACATGTACAAATGCAAAAAAAAAAAAATGTTCAGAGGGAAACAGGTCTTTGAACGTGGCCTAAAGGGAAACCCTAAAAATACACAATCACCTCGAAAAGTTACATTTAGAAAAACATATGATTGTTACTTATTGACAGTTTCCGACCGGCTTTGTGCTGTATGTAAAAAACAGTGTAGAGTTCTCCACAAAATCCATGCCAGAACCTTAACCACTGAATGAGGGTCTGATATAGATTTGGAGGGGGCTTCACACATCCCACGGAGGGGACAATGCACATTGTTTGCAAAAAATGTATTATTTAGTTTAAAAAAATAAATATTGAGTGGGGTCCCCCTCAAAATCCATTTTTAACAAACATTTGGTATAGATTGTGATGGGGACCCCAGGTAAAAATCCTAAAAACAAAAAAAAAAAAGAGAGCGTCTCATCCCCACATTCCACATCCCCCTAATGGGGTCGGGGGGGGGGCTATTGGAATCTTAAAGCTCTCTTTAAAAAGGGGAAAGGGGTCAACAGATACTTGGCCGCCTTTAAGGGAATGTGTAAGTTGTACAATATACCTCTATACCTCTTGTTACTAATTGAAAAAAAAAAAAGGTAAATAGCAATAAAAAAAGGACACCATAGAAAATGTCCTATGTCGTATAATGCCATGCCTCCTCTCTTGCTGTTACTTCCATTGCAATTGACAAATGTCAACAAACTGGCCAGGGATCCTGGGTCATCGTATGGGCAGGTCATCATCGTTCATTGTGACTGGTGTTGGATATACATCGCTGTACAACATTATTGATGTTGTAGTGTGATACACTGCTTATTTTTGGTAAATAAAAAATCTTTTTTCATTAATATTTCAATTTTTTTGTAAATACAGTAGGTAACAAGGCTTATGTACCCCATACTCATTTACATAGAGAAGGACGCATATCTGGGATACCCCTTATTTTAAAAACTCTCCGCACAGAACTCCACATGCACTGGGATGTGTAGATGAGTCCCGTGTGCCTTTTTAAAGGGTCTGGTAAGGATTTTGAGTAGGATGCCATGCCAATCTGAAACCATTCTTCTTAAATGGTTCTTCAGATTTACTAAATGAAAATAGGCTGTTCACATTTAAAAGTATATGTTCACTTTCTTAAATAAAGGATAGTAAATAAGGAGAAGTTGTGTTCTCTTGTAACACCCAATCATGTGTTAGAAAATGTTATTTGCCAGGACATATTTGGTTGATTAAGTACACACAGCTCCATCCTATTTACTAAGCTCAACAAAGATTAATTTTGCTAAGTGAACAGATTCTATAAGTCTCTGTTTATAGTATCTATTATTTAGTAAATAAACTCCAAAATAACTGTTTAAATATGGAAAAATGTTGAGAAATATAAAAGCCTTTTGAGTCTCTATATTTTCAGAAATATCGTTTTTGCATATAATTAAATTACATTTTAGTACACAATTTCCACTATATTTTTTAACTAGATGTTTATTTTTTCACATATTTTCGGGTATAACCAACTCGTATTTAAAGGTCAGGGAGACAGATTTATTGTTTCTTTAATAGCAATAAAATGTAAATATTATGGAGAAAGGTAAAAGAAAAGAGTACTTTTTTCAAACCTTCTAAATATTTTATCATATGTACCTAAATTGCCTATCTGGGAAGATATTTTCTGCATTGTTCCCCCCTACCCATGCTCAGCTCCAACTCTACTAATTTCAGTGGAAGGTCACCAGCACATAGACAGGTTCTGGAGGGTTATTCTGTTAAATCAATGTAGCTTAAGACTTGTATGCATGGTATAATCAAAGAGGATGTGTGGCACTGGTCATAGCACTGGTCATAGCACTGGCACTGGCGTTGGCGCTATATAAATCCTGTTTAATAATAATAATAATAGTAATAGCAGCATTTTTTGCAGTAAAATTATAAAATATTATGTCTAATAAAAAGGATAACATAAAAGGACATCTACACAAAACATACCTAAAACTATATTTTTTATTTAAAATCTACCAATCGGATTTTAGAATACAGTATCTACTGTATATGTGTGCTGATTTAAATATATTTACAGTATTAAAATTAAGCGTCACAATAAGTCATCGTTCCCTTTAAGCACCATGTTGGTAAGCTAATTCCAGTTTTATTGCTTTACTATTTTCTTATTATAATATATTATATTATATTACTGAATTTACAGTTTGTCAATGCTACCCATTTGATTGATATTCATAGTTAAGTAAATGTAGAAGAAATGTAAACAATATACATATATAGTTATAAGGTATTGAGTATATTATCAATGCAATGATTATATTGTTTTTATTAGTATCTATAATAAGTCATGTAGGGTCTCTGAATTTGCAGGTTATTTGTTACAACTATAAAAAAAATTACCTTAAATCTAGTAATCATTAATATTACTTTTTACATCTTCTACATCTTCTGTGGATATTTCTGTAATTTAATATAAATGTATTATAACAAAGTGGCAAAAAAAAAAAAAAATGGGAATAAAATCCATGACTTTTATGAATTTAAACATATTTTTGAATATAAATATCTATTTTACAAGTAAAATATTTGACTATGAAGTTTAGATAAATCCGTGCACAAAGACACATTTTAAATGCATAATTTTATGTGAAACCGCAGGAAAATGCCAGGATAAAGCTTTTATTTCCTCATCCCACTGATTCTTCTATAGCTTCAGCATTTTTAGCATTCTACCATTTGGCCTGGTATGTGTTATATTTTTTGTGCTCTCGCAAGCATTGCTCGTCCCAGCTCACCTCTTTCGTGACAACAGCATGGAATCTGGGCTGATGCTAATCTAGACAGACAGTCGAAGCTCATAAAAGAATTATCACTGCTAATCAAATCAGAGCGGAAACCTACCACACTGCATCGTTGGAGACATTTCACGTCCTGAATATTTCATGGGATGAGGGCTGCGGACAAAGACAGAACATTATCTACAGCTCCATGTTGCGTGCAAATATTTACTTAAACATTCTGGTGCGGTCAAGCTGATATGTAGCAACACTATTAAGCTTTGAGTGATCCTTATAAATAATGGTAATTACATTTGGCACCACTTTTACTGGGTCAAAATGGCTTAAAGTCAACCCCATTGAATTGTCAATGCTCTCCTTCTCTGCATGATTAAGTGGGCAATGTGCCACAGGAAATTTGATGCATACTAGATGACAAATGTCTGTTTTGGCTGCTGAGAATTGAACTGAATCGTAGATCTGCAGAAACATCAAAACACAATCAAGAGTTGACATCAAACCCATGAGCCAAGAGAATTCCTCAGGCTAGAGGGGCTGAACTTGGAGCTCCGTAAACAGGTGCTCATTCTCTCTGCATGCTGCTTCACCGACTCCTTTCCACTGGCTTAGAAAATAAATTGCCTCTGCCTTTTTACAGTTAATTTTGAACAATTTATTTTTACAGTTCCTCCTTGACTTTTAATGGCTGTAAATAAAAGGCAATAATATCCAAAGAGACATGCATTGGCTTCAGGGAATTCAGCAAAACTGCAAAATCAAATTGTGGTTTTAGCTGTTATGAAAAGATGTATGTAAACAATTTTGATTCTAAGATTGCTACTCCTATATCAAAAAGAGATTTAATTGTTTTGTTCATTTGTATAACACTAAGGTGACTTAGCATTTTTTTTTGTGTGTGTTTTTTGAGGGGGGCACTGGAGTACATCGTTACCGAGACTAGGGCACATCACTACCAGCTGTGCAGGAATTTTGGAATATGTGGATTCTGGTCAACCAGGGTAAGAGCTGATACTTGGAACTGGGCTTGGTAGGAACTTTTTTTATTGAAAGTTTGATCGAGCAGCCTAACAAGGAGCTGGTATCCCCCATCAGACTCCAGCTTCACAAATATTTTGCAACTACAGGCCCAGTCCTGCTAAAAATATAAAGCATTAGCACAATGTATCACAGCCTAAACTAGAAATGGGTGCCAACTGTTTAACACAGCAAATAATATTTACTATTAAAAGCTTTCCAAAATGGTATGGATTGATAGGGATTGCTACCTGAAGCTACTGAAGTTAGAAATTCACGTGTTGCCCCGTTAACATTTTCCTGGATGTTCTTCCATTCATCTTTTCTGTTCTCTGCTCTGAACATCTACTTTGTTGGTATGTAATGTAATGCTGGCCTCTTTGATTTTTTTTAGAGCTGGGATCTGTAGGTGAGAAGAATTTTAAACCCACATTGCAAAATATTTTTGAAGAGTACATTTATTTAAATAGAGCGATGTTCAACAAAGCATGCCAGATGCCAGATAGTGGGTCCTATCTTTACTGTGGGTGGTACATTGCAAACTGGTTTCACAAAGATGTGTAACTAACTTACAGGGAAATACATTCTTTCTCATGATAGTTTTCTGTGGTAGGTGCTGGAGACAGCACATTAGGTTAATCCTTGGGCCTGAAATATCTACAGTACATATAGAGATGTGGAGAGGACAATGCCCTAACTAGATGCAGGCTTTAAATGGGTGGATATGTGGTAATATTAGACATTAAGAAATCGTTCTACTGTTTTCCTTTTTCAGTAGCTAAATCATTAACACCAATTCAATCAATTTCAGTGATGTTATTTTCCTCTTTCTGCAGTACTGGTGGGGCATCTTACTCTAGCATTGATTAAACCATGCAAACTGTGTCATTTTGTTAGACTGTTTGACACATGGGTGTATTTGATATAAATTTCACTTCTATGTTTTACTTGAATTATATAACATATGCTTGCTTGGTGACCTTCATCACTGACAGAAGGTAACTTTTAATAGTGGGACTTGGTAGTACTGTTGGACAGAGTTTAGTGTAGATAACCTCCCCCTATGCCTTTATAGACCATATACTGTTCATTAGCTGTTGTAATCCTTCCTGTTCTGTTTTTATTAACCCTTTGGCGCCTCCTGGCCCTTTAATGGTTTTTCAGATGCCAGGAGGCCGAGGCGGGATGGGGTCTATGATCATGTGACTCCCGTGATTGGCTGTCATGGTGGTCACATGATCAGAAAGCTTTCCTCTAGCCGCTGGTAACTGTTCTGGGAGAGCGCAGGGCGTACGCTCTCGGTACAGCTGGTTTTAAAATGTTGCAATGATGAGGTGCTCTCTTTGGAGTTAAATGCACACTTTACAAGTTCTTCATATTGCTGTGACCTGTCTTTTTGCACACAAAACATTAACGTTTTTCAGACTTATTGCTCCATTGTGCAGATTTTGCTTGAGGATGTATTTTTACTGTTTGCACTTATCTATTTTCACATATATACGTCCACAAGATTGCCTTCAACATATTCCAGGGTAAGACAGATAATCTAGATGAGTGTCAATTGTTGTAAAAAGTGTATGGGAAACCACTGAGTAGCAGTGCTGCTATATGAAAATGTTTTATTTATTTTCCTATAGTTTGCAGGTGTTCCATAATTTCTAAGGTACATCCTATATAGTCCTGCATGTGCTGGCCTTTTATCAGTTTATTGTAGTTTAGCGTTCTAATTTAAGTACAGATGTGCTCTCTTGGATACTTGTTGTAGCTCAACCCACATTTCTTTTGCAGTTTTATGCCGCGTACACAAGATCGGATTTTCCGACAACAAAATCGTGGATTTTTGTTCAAAGGATGTTGGATCAAACTTGTCTTGCATACACACGGTCACACAAAAGTTGGCCAAAAATTCCAAACGTGAGCACGTGGTGACGTTCAACATGTACGACGGGACGGTGGTTCAATAGCCAGTGCAGTTCCTTCTGCTTGATTCAGAGCATGCGTGAACTTTTGTGCGACGGACTTGTGTACACGCGATCAGACTTTCCGACAACAAGTTTTGTTGGCGGAATATTTAAGAACCTGCTATCAACCATTTGCTGGCGGAAATTTCCGACAGCAAATGTTCGATGGAACATACACACGGTCAGACTTTCCAACAACAAGCTCACATCGAACATTTCCCGTCAGAAAATCTGACTGTGTGTACACGGCATTACACTTGTATATTTGCACAATTTGATCATCATCTATGCTCATATATCTATGAGATCTATGCTTTGATCTTTCTCCACCTACTCACCTGTAGTTTGGTTTGGTCTGGGCTTTTGTGTAGACTTACATTTGCCTTCTCAGCAGCATCTTCATATTAGACTTTCAGGACTGGTAGTTCTGGATGTTCAGATTAGTGAGTGAAAATTTAAATGAAGTACTGTTAGTAGTTATTATATTTGCTTGTTGACCTTGTTTCTATTTCAGACACTTTTTTGCTGTAACTTTGAGCTGTATTTGCTGCACTTAGTATGTTGACTGCAGCTGGGCCGATAACCATTTGGAAAGCTATTGTAGATATGACTGTTACCAGTCAAGAGGCTGGAGACATGGCTGAGCCTTTCTTGTTTAAGTTGGAAAACAACAGGAACACATGAAGTTCCACTAGGTGGACCATTACATTATAAACATAACACCATCGCTTAATGGCAGAACATCACAGTTTAATATATGAATGTCATGACTTAGGAATCTGGTCCCCCTAGGGGCAAAGTAGCTGACCAGGACTGGTTAAGGCAGTGGGGCAGATTGTGGTGAAAGCCACTGAGTTGACACAGAATGTACGGCATGCCCGCTCACTTAATGATAGTGAGAGCCCTGAAAAGGGCTTAGGTGCAGAGTCTAAGGTACTGCTTGGTCCTCACCAGAGCTCCTAGAGGTAGAAATTGTATGCTGCAGGCACTACCCAGGTTGCAGTCCTCTGACTTACTCAAGCAAGCTGCAACTGTGCTGGCAGAACTCCCTTGCAGCACTGAAACACAAGGGTGGACATAAATACTCAAACACAGATCAGATATACAGATTGGGAGTGCACTAGTGCTGGTAATGAGGATGACTGGGACTCACATGAAAACAGACTGGTGCAGAGAAGCAAGTAACAGACTAAAGTGCAAAGGGAGACACAGAAGCAAAGACTGGATGAAAGCAGGAGTACACGAAGTGACAGCAGCAGGATATAGACTGGGGAACACTAGGATCACACGTCTGGAAGCAGGCAGGCACATACTGGGAACACAAGACTGAAGGCAGCCTGGGACACACTGGGAACACAAGGCTGGAAGTTGGCTGGGACACACTGGAAACACACTAGAAAAAGGTGGGGATTGCTGGAGGTGCAAGAAAACACTAAAAGAGAACACAGGGGTCTGGCCGCTAGCATGTGGATGGGTTGCTTGAACACTGAGCAATCCATATGCTACAGAATAATTTTGAATACATTTAAAGAGTCTAGCCACTGCAATACAGTAAATAGCATGAATAAAAGAAAAGCACAATTTTTTTACAAAATCCACCCAGCCCCCCTTTAACCTCCCCTGAAAGTAAACAGTGTCACCCCACCCCCTTTCCTTGCAGATTTCTACCCCAACCCCTGAGCACATATTAACATCCTCTAGATGTTATTGTATCTTTACCAGATGGGGCGCAGACAGTGCAGGAGGCTGCAGCCAGCGTTGAGGTAAATAGGAATGTGTATGGTTGACACAATTTACTGTAATAAAGTAGTCAAGAAGGGGGGCTAGGTGTATTTTGGAAAAAAAAAGTTGAACATTTATAAAAGTAAACAGGTTAGTGGACTTGTGGACCACTTTTACCTGTTTCTAACTGCTGGACATATTGAAAATTCCCCCAATGGAATATTGGGGTCCATTCATTTGAGGGGCAGATTTTACATTACTGCCTCATTCCTATTGGTAGGTTGTATTTAGCCGCTTAAAGGTTGTGACCCTATCAGACCATGCTCCAATGAAAATCCAACTGGACATAAAAGGGGACTGTGGACCTGGAACAAACTGGAAACTCAATGTCACATTACTGGCCTCAATAATCTGGGAAACCCATAAAGCAGTGATAAGGGGTAGCTTAATAGGTATTGGAGCAGGTAAAAAAAAAACAAGGGCTAATATGGAAAGCGGCGGACGAAATCAGGGAGTACCTTCAGAATATGGACTTCCCAAAGGGCAAAACGGATGAAATGGAGGCACTCGGTGCACCTATATCGGTAGAAGAAGTAGAAAGAGCTATAGTTAATACAGCCCCAGGAGGTAGTCCGGGTCCTGACGGATTCTCTATTACATACTATTAAAAGTTTTCCAAGCAGTTAGTACCTAGACTATGCAAATACTTTAATGCAATAGGGATAAGTGAGAAATTTAGACGAGACACTACTGGCACATATTACTTTGATTTTGAAGGAGGGGAAAGACCCGACGGCAGTGGAAAGCTACAGGCCAATCTCCTTACTAAACTCGGACATAAAGCTATTTGCAAAAATAATTGCCGAGAGATTGAAGTCATATCTGCCAGAATGGACCCATAACGATCAAGCTGGGTTTGTACAGGGGAGGGAAGGTAGAGATAATTCTCTGAAATCAATAATGCTGATCCAAGAAGCCGTTAGGAGGGGCGCGCCTACAGTCCTTATGTCAATTGATGCCGAAAAGGCCTTTGACCGGGTCAACTGGGTATTCCTGCTCGAAACATTGAGCTATATGGGATTGTGTGATAGGATGATGAAATGGATCGAGGCCCTTTATCAGCATCCGACAACAAGAATAAGAGTCAATGGGACCCTGTCTTCTCCCCTCGACTTGTTTAATGGACAAGACAGGGTTGCCCACTTTCTCCTCTTTTGTTTATAATTACCCTAGAACCCTTATTGTCAGCGATGCGTAAAAATCCCGATATCCAGGGAATCCGAGTGGGCGATAATGAGTACAAGGTATCGGCATTTGCGGACGACTTGTTGCTCTATATCTCCAACCCCAGAATATCAATCCCAATGGCTATGAAAGAATTAAAACAATACAGTAAACTGTCGAACTTTAAAGTGAATATGTCTAAATCCGAGATATTAAACTTAACCTTATCAACCCAAGAACAGAGCGCCCTACAATCTAGATTTCAATTTAAATGGTGTAAAAATGAACTTAACTACCTGGGAATAAAATTAACGCCTCAAGTAGATAACCTTTTTAATCACAATTACATTCCACTGATCAATAAAATTAAAAAGCAACTTAGAGGAATGCAATATAAAGCCCTCTCTTGGATTGGAAAGATAAACGCGGTCAAAATGTTCATTCTCCCCATATTCATTTATACCTGCCAAATGATCCCAATCTCCCTCCCTCAGTCATACTTGAAGAAAATAAAGTCAATAATAACAAAATTTATCTGGGCGGGTAAACGGGCGCGCATCGCATTCGACACACTAGTAAGAGAAAAAGGAAGAGGGGGGTTGGCCGCTCCGGATTTCAAAAAGTACTATGAAGCTGTCGAACAAGAATAGGAGAAATTACATGGATACCCCCACACTATAGACACCTTGCACCAAATACATCCGCACTCACAAAGCACTCACTAAAAATTTGGGATGCAGTACACAAAAGGCACAATTGGGATTATAATTCCCCACTAATTCCACTATTAGATACACATTTTTTTCCCCCAGGTAAGGACGAGTTCATATATTTTAGTAGATGGTCCAATAAAAAGAATTTGAGATTGATAGATGTAATGGAAGGGAATAGAATCAGCACTTATAATGAGATTATTATGAAGTGGGGACACAGAGCACTAGATAAGTAGGTTGTGAGGGGGTCATGTAACTAAATTCAGGGAACACTAAATTGGGCTGATGGCTTGTTTGGAATTGCATGGTGTTGTTTTCAAACTGGGCCTAAGAATCAGCTTGGCTATACAAAACCATTACATATTTGCGCCAACTGCTACTCTTAACAATATATTCTAACTTCCGGATGTAAACAGGAAGCAGAGCTTTTGACTAATTAACTATCTGTCTCAAAGTCTGCCTACTAGCTGTGGTGCAATGATTTTACTTACGGTAAATAAGATTAAGTTAACATTAATAGCCCTGGATCTTGTTTGTGGCTCAGGAGTCAAGGAATGGCTTCTCGGAAAAGTATTTTGCTTTATGAAAGATTCCCGTGGTCTATGGATTCAGTAACTTCATAAGAATAGGCTAACTATTGGGTTTTAAGGTTTATATATTTTATTTGTATTTAGTATTTAATTTTGATATATACCCACATAGTTTCTAGTCTCTAACAATGCAGTCAATCCCAAGCAATGAAAGCCATTGGCCTGGTACATTTAAAACATAAAATAAAAAGTAAAAGCTTCTTTCATAAATGTTTGTCTTGGTGAGAGCCACTTAAATATTGCACAAATTTATTTTTAGAAAGGTGTGTAAACATAACAGGTAAGCCTTGAGTAAAAAATAACTTATCATTAAGAGACTCATTTTTGAAAGCTTGAAATCACCGTCTTTGTTTAAACAATATTTTACTAAATTGCTAATATTTTAATGGAAATACTATAGCAGAAGTGTAAAAGCAGTATGCCAACACCTGGTGAGAAATTAATTTGATTTTCTAATGCTTCTGTGATGCGTATTAGTCATTTGAGCGTTCTGTTGTTCCTGTTACTGAAAATTACCTCGTTTTTTTTCCAGTTAATGATTTCGTGAAATAAATTGCTTGAGCAAATCAAAACGCATAAAACAATGCGTACTGAAATTGTTACACTAGATAGACAAATATAAAAATGATTTCATAGGAACAAAAACAATAGATGTATTTTAATAAGATGTACACTCATGGGTGCTGCTTTAAAAATGGAATACAATGGAAGAGACTTGTATATGCTTTTGGTGGCAACATTGGATGTTTCCTCATCTAAAAAGAAAAAAGAAAAACATTAAGTAGAACTCGTTTGTTACTGGCAAAGTACCTAGAGTTGGATAATGGAAGCAGGACTAGATTATTTTTCTGGGCTCCCTCCCCAATTTTCTAAGGCCAACTGTCATCCTTCCTATCCCTGTCAACTGGCTTACTTTAGTAACACCCTAACAAGAAAAACATACTGTACTTAGCCACACAAGGCATGTCAGGATTACAGAACAAAGGCTCTGACTTACCCAAGATGGCAGCCAGAGTTACATGGGGTAGCAGTATCCAATGGGTTGACCCAGGAAACCATAGAGGAACCCTGTTCCTCTTAAATTCCTCTTTAATTGAAGTGCAGCTGCGGAAGAGCACCACTTGCAGTGGAGAAAGTAGACTGCACCTGCCTACAAGTGCAGAGTAGGGAACATTTCTGTTGGCAGTTTGGTTCTACTGTATAGATTCAAGGTGAGCGCTATGAACTATAAGCATGTAGTACATTATTCCACAGAAAGTAAAAACAAATGCATGAACGGTAACAATTAGGAGCAGACAGATTCAATTGCCAGGCATGGTAACAGTCTTGAACTTTTAGTAATATAGGGGAATGCTACTGACCGTCAACAACAATATGTGTGGGATGTTGTGTGCCAACCCTAGCAGCCTTGTTGTCTTGGCCGTGGCTGTGTCGGCTCTGCATAAATTTGTCAACTACTGTAATCCTACTGAAGCTCAGAAATATCTATGAAGCCTCCCATTGTATTAGATGTGATGATATCAGTATAATTCTTCCCCTTATTGCAATCTTACTTTTGTCGCAAAGAGTATATACTTTAAATGGAGGATTAGGGCTGAGCTAAGTCTGCTTTTTAGTTAGATAGGTAATGTTTTTCAAATTCAAATGTTTAGGTTTTTTTTTACTGCCAGTGAGTGTCTATGAATACCAGATGCTCATGTACGAATACAGTGAGCATTAAATAAAGCATATGCTTGTATTAGGTGTATCACATAAAAATGGTCAGTAATAAACCTAATAATGAAACAATGGAATTTGCAATACAGCCAGGTAACAAGCATCCAATAAAAAACTTTGGAAATTTACTGATCATATTCCTACTATTACAGCCCCCCTGATAGTATCTTGTGGGTTTTATGATTTTGGAGGTGAGGGTCTTGTTTCACCATATCCAACTGCCTAAATGACTGGAACAGGTATTTTGTTTTTTATACACCTATTCTCCTTATTGCTAATTTCTTAATAATTTATCTATGACTAATATATTGCATTCGTAGAACAATTATGACAGTATTTGGTATTAGAATATTGTATTTCACATGCCTTTATATTTATCTTCATATGTACATGCCAAGATGTCTAGAATAATTACCACTGGCTGGAGAAAGAGATATAAAACTGGCAGGGGTATTAGAACAGTTACAGGAACCGTTTTTTGTATTTTAAAATAAGGCATAAACCACAGGAATAAAAGTTGACAGCTTTAAACACCATTGGCAGTGTCATAGTTTGTCCCAACACCGCTCACTGGCACTTTTACTGGATAGCTTGGGCAGTCTTTAGTATGGAGAAAATATAAATAAAGACATGTGAAAGAAAAACATATTAATAGTGAATGCAATCACACATGCATTAACCCCTGCAATATTGTTTACCATATTGCTCATTTAAAAAGCAATTTAAAGTGACTGTCTGCCCACCTATGACATGTTGATGGGTTAATTGGCTTCTGTCTAAACTTGCCCTATTATGTGTTTATGTATGCATGTGAGGTAGGGTAGATTGTAAGCCCCTCGATGGCAGGGACATGAATATTCAGTATGTAAAACACTGTATAAATTGAGGCACTATATAAATAAATGTAATAAAATAAATAAATAAATAAAGAACTTAGCAGTGTTCAGTCACTATATGAATCCTGATGTCTACAATGCAGTCTTACTGGGCCAAGGAAGATTTATAGTCATTGGAATTTTCAAGCAGTGACACACTACTAACTTATAGACATGGTGGGGATTTCTCTTCCGAGATATCTGCTTGACACTTTTCTGTGTGTAGGTGACAAGTACACGGGACATCCTCCTGAGGATTAACTCGATTGATATTTTCAGTGTGAACCTCTTCATCAGCAGACACTGTTATTATCACTTATTATATGAATGCAGTTGGCTGAATAAAAAGGCATTTCGAGGAGAAGTACCATGCTTTCTAGGTAGCTGGTTCACATTGATATGCTGCAATTTAGTGTGAAAAGAAAGGTGAGACTATAGTGGCCCATTCATACCTACACGTGTGTGTGTGTTACCACGTGTGCTGCAATGCACATGGAACAATATAAGTCCATCATAAGTAAACCTGGCCCAGTTTCACTTCACTGCCTTTCACAATTTAGTAAATCAGGCTTCCTGTTTTATCAATTAAAAAATAATTAGGAAAACAACATGATATAAGGATATGCTGAGGACCCATGTAGACCAGTGCTTAGAGAGGTGTTTTGTGAAGTGTTAGGCAGGTGCAATGTCATGCATCCACATTTCTTTTCTTTTGACACACATTTTCAAAGAGATTTAGAATTTATATTGGATAAGGTTAACATGTTAATACCTCTTGCCAACGCATCAAAATGCATATCAAATGTGTTTTGATGTTCTGCCATTGATTTCTGTGCTCATCCCTACACACTAAAATACAGAAAAAAACAAAAAAACAGAATGTCATATTGTCATGCCCTGTAGTGTAGACAGACACTCTTTTAATTATGTGCAGGTTGGACACATGCATTTTATGAATGAATGAATGAATGAATGAATAACTTGTATAGCGCTACAATGCGAACTGAATCGCCTCAAGGCGCTGTATTGGCATTTGGTTGTCGAGCTTCTAGAAGAGGTAGGTCTTGAGTTTCTTCCTGAAGGCCTGATGGTTTTCTTCCATGCGGATGTCGGTTGGTAGAGCGTTCCATAGCCGTGGACCTTGGACAGCGAATCTCCGTTCCCCCTTTGATTTGTAGCGGGATTTAGGAATGAGGAGAAGATTTTGATTAGCCAATCGAAGACTGCGATTCGGTGTGTAGTGTTTTATTTTCTCGCGAAGGTATTGCGGGGCGTTTCCATGTGCGCATTTGTGGGTGAGGCAGAGGGTCTTGAAGGCGACCCGATTCCTTACATTTAGCCAATGTAGGCTCCTCAGGGATGGGGAGATGGATTCCCAGGTTTTTTTTCCTGTTATCAGCCTTGCCGCTGTGTTTTGGATAAGTTGTAAGCGCGCAAGTTGATATTGGGGTAATCCTATGTAAAGGGAGTTAGCATAGTCAAGTCGAGAATTGATGATCGTTCCAACTACCACTGCTTTGTCCTCCTTTGGAATGAAGGGGAGGAGTCTGCGTAGCAGGCGGAGCAGATGGTGAGAACCACTGACCACTGCTCCTATTTGGGCATCCATTGTCATTTCTGAGTCAAAAATGACTCCGAGACTCTTGGCCTTGGTCCTTGGGGTGATGGTCTGTCCAAAGATGGTAGGAGGTGTCCAAGGGATCTTGGTTCGGGGGTTATGATTTGCATGTAGAATAAGAAGTTCTGTTTTTGATTCATTAAGTTTGTTTTTAGCATGTTGCAACACGTGACGTCACCAGTAGGCCACCTTCCTTTTCCATTTTCTTTGAACCAGCCATCTAATGGTGCACAGCGGCACATGTATAGTCCAACAGAGATTTTATGGTGCATGTGCAGTGTGATGCAGATTTTTCTGAGGTACCGTATTTATCGGCGTATAACACGCACCGGCGTATAACACGCACCCCAAGTTTAGGAGGGAATTTTAAGGAAAAAAAGTTTTAGGAGAGAAGTTTAGGGAAAAAAAAAAAACTTACATTTAAGCGTCATTTGCAGCTTGCCCAGCGTCATTTGCAGCTTGCCCAGCGTCATTTGCAGCTTGCCCAGGATCATTTGCAGCTTGCCCAGCGTCATTTGCAGCCTTTCCCAGCGTCATTTGCAGCCTTTCCCAGCGTCATTTGCAGCCTTTCCCAGCGTCATTTGCAGCCTTTCCCAGCGTCATTTGCAGCTTGCCCAGCGTCATTTGCAGCCTTTCCCAGCGTCATTTGCAGCCTTTCCCAGCGTCATTTGCAGCCTTTCCCAGCGTCATTTGCAGCCTTTCCCAGCGTCATTTGCAACCTGCCCAGCATCATTTGCAACCTGCCCAGCGTCATTTGTAGCTTGCCCGGCGTCATTTGCAGCTTGCTAGTGTCATTTGCAGCTTCCTAGTGTCATTTGCAGTTCGCCATCATTTAAATTTCCCGCCGCGAGAAATACCGCGCATGCGCGGCCGAAAAAGACCGAACCGCGGCCGAAAAAGGCCGAAGTGCGGCCGAAAAAGACCGAGCCGACTGTTCAGCTCCGCTCGGAGTCCCGCCTCCCTGCTGTTTCGGGAGCGAGTGCAGGGAGGCGGGACTACGAGCGGAGCTGAACAGCCGGCTTCGGTCTTTTTCGGCCGCGCTTCGGCTTTTTCCGGCCTTTTTCGGCCGCGCTTCGGCTCTTTCCGGCCTTTTTCGGCCGCGGTTCGGCCTTTTTCGGCCGCGGTCGCCATTTTTCACGCACCCACGACTTTCCCCCGATTTTAAGGGGGAAAAAGTGCGTGTTATACGCCGATAAATACGGTATGCACAATGAGGCTGAAATAGCCTAAAGCCTCCTGTATGTGTTATGTCAGGAGGCTTTAGGCAGGGTGATGTCTTTCTTGTTTAGGTAAGAAAGTAGGAAGTATGGATCCAGATCCCACAGAAAAGGCACTTATTTTTCCTAAAATATTTTTTAAATGTTTAATTGTGTAATAGGGAAGGAGGAGGAAAACAAAGCCAAGTGATAGGAGACTTTAACCACTTCAGCCCGAGAAGGATTCCCACTTCCTGACAAGGCCATTTTTTGTGATACGGCACTGCGTTGCTTTAACTGACAGTTGTGCGGCTGTGCGACGTTGTACCCGAACGAAATTGATGTCCTTTTTTTCCCCACAAATAGAGCTTTCTTTTGGTGGTATTTGATCACCTCTGTGCTTTTTATTTTTTGCGCTACAAAAAAAAAAAATAGCATAAATTTTGAAAAAAATACAATATTTTTTGCTACAATAAATATACCCAAAAAATTAAAAAATAATAATTTCTTCATCAGTTTAGGCCAATATTTATTCTTCTACATATTTTTGGTTAACAAAAATCACAATGAGCGAATAATGCATAGTTGGTGCAAAAGTTTACAAAATAGGGGATATATTTATGGCATTTTTAGTATTAATTTGTTTTCTACTAGTAATGGCGATGATCAGTGGTTTTTAGTGGGACTGCGAAATTGCGGCGGACAGATTGGACACTTTTGACACTTTTTTGGGACCAGTGGCTAAAAATAGCCACTGATTACTGTATAAATGTCACTGGCAGGGAAGGGGTTAACACTAGGGGGCGATCAAGGGGTTAAGTGTTCCCTAGGGAGGTGTTTCTAACTGTGGGGGGAGTGAACTGACTGGGAGTAGAGAGAGATTGCTGTTCCTGGTAACTAGGAACAGCAGATCTCTACACTCCTTCCTGACAGAATGGGGATCTGTTTGACAGATCCCCATTCTGTCTCTCTGAGGAGCAATCGCAGATGGCTGGTGAACATCCTGGCCGCCAGTCAAGCACATCGGCTCCGGCGTCATGCCACGGGTGCCCTTAAAGCGGTCGATGTACAGCTATGGCGATTCGCGCAGCCGTGCCAACCTGCCACAGTATAATGACGGCAGCTGGTCAGCAAGCAGTTAATGTAGAACTATAGGCAAAACTTTTTTTTCATTTCGGATAGAACAAGGGAATGGGTATACCCCTGTCGATTTATTTTTGGCCATCTGTGTCCCATTGCAGAGTGGGAGAAAATCCCTGCAAACTAAGGGAATTCCTTGGGGACCCCCAGGTCACCAGAACTAGTGTCCCTATTGGAAGACTGCCCCTCTATTACTTTTCTGGGGACAACCCACAATTTCTTTTTTTTTTTTTTTTTACACTTTCGATTATAATGGTAAACAGGACAAATAGAGAGGGTGAATATCCCTAATGGGGACACAGACAGCAAAAAAATCTATTTCCACTCTATCCTAAACTAAAATAAAAATGTTGCCTTTAGTTATACTTTACTATAACAATGGTACAGTTGTTACTGTTTGCAAAGCCTTTTACGATCTTTGTCACTAAAAGGTTAAATTTAGCTTTGATTTTCAAACTGAAATCATTGCCTTTTTAGCATGATATTAAAACAACACATATTAGCATTACATTTTCTTCACAGGCAATCCAACTTTACTTATTAGATCACTGTTCAGGATGTATTAAAATCAATTTGTCCTTCATTGATCCTCACATTTACTTATGGTGTCAAAATTGCAACAAAGGGAAAACTCAGATTTATAATGCTATGCAAAACAGCCAAATGGATTTAGAGGCAGCAGTGCTTTTTTTTTTTTATTTCACTTAGAAATTATGTTCTGTTTCCTTGTTGATTTGTTGCTTCATATAAATAACTGTACACCCAATAAATCTGCAAAAGCGCACGCATTTAAATATACACATTAAAGAGGAGGGCCGGGCAAAAAAAAAAAATTAAAAGTCAGCAGCTACAAATACTGCAGCTGCTGACTTTTAATAATCGGACACTTACCTGTCCGGGGTCCAGCGATGCGGGGGAACGAGACCCCCCCTCGTTCCCCGCTCCGCTCACGACGCCGGCATTCTTAATGTGGGAACCCGGCTGGGCTTCACAGCCGGGCACCCACTGCGCATGCGCGAGCGGCGCCGTGCGCCGTGATTCGACGCTCACTCATCTGGGACACATGACATGTCCCAGATGACTGTGCGTTGCCTACAGGAAGTGACTTTTAGCCCGGGCAATGAAGGTGGCAGACTTCGAGGGACCCCCTAGCAACAGGCATTTAGAGGTGAGTAAAAAATTTTTTTTTTTCCAATTATTTTTTTTTAATTTTTTTTATGATTTTTAAGCCCCTTTTTGTTTTTTGGTTGCAACCCCACTTTAAGATATAAAAAAAAAAAAAAGATGCACTTGATTTGGTGATTAATGTAAGCAAAGGTTTTATATATATATATATATATATATATATATATATATATATATATACATATATATACATATATATATATATATATATATATATATATATATATATATATATATACATACAGTATGTGTATATATATAATTTTTATTACATATAGTATACAATTTTCTTGAGACTGATGAAAGGGAATTTCTCCCAGAAAAGCGCCTCTCCATAACCGCATTTCAGTATCCTTGATATGTGTCATCATCTGGCAGGCATGTACTGGCCATTGGGACTTCCGGGAGTTTCCCGGTGGGCGAATGGCTTAGTGGGCCGTTTTTTATGCAGAGTTTGGCGGCAGGGGGAGCGTGGCAACAAACAGCAGCGCGGATTAGGGGAAGGTGGCCAGCGAGGAGGGCAGTTGGATGGGAGAGTCCAGGAGGGAGAAGAGCTCCACCCCTCCCTGACCACAGAAGAGGCAAACAGGAGCGGGCGCGGCCACCCCAGCATTTCCAGAAGCTCAATTTCTCCACCTCCTCTCTGCTCCAAGAACAGTGTGGCCCGGGCCGAAGGACAGACTGACTAGGAGCCCGGAGGAAGAGAACATGCGTGAGGCGGAGGCTGGCAAGGAGCTGCTGGAAGGAGCAGAGCAGCAAGAGCACCCCTGAATCAAGAGGGAAATGCGGCACTGCCACTGCTGGCCATCAGGTACCCGGCATCCTACACATACATGCCTGCACGCTGAGACGGGGGGAAGCAGAGGAGGGACTGCGGATAGGGACAGTGCTATGTGGTCTGTCTCAGCCCTCCCCTCTTTCTCTCAGCCCCCTTCCCTCTGTCTCTCGCCCCCTTTGTCTCTGCCCCCCCTCTGTCTCTCAGTACCCTCCTCTGTCTCTCAGACCCCCTCCCCTCTGTCTCTCAGCTCCCCCCTCTCTTTCAGCTCCCCCCTCTGTCTCTCAGCCCACTGTCTCTAAGCCCCCCCCTCTGTCTCTCACCCCCTCTCTCTCATTTACTCCATGACTCTTCACTGCTTTCACACGTTGACGGTAAAATGTCGCTAGTTTTAGCGGAGCTTTAAGGTCATTTTACCAGCGCTATTCGGCAGCTAGCGACCACTTTTAACCCCCCGCTAGCAGCGGAATAAAGGGTTAAATGCGCCCATTTAACACTGTACCCCACAAACAATTTTCAAATAAGGTCTACTGGCATTGGAGATATTGAATTACATTGGATAGAAAACTGGTTACAGGAAGGGGTCCAGAGGGTAGTGGCTAATGGCTCATTTTCCAAATGGTCAAAGGTTGTTAGTGGGATGTCCCATGGTTCTGTTCTGGGACCAGTTCTGTTTATATTGTTTATAAATGATATAGATGTTTGAATAAATAACTCAATAGCAATGTTTTCTGATTATATCAAGCTATATAGGGGATATGGTAAACGTTCTGGGGTCCTTGTAGACCACAGGCTCAGCAATAGCATGCAATGGCAAGCTAAAGCTAACAAAGCCAGCGGACTATTTTCATGCATTAAAAAAAGGTATTTATTCAAGAGAACTGTACTTCTACCACTTTTTTTTTTTTTTTTTTTTCAAATATTTTTTATTGAAAAAAATTGGTGACAAACAATACAATAACCATCTTGTAGTGCACAAATAACAAAGGAATGTACACGTACTTCTACCACTTTACAAGACACTGTTTCAGCTTTATCTTGAGTATATAGTTCAGTTTTGGTCACCAGTCCTCAGGAAAGATGTCCTTGCAACAACAAAAGTTCAGATAAGGGCAAAAAAAATGAATCGGAAAAGGGGGGGGGGGTAATTGGCTTAAGCAAGGACCTAAGTTATTGGGAACAGCTACAAAAACAAAACTTATATTCCTTAAAGGAGAGGTGCTTATGAGTAGACATAATCACAATATACTAATTTACCAACTGTGAAAAATGTATTTTTGCTAGCACGTAACTCATGATTAAAGAGAACACAGCTCCACTATATTAACTAGACTTGGTCCTAGGAAGAAAAGCTTGGAATTAGAAATATTGATGGGTTTTGAGTGATCAGTAAATATGTGTGCAAGTGTATTACTAAAGTTATATAACAACATGTGTTTGCACTGAAAGTGTTCTTTTTAAGAAATATAGAGAAGGGCATTTTTTTCTGCATTGGCAATCACCAGCCTATGGGTGGAACCTTCAGCTTTAGCAAATTAGGCCCATATAATCATTATCTGTTAGAACACCTTTCTTGGAAAGATGTTTTGAAAAAAGCAGCATAGAGAATATTCCTTATTTTAGTCTAACAGTAAAGATGTTACATAAGGTTTTATGAATGTCAGTGAGATGAAGGCAGCAGTTTCTTAGTGTCTTTTTTTTATGATGAGAACAAAAGGTTCTCCAAGAGGGAGCAAATGCCAACCTAGCAAGAACCAAATAATTACCTAACCAAATGTTCCATAAACTCAGAGAGCTGCAAAGTTCTGCCGAAAAGTCAAATCATTCAATACACAATGTGTATGCATGCTTCATGTGTTGAAAACTTTAAAATAAAAAGCTCAGAAACCTGACAGCCAATTAAAAATCATCAATTATTCAGACATAAAATGGCATGCAAAATGTAGATATGACATTTTATTCTGATCACTGAAGTTTTGTTTATTGCTTCTGTTCTCTGGGAAAGTTCCAAGGTATTTTTTTTCTCCTCTTTTGATATAAGTAAGATATATAAAAAAAAATGCAGAACCTTGGGCTAAAATTGTGTTAGGAGCATGCTCTTTAGAAAAGCATGACAGTTTAAAGGACTTTTGCAGCCAAATAAATCATAAAGACTGATTTCACGTAAATACTGCAGAACATCTCGCCAAACTCAGTAGATATGCATGAGGCTTTATGGCTAGGGCAATACATCCTATGAGACTAACTTAACCAATGCAAAGAACACAAACATAGGGTTTATATTATTTAAAAGCAAATGCAACTATAGTCTGAATAGTTGCTTTGGGTTAGTGGACTTGAGCTGCATTACTCAAAACAGATGATTTAAACAGAGGCGAAGGTAGAGATGCGAAACCCCTAGCTAGCTACCAATCAGAAAGATTTCTTATTTCACGAGATTGCAAAAAGAGAAATCTAAATTGCTTGTTTTAGTTATTTTGCATAGCCGTACTAAATACACCTGAAGTTGCATGAAAACTAAGGGGAGAATAGTAAGATAGGCAGCAGAAGGGTAAGTATAAAAAGATGCAACTACAGCCATAGCTGTATGGTTTGCGAGAAGGAGGGGGTTGCTGGAGGACTTAACACACATGTGTCAAACACAAGGCCCCGTGGGCCGAATCTGGCGCACTAGGCCATTTCATGTGGCCCCCACACCTCTCCTGAAGCTGCGGAACCCCCTTGTCCCTGCCCCCACATTGTACAGAACTCCTCCTACAGACCCTGTGCCTCTCTGTGCAGTTGCAGAGAGCTTGTCTCTGCCCCCCCCCCATCTCAGCAGTTGGCAGCATTCAGCAGACTGTAGAAGCTGACTCCAGCCCTCTTCTGGTCCTCCTCCAGACCTAGCACTTTCTGCTTTCCAGCTCTGCCCCCAGCCTCTTTCTGGAAACAGCAGAAGGTGGAGGGCACTGTGATGTAAGAGAGGGTGGACTTCTGATGGTGGAGGGGGGGGGGACTCTTGACATCTGATGTAAGGGGGGGTGTGGTGCCCTGGACATCTGGGTCTTACAGATACAACCTGCCCCTTGATGGCAACCATAATGCTGATGTGGCCTGCAATGAAATTGAGTTTGACACCCCTGACTTAACCTGTTCCGTGATGGTGAAGTATGATGTTACTGACTTGAGGAGCTGTGAAGTGAAGCATTCTGTTTCTGTAACACTTGCATCCGTCTTCTGAAAGTAAAATCACAGGTCAAAGAATGAGGTCTGAAGTTATGCTAGACAAAAAGAAGATGTTTGTTTCTCTAGAGCAGTCTTTTTAAAGCTGAACTGGAGGCAGACATAAAAGGCAAACATGAAAATAGATCTGTGATTTTAAAAGTACAAGTTCACCTTTAAGGGAAAAATAATAAATGCATATATTTTTGCAGGGCCAAATTTATTAATTTTTTCACCTATGAGCCCGCAAAGCATTGCACCCACGAACAGTGGATTGTAGTTGCAATGTCAGGCCCCTGCAGACACATCCTCCAGCGTCCTGCCTATACTTCCATACAAACTTTCATTTAGAAAGCTGGAGGAAGTGTCAAAGGACCACGACGATGTGCTAATCAGCAGACTCGTAGTCCGTTGAGAACAAAAGCCATCTGCCGCAATGGTAGAGTTTATGCATTCAGATATCCCTGCTAACAAATGAACATTGCACAGCTGCACCAATTTTACCAAAATTTAAAATACTAATGACAGCAGCTACAGGGGGAAAAGAACCTCCACACGCTGTCTCAGGGAAGAGGTGGGCTCAGGGTGTTGGGAAGGTTGCTGGAACATGCTACAGGTGAGCTTTATCATAGAAGGATTTTTTTTTAATGCAAGTACCTGAATTTGATTTGGTATCATCCTCTTGCAGTCTACAGTACATTAGAGCTCAGAGAGGGGTGGAAGAAGCAGCACAGGGTGTCATTAAGCTATGCAGTCATCTAAAGATCATAATTACAAGACAGGGAAAGCAAAGTGATTGAAAAATTAGCTCATCAGTCTGCTGCTTCTCTTTTGACTTATCCATTCACAGAGTAAGGGTAGTAAGGATACCTGTAAGTGAAAGTGGAGCTGCACTAGAAAAGGACTTGTTCCCCATACATGATAGAAAGGGCTGTGCTGTGTGAAAGGGTTTGGTAAATTTTAAGACTGGATGGACAAAAACACAAATCCTTGGGCAGGTAAAACAGCCCTCCAATATGTAGTTCATTTGTTTGCCTGGAATTAATTTTTAAATCTTCCCATAGCAGTCTTTCCCTCCATGTGATGTGAATTCTCCCCCTTTCACCTTGTAGGTTCCATAGCAGGGGCATACCTAGGAGATTTGACACCCAAGGCTCATGATTGTTTTACACCCCCAAAAAAATTATTATAGCTGCGCACCGTGACAAATAGTGGGCATGGACAATGCCTGGGTGCATTCAGGGTAATGTACCTGCATAGATGTTACATCTGAAGCAGTGTGTCGATGCAGCCACTGCATCCAAATTGTTTTAATGGGACTGCTCACAAAGGGATGCATGGATCACCTGTGCGGATAAACACACCCATTACGTGGGGCATGGATGCATGTTTAAACAAGGCCTAATTGTTACGTGGGTTTGATAGCAGAAAATAGGAGATAAGGTCAGGTATTTAATATATCTCTCAGACAAATCCAGCTCCTAGTCTGGGGCCTCCAGGCACCCCCTCTTCTAGTCTTGGGGCCTCCAGGAACCCCTATTCTATGCCAGTGCCTCCAGGCAGGCTCTCCCCTAGTCTGGGACCTCCAGTCTTCCCCTCACCTAAATATTTATGTTTTATACCCACGCCCAGATTCAATATGTGCAAACCAAATAAATAAAGGTTCTAGACCCTCAAGAACTAGATGTAACAATTTAGGCGCTGCCTAGTCTATTGTACAAACCATCATATGTGAAAACATCACAAAGTCAGTAAATAAAATATATAAACACAAATATAATAAAAAAAATATAATACATAAATAAATACATTTTAAATTATGTATTTTATAAAATTATATTATTATTTGTTTTATTATATTTGTGCTTATATATTTTATTTACTGATTTGGTGATGTATTCACATATGAAGGTTTGTACAATAGACTAGGCAGCGCCTAAATTGTTACATCTAGTTTTATCCCCTCACCTACTCCAGGGACTCCAGGCACCCCTTCACCTACTCCAGCACCTTCAGGCATCCTCTTTCCTAGTCCAGGGCCTCCATGCTTCCCCTCTCCTAGTCTGGATCCTCCAGGCACCCCCTCTCCAAGTCCAGGGCATCTAGGAATCCCCTCTCCTAGCCCAGAATCTCCACTCTGCACCCCCTCTCTTAGTCCAAGAACTTTCCTCCACACCCTGACAGGTTACTATTACCTGACTTACAACAAGTTAATAGTAACTTTCTATCATTAAGGATGTCCTCCCTATATATTACTCCTATACTCACCTGTGTCGGCACTCTCTCCGTTCCACACTCTCAGACACACACACATCTTTGCAGGGAGCAATGCAGACCAAAGTCAACACACAGACACAGAATAACTCGTCGTTTATTGCATGGCTCAGTATCTTAAATACAATATATTGTCAATATATAAATAAGTGATATTTACAACATCACACCTATAGAAACCAATAGAAAACGTCCATCCATTGCTTGTCGTCATTAAAGACAAACCCACTTTCATAGAATTTTTAATATACATATGTTTGTTACCCTTAACACCTGTTAGTAATGAATACACATATTCTTAAATAATATATGTGCATGTATTATTGTACAATCTTAAAGTGTTACTAAACCCACAGCAGTAAAATCAGTCTGTATATGCAGAATAGCATGCTTGTTATACTCACTGTGGAACTTAAGGGGTTAAACCTCTGCATTGTGTAAAAAGGTTCTTTTATCCTGTATGCACTGATCCTTACCTCCTGCACTGTCTATCTGGGGAAGGCCAGCTAACACACAGGAAGGGTAGTCAACCTGCACATGCTCAGTTGTGTCTTTTATGCTGGAGAGAACATTTCCTTGTTCTCAGAGCTAGCCAGGTCACATGATATTGACATCACACATGTGGGCGTGTATACTATATATAATGGAAACTCCTCCTACCCAGACACACAGCTCTGGACAAACTCTACAGGTTACCATGTGACCATGGTATACAGATCAGTCAAAAAGGTATATAGTGGCAGCATTTTAATGTAACAGGAAGATTTATAAGCTGTGGGCACTGTGGGTGGGCAGATGAACTATTTTTATATTACTGGGTTTAGTAGCACTTTAACGTTAGTTCCCATTATGTCCCAGACATGTTTATCAGTATTCATGATTATATTTTTAAACAAAGTCTGGGCGTTTCGCCAAACCGTCTACAATTATGTTTCTCATTTCGTATCATCTTTTCTATGATAACAATGTTGCCACATATGTTACTGGTCAGCTAAAAAGCCAATGTTAAAGCACTCAAAATTAGATTATAGCAAAGCACAAAGTAAGTAATAATTTACAGGGGGGATCTTTACAAGACCCTTAGACACCCCGCTCTACTATTTTAGGGGCTCTGCTCCACATCCCCCTCCTCTAGTCTAGGGATTCCGCTCCTCACCCCCATCTCCAAGTGGAAGGCCTCTCAGTACAACCCCCTCTTCCTAGTCCAGGGCCTCTCCACACATCCCCCTTCCTAGTCCAGGGCCTCTCTGCACCAACCTACACTTCCTAGTCCAGGGCCATTCTGCACCAACCCCCCATTCCGCCAGTCCAGGGGCCTTCACCACACAAACCCTTCTGATGCTATGTGGGTGGGACTTTTACAGGAAGAGGGTGACCCCACAGTGTACCAGCACCAAATCACTCTGCTCCTCCTGCCTACCACATAAAAAAGCATTGCTGAGCAATGCTGCAGCTCCTGTTGCTAGGCATTTAGACATCTGGAACTTTTTAACATCCATTAGTTTTATAGGAGGGGCAAAACATTGCAACAATAGCAACTTCCAAATAGGCTGACGATCCATGTTAAATGGAGGTGAACCAATAAATTGCTGCAGTACATTTTTGTGGTTTAATAGTTCTACTTTAATATTTCAATATGGTGTAGAAATTAGACAAAATGAATCCTGTTAAATGAAATACCATGTGCCAATTAGCTCAGCCATACAACATATGTAATAAATATTCATTTTTTTCTATAGTGGGTGTTCTTTAACCACTTGCCAACCAGCCACCGTCATTACACTGTGGCAGGTCGGCTCGTTCCCGCAAATCGCCATAGGTGTACCTCATCTCTTTTAAGAGCTATAGCAGGTGCACACGGTGGGGGAGCTGATGCGTGTGGCTGGCGGCCCCAAATTACGTCGGCCACCTGCGATCGCTCCACAGAGAGCCAGAATGGAGATCTGTCAATGTAAACAAACAGATCCCCATTTTGACAGGGGAGTAGAGAGTGATCTTCTTTTCCTAGTGATCAGGAACAGCGATCTCTCTCCTCCTCCAGTCAGTACACTCCCCCCACAGTTAGAAACACCTCCCAGGGAACACATTTAACCCCTTGATCACCACTAGTGTTAACCCCTTCCCTGCCAGTGTCATTTATTAAGTAATCAGTGCATTTTTATAGCACTAATCGCTGTATAAATGTCACTGGTCCCAAAAAAGTGTCAAAAGTGTCCGATCTGTCCACTGTAATGTCATAGTCCCACTAAAAATCGCTGATCACTGACATTACTAGTAAAAAAAAAATGATGATAAAAATGTCATAAATCTATCCCCTATTTTGTAGATGCTGTAACTTTTGCGCAAACCAATCAATATATGCTTATTCCGTTATTTTTTACCTAAAATATGTACAAGAATACATATTGGCCTAAACTGATAAAGAATAGTTTTTTGTTCGATTTTTTGGATATTTTATTATAGCAAAAAGTAAAAAATATTGTGTTTTTTTCAAAATTGGCAGTCTTTTTTTGTTTATAGCGCAAAAAAATAAAAACCACAGAGGTGATCAAATACCACCAAAAGAAAGCTTAATTTGTTAAAAAAAAAGGATGTAAATTTTGTTTGGGTACAGCATCGCACGACCGCACAATTGTCAGTTAAAGCAACGCAGTGCCGTATCGCAAAAAAATGGCCCGGTCATTAAGGGGGAAAATCTTCCGGTCCTTAAGTGGTTAAAGAAATGTAAAATTCCAAACGCATAAGAAAACATTTGTTTTTTACAGTCAAACCAGACAACCATGATGTAATGTGCACTAAATAATGATATCTTCTGGAGAATGATGAGCTCCTGCTGGTTCATGCTGAAATCATATCGCAGCTTGTTGACTCAGATCATTTTCATAGTGACAACACACCTGTTAGAACAACCTAGTCATTGTATGGTGCATGGCCATACTCCAAATACTGCAATAGACTGTCAGATACAAAGCTAGCCGCTGTTGCAATAGATGAAACCCAGCTTTCCAATTTCATTAACCATAGAGTAATAGGATGCCTGGAAAATTGATTCTTGATAATTGACTGGCAGACAAGGATAGAGAGAGCCAGAGAGAGATAGAGAGAGATAGAGAGAGGGATAGGGATAGATAGATAGATAGATAGATAGATAGATAGATAGATAGATAGATAGATAGATAGATAGATAGATAGATAGCAGTAATCAAGTGACATGATTATTATACTGCTGTAATAGAAATTAAATGTCAAACAATTTAAGGTCAGCAAACTCAAAGCTTATCTATAATGCCGCGTACACACGACCAGACTTTTCAACAGCAAAGGTCCGACGGAACGAATCCGTCACGATCATGTGTGGGCTCCATCAGACTTTTGCTGTCGAAAAATCCGACAGACTTTAGAAATAGAACATGTTTCAAATTTTCCCGCCAGAACTCCGCTGAACCCAGTTCCTATCGAAAAATCTGCTCGTCTCTGTGCTAGTCCGACGAACAAACAACGATGCTAGGGCAGCTATTGGCTACTGGCTATGAACTTCCTTATTCTAGTCCAGTGGTACGTCATCACATTTGAATCCATTGGACTTTAGTGTGATTGTGTGTGGCCAAGTCCGTTCATTCGGAAATTTTATCGGAACTTCGTCAAAAGTCCGTCGGGAAGACCGTCGGACCTAGTCCGTCAAAGTCCGCTCGTGTGTACGCGGCATAAGTTTCTGATAGATGCAAGAAAGGTAAATCGGCTGACAGCTTCCTATATGCCAAGGAAACTCTATTGGTGATAACATCCATGTAAGGGGAAGGGCCCAATATCTGGAAGCTTTTTTTTGCATGCATGCATCTAGAATAAAGGTCTGGTGAATGGGGACCAACACCCTTTTTTTTTTTATCTTTTTGGGTGGATTCCCTCCTAAAAATCCATACCATACCCCTATCTAGGATAAGGGTCTGAAATGGTTATTTAGGGAACTCCATGCCATTTTTTTGTATGTTTTTTTGCATGTGGTTCCTCTTAAAAATCCATACCAAACCTCGATCTAGGATACACATTTTTAAGGAATTTTGGTGGGATCCAACATGCTTTTTTTGTGTTAACTTTTTTTTTCTTAGCAGGACACTTGGCCTGGTAAGTTTAAAAGCAGAGGAGGGGGGCCTCGTGATTGCTGCCCCCTCCTTTTCGGGCAAACTAAGCTGCATGCTTAGATAAGGGTCTGCTATGGATTTTTAAGAAAAATACTAATGTAAGTTGTAAGGTAAAACTACTAATGCAAAATGTAATGTAAAACTACTAATGCAAAAATCAAAACAAAAAAATTACATATCAGTTCCATATCCAGAAATGCAGACTGCCTGTAAAGAAATAGTAGAGGCTACAAGCATGCAACCCCCCCCCCCCCCCTCCTGAACTACTACACAGTCTACATGCCTTCAACATACTTTTGCTGGAATATACATACAGACACCTCTCTGGATGAAGGAGCTCTGGGGGCAAATTTGGACAGCAACATTATCAGTCTTTGAGGAGGGGAATATTAGCAGTAATAACATATTTAACCACTTTCAGACCGGACCATTTTGCTGGCTTAAGACCAGACGACTTTTTGAGATTCGGCACTGCGTCGCTTTAACTGACAATTACGCGGTCGTGCGAAGTGGCTCCCAAACAAAATTTACGTCCTTTTTTTTTTCCCAAAATAGAGCTTTCTTTTGGCGGTATTTGATCGCCCCTGCGGTTTTTATTTTTTGCGCTATAAACAAAAAAAAAAAAGAGCGACAATTTTGAAAAAACGCAGTTTAGGCCGATACGTATTCTTCTACATATTTTTGGTTAAAAAAATCGCAATAAGCGATTATTGATTGGTTTGCGCAGAAGTTATAGCGTTTACAAAATAGGGGATAGTTTTATAGCATTTTTATTACTAGTTTTTTTACTAGTAATGGTGGCGCTCAGCGATTTTTATTGTGACTGCGACATTATGGCGGACACATCGGACATTTTTGACACATTTTTGGGACCATTGTCATTTTTATACAGCAATCAGTGCTATTTAAATGCACTGATTCCTGTGTAAATGACACTGGCAGTGAAGAGGTTAACCACTAGGTGGAAGTGTAGGGGTTAAGTGTTCCTAGAGGCGTGTTACTAACTGTAGGGGGGCGTGGCTGTGAGCTAGTGAACACTGATCTTTGCTCCAATCACAGGGAGCAGAGATTGGTGTCACTCGTTGCTAGGCAGAACGGGGAGATGCTGTTAATTTCCGCATCTCCCCGTTCAGCCATCCCATGAGACGATCGCAGGCGATTGAGTCCGCGGGACCCACGACCGGACTCGATGGCATGGCGGCATCTTAAAGGGGACGTACCTGTACGCTCTTATGCCTGTCCGTGCCATTCTGTCGACGTACATCGTCAAGCGACGGTCGGGAAGCGGTTAAATACACTAACAATTTGAAGCCAAACTCCATCCAATACTTTATAAGCAGTTACAACAAACAATTTTTTTCCTTTTAGGATAATGGTTTTACATAAATAAATAAAAGCTGATCATTTTAGGCAGCCCTGTCAGTGGTTTATGGTCTGTCTCATCCCTGTAATTGCAAGAGAGCTTTTCTGTTGAAAAACAACAGACTTACTGGCTGGATCACTAGATTAAAGGGGTTGTAGACCCTTGGCGTTTTTCACCTTAATGCATTCTATTCACCCTGCATGCGGCCGCTGACGTCAGCAACGCATGCGCAGTGAAGGTCCTGCGTACCTTGCCAGGACTGAGGAATCCCACACGCATGCGCGGGAGTGATGTCATTGCGGCTCCGGACACTTACAGCGCTGGAGCCACGAACCCGGAACAAACGCAGAGGGGGAAATGCCAGCTCCCACTGCGCTGACCGGGATGCGATGCGGGGACCTAAAGTAAGTATTTCATAATGAGCTAGTATGCAGTGCATATTAGCTCATTATGCCTTTGCCTTACAGGTTTTATTTTTATTTTTTTTTATTTTTTTTTAGTTTGAGGGTATACAACCGCTTTAAGTGCAAAGGAGGGATTTGGGGTCTTATAGATGTTTACATTCCTTCTGACAGCAATACAAGTTATCAGAAGCACCCCATCCCTCCGTGCTCGCACGCAAAAGCGAACGCATACATAAGTTGTGACCGCAAATGTAAACAGTGTTCAAACCACACATGTGCGATATCGTCGCAATAGTTAGAGTGAGAGCAATAATTCTATAATTCTAGTACAAGACCTCCTCTGTAACTCTAAACTGGTATCCTGTAGAAATCTTTAAAGCATCGCATATGGAGATTTTTATGTACCGTACTTTGTCACTATTCCACGTGTGTGCGCAATTTTAAAGCATGACATGGGGGGGCTGTGTAATATGCAAGGGGGGCTGGGTAGGGGGGGGATGTGTGGTGTGCAGGGGATCTGTGTAATGTAAAGGGGTCAGAGGTGCGGGGCTGTGTAATGAAAAGGGGTCAGAGGTGCAGGGTTGTATAATGTTAAGGGGTCCAGAGATATGGGGCTGTGTAATGTAAAGGGGTCGGAGTTGCAGGGCTGTGTAATGTAAAGGGGTCCAGAAGTGCGGAGACTGTGTAATGTGAAGGGGTCCAAATTATTATTTTCATTTATTAGCAGGTGAATGCGGACCTCCATACATTCACATACATTGAATCCGGCCCTTAAGTGGTAAAATGTTGCTGACCCCCTGCTTTAAGGCATCCCCCTAACAGACAATTTAAACAATATTGTACATTTTTAGTGTTGCCCTTTAACCGCTTGCCAACAGGTTCACGCCGATATACATCAGCAGAAGGGGCGTACAGGCATATTAACATACCTGTACGTTGTCCTTTAAGAAAGGGGTTTGCTGGCGCGGGCGCGGGCGCCACAGCGACCTCCGTGGGTGTGATCGCGGGTCTCGCGGACTCGATGTCCACGGGGATACCCGCGATCGTCTCACGGAGAGGAGGAATGGGGAAATGCTGATGTAAACAAGCATTTCCCCATTTTTCCTAGTGACACTGATCACAGCTCCCTTTAATCCGGACCGGAGACCAGTGTCATGTCACACATAGCCCCCCCCATAGTTAGAATCACTCCCTAGGACACACTTAACCCCTACAGCGCCACCTAGTGGTTAACCCCTTCACTGCCAGTCACATTTACACAGTAACCAATGCATTTTTAATTGCACTGATCGCTGTATAAATGTTAATGGTTCCAAAATCGCGCCAAAAGTGTCCGATCTGTCCAACATAATGTCGCAGACATGATAAAAAATCGCTGATCGCCGCCATTACTATTAAAAAAAATATATTAATTTAAATGCCATAAAACTATCCCTTATTTTGTAGACGCTATAACTTTTGCACAAACCAATCACTAAACGCTTATTGCGATTTTTTTTTACGAAAATATGAAGAAGAATATGTATAGGCCTAAACTGAGGGAAAAAAAAATGTGTATATTTTTTGGGGATATTTATTATAGCAAAAAGTAAAAAATAATGTGTTTTTTTCAAAATCGTCGCTGTTTTTTTTTTTTATAGCACAAAAAATAGAAAAAGCAGTGGTGATCAAATACCACCAAAAGAAATCTCTATTTGTGGGGAAAAAAGGACGCCAATTTTGTTTGGGAGCCACGTCACACAACTGTGCAATTGTCAGTTAGAGCGACGCAGTGCCGAATCGCTTATTGCAATTTTTTTTCTACCAAAAATATGAAGAAGAATATGTATAGGCCTAAACTGAGGAAAAAAAATATTTTTTTATATATTTTTTGGGGATATTTATTATAGCAAAAAGTAAAAAATAATGTGTTTTTTTCAAAATTGTCGCTATTTTTTTGTTTATAGCGCAAAAAAAAAAAAGCAGTGGTGATCAAATACCACCAAAAGAAAGCTCTATTTGTGGGGAAAAAAAGGACGCCAATTTTGTTTGGGAGCCACGTCACGCAACCGTGCAATTGTCAGTTAAAGCGACGCAGTGCCGAATCTCTTGTTGCGATTTTTTTTCTACCAAAATATGAAGAAGAATGTGTATAGGCCTAAACTGAGGAAAAAATATGTTTTTATATATTTTTTTGGGGATATTTATTATAGCAAAAAGTAAAAAATAATGTGTTTTTTTCAAAATCATCGCTAGTTTTTTGTTTATAGCGCAAAAAAAAAAAAGCAGTGGTGATCAAATACCACCAAAAGAAAGCTCTATTTGTGGGGAAAAAAGGACGCCAATTTTGTTTGGGAGCCACGTCACACAACCGCGCAATTGTCAGTTAAAGCGACGCAGTGCCGAATCGCAAAAAGTGCTCTGGTCTTTGGGCAGCCAAATGGTCCGGGGCTTAAGTGGTTAATAAATTGAAATACCCACTCTCCGCTTTTTATTTTTTTATTTTTGCATTGCTGCTGCATTCATTAGGAGTTAAGTGTGAAATCTGTGCTGAGAACAACTGATAAAATACATGGAGATACATTAAAAATAGTTTGTTCGGAGCCTGTCATTCTGAGATGAAGAATTTAACATGTAACAGCATGAGGCTTCTTTTTTGGACAGTCAGGAACAGTTGGCATGGAAGTGATTCACTCTGCATGCTGTTCCTGTAGCCTGTCATTTATGCGCTTCTCTTTACGAAATTAAACTCCTAATTAAAACCAATCATACTGACCTGTCACGCTTGTTGACTTTTCCCAACCTACGTGGTCAGAAATTTGGTATGTGGGCGGTAATGATGATTAGGGATGTATAGACAGCTTGTTATCATCACATCCTTAGGGTGAATATTGCAGAAAAAAAGTTTAATTTCAGATTAGCACTAATGAATTCAGCCAAGTACAGCTCATTCTTTGAGTCTAAAACATTAGAATAGTTCAAGATAAATGATTTTCTTTACCTGTTTCTTTCTGCTTTGTCCAACATAATTTACACTATTTTATTAAAAAAAGATACTTATACCACGTATAACAAGAATTATAGTGTATGTATTAGATTTGTGTAATTTCACTTTCAGAAAAGAGCACACAATTCCTTTCACCCAAAAATGTCCTCCAGCAGTGTTGGGCCACGTTGCCTTGGTTACCTGTTGTTTGTCTAATGACCTCTTCCCAGGGGGTTAGATTCACTTTTTTACTCATCTTGTTATTAATAGTAATTTTCCATCTTTGATAATGCTTGATTAAAGTGTTACTAAACCCAGGACCCTGTATTCACTATATCTGGTCTCCCACAGCACACAGAACATTTGGCAGTCTTGTGACTTCTATCGGTGTCTGGTTAAAGCTTGTAGGAGGAGTTTTCATTCTCCCACGATTGTCCTATGAGAAAGCAGGACCCCTGACCTTCTGTCTGGACGGTGCTAATTGGCCATGTGCTGATCACATGTACTCTCCCAGAAAAAAAAAAGAACTCTCTAGCAATACACACCAAACTGAGCATGTGCAACCTGTCCCCCCGGCTCTGTAAATATCAGGAAATATATTGGAGTGAGTGGAAGAAGGGGAGGATCTGTGCATACAGGATCAAACAGCCTTTTTACACAATGCAGAGGAATAGTCCCTTAGGTTCCACAGTGAGTATAACAAGCATGCTTTAGGCTCGATTCACATCTATGCATTTTGCTTTTGAGCGTTTTTGCAGTGCTTTTTGCGGTGCTTGCCGCGTTTTTGGACACGCGTTTTTACAGCGATTTTGCCGCGATTTGCGTTTTTGTATTTTTTTTTTACATTTTTTTTTTACACTGTGTGCTATATACAGTATAAAAAAAAAATAATAATAAAAAAAAACGCAAAACGCAAATCGCGGCAAAATTGCGGCAAAATCGCGGTAAAAAAACGTGGTAAAAACGTGGTACTTGCGTTTTGGATGTGGGTCCATTGATTTCTATTACATGCAAAACGCTGCATTTTGCATGAAAAAAAAGTCCCCGACCCTTTCCAAAAATGCAGAAGCACAAAAATGCATTGATGTGAACAGGTTCCATAGGAACCCATGTTAAAAAATTTCCCTGCATTTCTGCAAAATGCAAAATGCATCAAAAAACACGCTAGTGTGAATGGAGCCTAACTGCATACACAGACTGATTTTACTGTTGTGGATTTAGTAAAACTTTGACGACTTCAGTCCCAGAAGATTTGGCTGCTCAATGACCAGGCCATTTTTTGCGATACAGTTCTGCGTCACTTTAACTGACAATTGCACAGTCGTGCGACGCTGTACACAAACAAAATTTGCGTGCCTTTTTTAACCACAAATAGAGCTTTCTTTTGGTGGTATTTGATCACCTCTGCAGTTTTTATTTTTTGCACTATAAGCAAAAAAAGAGAGACAATTTAGAAAAAAACACAATATTTTGTACTTTTTGCTATAATAAATATCCCCATTTGAAAAAAAAAATCAAATTTTTACTCAGTTTAGACCTATATGTATTCTACATATTTGTGGCAATAAAAATCATAATAAGCGTATATTGATTGGTTTGCGCAAAAGTTTTAGTGTCTACAAAATAGATCTCCGATTTTTATTGGAACTGCGACATTATGGCAGACAGATCGGACATTTTTGACACATTTTTGGGACCATTGATAAATATACAGCGATCAGTGCTATAAAAATGCACTGATTACTATGTAAATGTCTCTGGTAGGGAAGGGGTTAGCACTAGGGGACGATCAAGGGGTTAACGGTGTTCCCTAGTGTGTGTTCTAACTGTAGGGGGAGGGGACAGACTATAGGAGATGACAGCTCCTTGTTCCCAGCTAGTAGGAACTCACATCTGCCTCTCCTATTCTCACAGGACAGGGATTTTTGTGACGTCCCTGTTCTGGCTCTCCTGTCCATGATCGCGCGTGGCTGGCGGGTATCTGTACAGCCGGCCACGCGCATCGGCACCCCCGCAGTGCGGCGGCACGCTTGTGCCTGCTATCCTGCTCAAAGGAGACAACGTACAGCTACGACGGTTCGCGGGATCGTGCCGACCTGCTGCAGTATGATGGTGGCTGGTCGGCAAGGGGTTAAGTAAGTAAATTTTTTACATTATTTTAGAATAATCAAAACTTTTAGGTGGATTGCCTATGATCTCCAGTTCCTACAATTTGTTTGTACACTCATGCAGAGTATCATATACATCATATGCTAAGTCTGATCTCTTTCCTTGCATGACATGATTTTGTTGTGTGACAGAGCTGTGTATATTTCAGAACTGGATGGAGAGAAATACAAATCATTTGGCAGGTAAAACAGCTCCCTTATACAGTATGTATTTTATTTATGTATTTATCCTTTTGCCTACATTTCAGCTTTATTCTATTTGTATCAACACATGTATGAAGCATAGGCATGCGCAGGGGGTGTGCCAGGTCCACATCCTAATCACCACGTTCGGTGCAGATTCCCACTATTCCCTCTATTGCCTGGGCTTCCCCCCATGTTTCAGAATGGAGAGTGGGGGAAGGGGCTGGTAAATATGTAATTTTCTAAATGAACACATTGAACACACTCACTCACTGTGTTCATTCATAACCGAAGCATAAGAAACTTTGTTTCCTATGCTTCCGTTTTTGAATGAATAGGAAGCCACTCAGCACAGAGCATTTTCCCATTTATTCACTGTGCAGTGCTGCTGAGACTGCAGAGAAAGGCATGCGTGTTTGCACACCCTAATGCAATAGGCTGTGCACACCTATGGTATCAAGTAAAACATCCTGAAAAGCCTTATATACACAATTCTTTCTCTATATTACTAAACTTCAATTACCCAATCATGTTCAGATGCTTTTCATATGATTAGATAATAGTGGTGAACAAAGGCGGCTGGTGCTCAAATTTATTTTTTGGGGGGGGGGGGGGTGCAAACAAACTGGTTAAAAAAAAAAAAAAAAAAAACATCAATTGTAGACACTTGTGCCCATCATATACAGCCACCTGTGCCTCATTAGATGCAGCCACTCGTGCCTCATCAGATGCAGCCACTTGTGCCCATCGTATGCTGCCACTTGTGCCCCATAAAATGCCACCACTTGTGCCTATCAAATCCCGCCACTTGTGCACATCACATGCCGCCACTTAAATGCAGCCACTTGTGTGTGTGTCCAGTCTACTTGACCATACACCAAGTATCTATCCAATGAAAGTGACATTATTTAACCACTTGCTTACTGGGCACTTAAACACCCTTCCTGCCCAGACCAATTTTCAGCTTTCGGTGCTCTCACACTTTGAATGACAATTACTCAGTCATGCAACACTGTACCCAAATGAATTTTTTGTCCTTTTTTTCCCACAAATAGAGCTTTCTTTTGGTGGTATTTGATCACCTCTGGGTTTTTTATTTTTTGCGCTATAAATGAAAAAAGACCGAAAATTTTGAAAAAAAAGCATTTTTCTTTGTTTCTGTGATAAAATTTTGCAAATTATTAATTTTTCTTCATAAATTTTGGCCACAATTTATACTGCCACATATCTTTGGTAAAAATAACCCAAATTAGTGGATATTATTTGGTCTTTGTGAAAGTTACAGACTCTACAAACTGTGGTGCGAATTATACAAAATTGATCACATCTGATGCACTGGTGACCGATCTCATTTCTTGTTACCCGAACAAGCCAGGAAAGTACAAATACCCCCCAAATGACCCCTTTTTTGAAAGTAGACATTCCAATGTATTTAGTAAGAGGCGTGGTGAGCTTTTTGATGTTGTCATTTTTTTCCCACAATTCTTTGCAAAATGAATTTATTTTTTATTTTTTTCCACAAAATTGTCATTGTAATAGGTTATTTCTCTCACATGGCATGTGTATACCACAAATGACACCCCAAAATAAATTCTGCTACTCCTCCTGAGTATTACGATACCACATGTGTGGGACTTTTACACAGCCTGGCCACATAGAGAGGCCGAACATGCAGGGAGCGCCATCACGTGTTCTAGGAGCATAAATTACACATCTAACTTGTTGACTACCTAGTACACTTTTGAAGGCCCTGGAGCACCAGGACAATGACACGTGACACTGACGTGGCACTGATGACAGATGGCACTGATACGTGGCACTGATGACAGATGGCACTGATACGTGGCACTGATGACACGCGACACTGATGTGGCACTGATGACAGATGGCACTAGTACGGGGCACTGATGACACGTGACACTGACAGATGGCACTAATATGTGGCACTGGTGACAGATGGCACTTATATGTGGCACTGATATCATGTGGCACTAATACGTGGCACTGATGAGAGATGGCACTAATATGTGACACTGATGACAGATGGCACTGATACGTGGCACCGATGACACGTGACACTGATGACAGATGGCACTGATACGTGGCATTGATGACACGTGACACTGATGACAGATGGCACTGATACGTGGCACTTATACATGGCACTGGGGACAGGTGCACTGGGGACAGATGGCAGCGGGCAGGGGGGACAGATGAGGACAGATGTCAGCGGGGACAGATGAGGACAGATGGCAGCGGGGACAGATGAGGACAGATGGCAGCGGGCAGGGGGGGACAGATGAAGACAGATGGCAGCGGGCAGGGGGGACAGATGGCAGCGGACAGGGGGGGGCAGATGGCAGCGGGGGGGACAGATGGCAGCGGGGGGGCGGGGGGGACAGATGGGGACAGATGGCAGCGGGGGGGGCATGGGGGGGCGGGGGGGCAGGGGGGGGACAGATGGCAGCGGGCGGGGGGACAGATGGGGGCAGCAGGCAGCGGGGGGACAGATGGGGGCAGGGGGGGGGGGGACAGAGGGGGGCAGCAGGCAGCGGGCAGGGGGGGACAGATGGCAGCAGGCAGGGGGGGGGGGAGATGGCAGCAGGGTGACAGATGGCAGCGGGGTGACAGATGGGGACAGATGGCAGCGGGGTGACAGATGGGGACAGATGGCAGCGGGGGGACAGATGGGGGCAGCAGGCAGCGGGCAGGGGGGGTACAGATGGGGACAGATGGGGGCAGCAGGCAGCGGGCACAGATCGCACATTTTTTTTTTTTTTTTTTTTTTTTTACTTACGGCCGCTCGGCCGTTCATCTCTCTCTCTTCTCACACGCTGTCAGTGTGAGGAGAGAGAGCGGCGCTGACAGATGATCTCATATGTTTCCATATGAGATCATCTCTCATTGGACACGCCGATCTCGCTGTAAACGGCCGCTGTGATTGGCCGTTTACAGCGAGATGTGACCGGCCGTGTCCTACGGACACGGCCAGCACAGAACTTCCCCGATGCGCGCTCTCAGGAGCGCGCATTAGGGAAGTAAACAGGAGGACGTCCAGGGACGTCCTCCCGGCAGGGAGCGTCCGCGCTGCAGCCGTCTTTCGGCTATAGCGCGGGCGCGTAGTGGTTAAATGATAAAACTCTCTGAAATACAGCCTCATATCCTACTCATATATTGGATTATTGAGTCTGGTCCAATAGACAGAAACACACAAGGGGAGATGTACTAAAACTGGAGAACTCAGAATTTGGTGCAATTTTATATGGATGCCAATCTGAACTTATTCAATTAGGCTTTAACAATAAAACCTGAAACCTGACTGGTTTCTATGCGAGCTGCACAAGTTTTTGCATGCTCTCGTTTTGGTAAATCACCCCAGCCCCCCCCCCCCCCCCCCGATTTTTAGAACTGGTAGCATATCCTCCTTGAGACTGAATCCCAGAAATTGCATATAGACTTTTACTGTGCCCATGGCTAGTTCAGTAGTCAACAGCTTATTTTTTTCGTAAATACACAAAAAATATGTAGGAACTTCCATTAGTCTACCTCAGGTGAACTCTGGTGAGATTGATTAACATCATCTAAGTATGAAGTATGAGTATGAGTTCAGCAGTTTAAAGTGGAAGTAAACTTCCAACACTCATATTTACCTATAGGTAAGCCTATAGCACTGTTTAGGAGATATTCACTGTACATGCAGCCAGTGACATCAGTGGCGCATGCGCTTTGAAGGAATGGCCACCCGTGCCATTCCATCAGAGCCCTGTGCTGTAATTTGCAACTCCCGCGCTTGGCTCCGGCCAGTCCCAGAGCCGGAGTCCGTGAACCCGGAAGCAAGACAGGTGAAGATGAAAGCGGCTACAGTGCTGACATCTTGGCGCTGGAAGGGCTTTGTTTTAACATAAGTTTAAAATAATGTGCTAGTATGCAATGCATACTTGCACATTATGGCATTACTTTGCAGAGTAGAAAAAAAGTCCAGTGGTTTACAACCATTTTAAGCATTGTTCATTGAACATGTTCAAATGCTGAATCCGAACCCCACTGAAATCAATAGAAGCTGAATCTGCCAAATAAAAAAATCCCATTTTCTGGAATAATAGGCAAAAGGGTGTCAAAAATAGCATGGCAGGGCGGGCACTGCCCTGGGGAAAATGTACCAATGCGAAAAAAAAAATTCCATTTGGCCAGGAGCAGTGTATTTTAACCACTTCCCGGTTCGTGCCGGTACCATGTGACCACCGTGACCAATCGCAGCAGGTCACAAGACAGTTGCACGTAATGGATGGCTTCCTTTCATGCCATCCATTGTGTACAATTGTGTTGCTAGCTGTGATTGGTCAATTTGATCACATGGTACCGACAGGGCCAATCAAGGCCCACCTGTACCATGTGATTAGCTTTCACCAATCACAGCTTATCACAACAAAACAAACTGAATGAATCTGTTTCATTCAGTAAAATGCTTGCTTATAGCAATGTAATTGACTACTACAAGCAATCTGTCTTTAGGGAGGGGCAAAAAGGGCAGCTGCCCAGGGCCCAATTATTGTTGGGGGCCCAATAGTGTAGTGTATGGAGGAGCATAGTGGGGTATGTGGGTGGAGCAGTGGATGGAGTTGTGGGTGGGGGATGGTGGATCCCAGTGATCAGTGCTGTGCCTGGCTCTTGGTCAGTGACACGGAGTAGCGGCAGCAGATAGAAAGTAAATGGGGGGCGGGGCGTAAGTGTGGTGCGGTGCTGGCTGTGTCCCTGGATCCCTCCCTTGCAGTGCCGACTCACCCCCCAGCCAAGCGGATATGTTACTGAAAGAGACCTGGCTTCGGTCCCGGAGTACCAGCTATCAGGAAAGCCAGACTTGTCTTTTGAAGTGTATGAAAGCTTGTCTGGTGTACGAGTCCTCTCCAGGGTCTGTGCATTGCTGCATTACTTTGTCCCTCTAAGTCCTGGTCCCAGAGTCCCTCCCTTACAGTGCCAATTTATCATCCAACCAAGCGGATATGCTACAGGAAGAGACCGGGCTCCGGTACCAGAGTACCAGCTGCCCTTCTCTCTGCCCAGCTTACCCTGCCTCTGATTAGTACAGAGGACAGAGCATGTGGTCCCTCTGACCATGCCAGGCTATCTGGGATCCTCTCCGACACTGTCCTCTGCCCTCTACTCCTCTCCTAACCCTATGCGGGAGACCTCTCTTCTTTCTGCACCTCCCATCTACCCTGTACTCCACACCCCATATTGATCTACTCTACAAAACCCTGCACCACATGCCCCCATTAGTACTGGGATACCCTACTCAACTGTATCCCCTTACATACTCACCCTCATCTCACTCTGCTCATTATTGGTACTAATAAGTCCCACTCTCTAGAACCCTGCCCCACTTCATACTACCTTCTCTTGGTACTGGAGAGTCCGATCTCTATAACACTGCACCCCACTGCAGTATACCTAGTCCTCACCACAAATACTATTTCCTGATCGGTGCCAGGTATGGTGGCCCTACGCTTCAAAACACTGCACTTTGTAATATTTCTATATCTCCCCTTCTCTAATACTTTGTTGGGATGGAAACAAAATTGCATTTGTAGGGGGAGCCCAAGAAAATGTTTGCCCAGGGTCCAATGTGTGTATGCTGAGTCTAACAAGAATTTGTTCCAGGGTATGCAGGTAAAGCAAGAAGTGAATCGAATCACCATCTTAAAGTGGTTGTAAACCCATACATATACAAATTGACCTTCAACTACAATCAGAAGACATAAATTGGACCCAAATCTGGCAAGTTACCAAATCTGCCTCACTGAATATAGTGGCTCTTGAAACCAACTACAAGCTACTTTTCACAGATGGTACTTGGTCCCTGCCAGAACATCTAAATTCTCTCCACAATACCCCTCCCACTGCTTCCGAGGCTGCTCTGCTCTGGGAACGTACATATCTGGTGGGAATGCAATATAGTCAGATCCTTTTGGTCAGAAGTGTTTAAAATTCTTTCCATGTTCAAAGTTAAAATGCCACCTGATCCAACCACAGCGCTCCTGAACAACAAACCAGATGCCTTATCCCAACGCCAGTTCAGAATCATGCTTTTCATAACAAAACCATTGCGAAAGCTTGGAAATCTGACTCACTTTGTATATTGTCAGTCAAACGTTACTCAGTCCATGATTCACGCAAAAACAGAAGCTATCTTTCTAGATAACCTATCCAAATTTGAAGCCCTGTGGAACCCATGGATTGAACATTTCCTACCTCCGGGCTTTGATAACTCATTATTACTTCCCTGAGGACATATGACTTGTAACTTACCATATTGCTCAATTCAGATTTAACTATCTAGATTAGTGATCCCCTCTGGAAACATTCCTCTCTCCCCACCCTCTCATCCTCTTACCTCTATACTCGTTTAATTGATTCCTCCTTTATAAACGAGTTTATCCTGTTAAAGTAAGGGTCATTCGGGATAGTCAGGAATATTGCTTTATCTTCAGATAATGCCAAGAAGTTCCCGCAATTATCTCCAAATAATTGCAGAAACTTGGCCCTGGAAAAGTCTATTTACATTTCCTAACTATTCCGTACCTTTTTAGACCCACCATTTCATACATACCTTAATCTCCTTCAAACATAGTACTTTTTTGCACTACCTCATCTTTTAATCTTTACTATTTATGTTTGCTGTTACTGATAGCTGAAATCACAGCCTTAGATACATATGTTAAATAAAGTATTGTATCATTGAATGCTCCTCACTTTATCTCTTGTTTCATACTCTTCACCAGAGAAGCTTTACTATTACATTATTTTATGACCTTTGTTAAACCTTGAAAAACATAATAAAAATATTTAAAAGAAAAGCGGAGTTAATCCCTTACCCCCTTAACCTGGAAAGCCACACTAGTCTAGCTAACATGAGCACAGTAGGCATCCTGCCTACATACTGTCTGTATTCTTACCCCAGGATTAAAGTGACTTTAAAAAGACCTTCACTCTCTTGCAGAGCTTCATGGGTCAGCAGGAGACCTGGCAGCTGGCAGGTGGAACCACATCTTGTAGTGGGGGACTCAGCACCTGACATACATGAAGGTGTCAGATACCATAGATCCTACCTGCATATGTGGCTCTGCAAGAGAGGGAAGATCAGAGTGATGAGCAGCAAGGCTGGTAAGTACTATTAGCATTCTATTGCAAGTCTTTTTATTTAACCTAAAAAGTTGATTTAAAGTGGAACTTTACCCATAACAACTTGAAAAAAATGTTCTTTAGCAAGGAACATACATTCTACATTAATAATTATGCTACCAAAATTAGTGTGTGCTGTAAATTGCCTCCAGCATCGCTCCTGTTTCTTCTTGCTGGAGGCTTCCATTTTGCTGAAGACCAGAGCCCCTGAACAGCAGTAAATAATAAACGGGAACTAAACCCATTGATTAAACGGTTTTAAAAACAGTTACATTCCTACAATGCCAGGATTGCTGTCACATTTGCTTGTGTCCTCAACCAAACTGTCAAACCATCAAATGGCTGGTGTCATAACTGATCACATGTGCAGCACCATGGCAGTTGCAGATCAAACAGAAGCAGCTTCCTTGGCTGTACAGGATAGAAGGGTTTAATTCCACTTTAAGGGCTGGTTCACACCACAAAAATGCACAATAGATCCGTTCCTGATATATTTTTGCACGCGCATCTTTAATGCATTTTTGACACTTTCCAGTGGGTTTTTTATGTGCTTCCAGATGCATTCCAGATGTTTTGTTTTTTTTGTTTTTTTAACTGTACTGGGGCCTGGTGCGCTTTTTAATGCGTTTTTGATGTGTTACAGTGTATTCCGGTGCATTTTTGATGCATTTTACCACGTTCCAGTACAGTCCAGTGCAGCAAAAATGCAGCATGTTCTACTTGTTTTTTCTGGAGCTGGAACGTCCTGGAACTGACCACACCAGTGTGAACTATGCCATTGGAAACCATATAACCTACTTTCCATGTGTTTTTGATGCAGAAAAAAAACACACTGGACTGCATGAGGCGTGAACTGGCCATAAGCCTGTCAGCAGATAAGCCTCTACAAATTTGTCAGTGCCTAAAAATTCCTAAAAATGGAGAGCAACTGAGCATGTGCAGAGCAGGGTGAGACAGTGTATTGCTGGATTTTAAACAGTATAAGCAGTTATTTTTAAAGGTTTTACATAACTATACCTGCAAAAAGGGCTAGTCTGAAGTGATCTAGCAGAACCTAATTTTCGGACTAAAGTTCCACTTAAAGTGGTTGTAAACCCTGTATTACCACTTTTACCTACAGGCAAGCCTATAATAAGGCTTACCTGTAGGTACTGTGAATTTCTCCTAAACTTGCACCGTTTAGGAGATATTCACTGCACTTGCATGTGCTAACGTTATCGGCACATGTGCACTGAAGAAACAGCTTGCTCGTGCCGTTTCTTCAGCTGCTGTGCCATTACCGGCGGCTCCCGCGTGCACGCGGGATAGACGTCATCACGGCTTCAGCCAATCACAGCCCCGGAGCTGGCAAACCCGGAAATAACTTCCAGGACGACATGACGCCAGTCACATCGGTGTGCCCGGTCTGCTGCAACAGCATCGTTCTAAAGTATTTCATAATGAGCTACTATGCGATGCATACTAGCTCATTATGCCTTTGTCTTGCAGGTTTTTTTTTCATCTGGGTTTACAACCACTTTAAAGGCTGGGGGCAACAACTTTAATGCTGCATACACACGACCAGACTTTTCGACAGCAAAGGTCCGACGGAACGAATCCGTCGGACAATTCGATCGTGTGTGGGCTCCATCGGACTTTTGCTGTTGAAAAATCTGACAGACTTTAGAAATAGAACATGCTTCAAATTTTTCCGCCGGAACTCCGCTGGACCCAGTTCCTATCGAAAAATCTGCTCGTCTGTGTGCTAGTCCGACGGAAAAACAACGACGCTAGGGCAGCTATTGGCTACTGGCTACGAACTTCCTTATTCTAGTCCGGTCGTACGTCATCACGTTCAAATCCGTCGGACTTTAGTGTGATTGTGTGTGGCCAAGTCCGTTCATTCGGAAAGTTCGTCGAAACTCCGTTGAAAGTCTGTCGAAAAGTCTGCTTGTGTACGTGGCATAATTTTCAGAAAGAGGTCATCAGTGTATGTCCATAATGCTCTCTGTTCGGGTATCTGTAATGCCGCGTACACATGTTCGGACTTTGTCCGCCGGACCTAGTCCAGCGGACAATCCGCCGGACTTTCCAGCTGGCTTCGGCAGACTTGAAAGCGAACGGACTTGACCACACACGATCACGCTAAAAGTCCGGCGGTTCACGCGATGACGTACAGCACGTACGACGGGACTAGAAAAAGAAAAATACTAGAAAAAAACTTGCTACTGAGCATGCGTCCTTTTTGGTCCGCTGGACCATACTACAGACGGCCGTATTGTCCGCCGGACTGCCAAGTCCAGCGGATAATTTTAAAACAAAACTTAAAACCTAGTCCGCCGGACTTTTTGGAAAAAAAGTCCGTCGAAGGCCCACACACGAGGGGATTGTCCGGTGGACTCAGTCCAGCGGATAATCCCGCGGGATAGTCCCTTCGTGTGTACGCGGCATTAAGATCACTTGAATGCAATTTCTTAAAAAAGACTGATAGAATTTCTGAGGATATATGTCAGCTTTTTTTGGATCTTAACATCGATATAATACACATTGTATGTTTCCATTAGAATAAACTGTCAGCTGTAGAATGGATAAAAATAAAGCATAAATATGGTACAGTCAACCAAGCTGTACTCATTTATTGCTATATATTGCACAAAGGACAAACATGGGGTGACCTGTTTTTTCGGCAGTTAATGACACTATCAATAAAGTGGAGTTTTGTCCTTGTCCTCTTCTACAAGTTAAGTAAGCAGAAAAAGGAGAAAGTTCAGTAGGGCTGCTTGTATGGCCAGTAGAACAGTAAATTATATAAATGTCTTTGGGTAGGGCAAAGCTAGAACATGCTCTGAAAGATATGACATGTACATTAATAAAGCTGCACCAGGTCACAAAGCACATAGTGGAATGAGAAAGGTTTTTTTTTTAATGATAGATGCAATGTTAGAACCACTATGTAGGGATGATATTATAAATCTGCTTTTTTTCAATGTGTCGGCTACAGCATTAACTGATGTTACTGTGGACCTCTAAAACACAAAGAAATCTAATTTTATCTTCACTTTTGCACACTGTGGAATCATTAAGTTAGACAAATGATAACATAAAAGTATCTTTTTTTATTTTCAAAGCTTAAAACTGGATTTGGTCTTGTTCTTTTATAAAACAGGTAGGTACAAATATATATTTGAATTCTTTATGACCAAAAAATATAATTAGTTCCATTTTCAGTCAATATTATTTTGACGCTAGTAATAATGTTTTCTAAGTACTCTGCAGTATAATGTAAAGCTAATTTTTTGGCAATATTGTTTTGCAAAAATCATTTTATTTGATATGGAAACTATAGACAAAAATACATAAAAAAGGAAAAAAAAGCATTTATTTCTGATTTGACCTGTGTTCGTTTTTTTTTTTACTGTAAATAAACGGGATACATTTTATTCTATACTTTGTGACATTTTAAATTACATTAAAATGATGTTTCTTATGCAAAGTATGGTAACCTAATGCAAATTAAATTTTTTTTTATTTTTTTTGCAAGTTTGCTCATTTTCTTGTTGCGCAAAACTGAGAAAGTAACTGAGAAATCATAAAAAAATAGAAATGAATAACACCACCAGAAAAAAAATAACTAAGGCAGAGTGAGAGGAAGTTGTTAATTAGAAATTGTTATGGGTAACTAAGGATGATAAGGGTAAATAGAAATTTAGAAAAAAAAAATGATATATATATATATATAAATATATATATATATATATATAATATATATATATATATATATATATATATATATATATATATATATATACATATATATATATATATATATATATATATATATATATATATATATATATATATATATATATATATATATATATATATTTTTTTTTTTTACTTTGTAGGTTTTTTATTTATTTTTTGGTTGTAAAGCCTAAATTTCTTTTACCCTAATGCATTCTCATCATTAAGGTAAAAAAAAGGCTTTGTATGTGTCTCTGTCTCTCTCACCCTCACTATTTTATAGTTACCTGAGCCTGGTCTTGATCCAGCACTGTGCCCCTCTGCACAAGCTCTCTCCTCTTCTTCCCACCCATTGGCTCCCGCTGCTGTCAGTCAAATCCTGTGATGAGGGAGCAGTGGGCAGGGCCACGTCTCTCTCTCCGCATCTATAGGCGCAGGCAGCTTGGCATACTAGCTCATTATGAAATATTCACCTTAGTTTGAAGCCCCCGCAGCGGTCCCAGTACACAGCTCCGGCCAGCAACATCGCTCCCGGAGTTACTTCCAGGTATCACGGGCTCCAGTGCTGTGATTGGCCGGAGCCCGATGATGTCACTTCCGTGCATGCGCGCTGGAGCCGCCGGTAACAGCACACTAACTGAAGCAATGGCACAAACGTTCCATTGCTTCAGTGCGCATGTGCTCCTAGGATTCCTCTCCAAACGACTTCCAAACTTGTATGTGTCAGCAGCTTGTACAAACAGCATGTATCCGAGCACCTCCACCGTCCTGGCCCCTCCCCTACATGTGACGACACAGGGCTAATCACATGTCTTCCTCTGGGGGATCTGTCCCCCTAAGCATCTAAAATGTGTGAGTATCCTGATGCTATGTTTTCTAAATACATTTTTAAACTAGCAATAATGCACTATCCAGCCTCTTTCTTGTTTTAAAATTGAGGACAACTTTTCTGGATTTTCCTGTGGGATCCTGCTGAGCCAGTTTCACTTAGAGCCCAGGAGTGGATCAACTGCTTATGTGGACCAAACTTAAGTGTGCGGTCACACTGATGGAGGTGAGTGCATTCACACGGGGGGAGCATGTGTGTGATGTCACCCTCTTCTGATCAGGATTATCATCACTATAGTCACTTTTTGGACAGTAATACGTATAATACCCCAATTTGCACTTTTGTCTCTGTGGATTGATAAAAATTAGGTGACAAAATCTCTTTTTTTGGACACTTGATATTAAGGAATAATACAAAATTTATTTCACTGCTAGCTTGCTTGTTACACACATTTTTTTTTTTATGTTCATAGTTACATTTTTTAGCAATATTGATTTTCATTGTTTATGGCACTATCTATGCATTTGTAAGGTTCAGTATCACATTTTTTAGTTTTTTGGTACTTGTTAGTGCAACATATGCACGTTTTAAATGTGAGTTCATTTTATTGTCTGAATTGTATGTAATTTAATCAAGCTGTATTATGCTATGCAGTCTCTACTTTATTTGATGTCTAAAGATTAGCTTGAATTCTGCTCGTCTTGCGAGACAACACTAGCAAACCGAATCAGAACTGAAAAAAAAAGTTGCTCGTCTTTCAAAATGCTTGTTAACCGCGTTACTCGTAAACCGAGGTTCCACTGTATATATGGTTTTTCTTTTGTTTGTTTATATCACAAAAGAAAGCTCTATTTGTGTGAAAGAGAAACCCCTTTCCAACCAGTGTCATCAGTACAGTGATAGTGTATAGTATTTTCACTGTAATAGTGTCACTGGTGATGTCAGTGTTTTTCAGTTCCCACCCAGTGTCAGTTAGTGTCAGATTACTTGCCGCACTTCACAGGCCCACTATAAGTCACTGATCACCGCAAGTGCTAGTATAAAAAAAAAAAAAACATAAATATAAATTCTAGTGTATACAGTATACTACCATTTGTAGATGCTATAACTGTCACGCAAACCAAACAATATACACTTATTGGGATTGGTTTTACCAAGGTTATGTAGCAGAATACATCGTGGCCTAAATTTATGAAGACATTTTTTATTTTTTTTATTCAATATGTTTTATAGCACAATCTGAAGTTATTGTTTTTTTTTTTTTCTTAAATTTTTGGTCTTTTTTCATTTATATAGTAAAAAAAGAAAAAAACCCAGTGGTGATCAAGTACCACCAAAAGAAATCTCTATTTGTGTGAAAAAAAGATAAAAAAATGAAGTTTAGGTACAGTGTTGCATGACCGTGCAATTACCAGTTAAAGTAGCGCAGTGTTAAAGTGGAGCTACACCCTAAAGTGGAACTTACGCTCATCGGAACCCCCCCCTCTGGTGCCACAATTGGCACCTTTCAGGGGGGGGGGGTGCAGATACCTGTATAATACAGGTATCTGCACCCACTTCCGGGCATAGATATCTGCAGAATCTACGGATATTTACGCCACTTCCTGTCATCCCCCCTGCTGTCTGCTGGGAAACACAAGGATCCCAGAGACAGCAGGGACCATCTGTATTGCGCAGCCTGACTTGCACATGCGTAGTAGGGAACCGTGAAGTGAAGCCGCAAGGCTTCACTTCCTGATTCCCATACCAAAGATGGCGGCGGCAGCACCCGAGAGCTGAGCGACAGATCGGCTTCGGGTGCCGACATTGCAGGCGTGCTGGACAGGTAAGTGTCCTTATTTTAAAAGTCAGCAGCTGCAGTATTTGTAGCTGCTGACTAAAAAAAAAAAAAAAACGCGGAACTCTCGCTTTAAATAGCAAAAAATGCCCTGGTAATGAAGGGGGTAAAATTTTCCAGAACTTAAGTGGTTAATTAAAGACTAGGAACTCTGAGAAACATTATAATTATCTTTTTAGGTGAGTCTGCCCCCACACTGCAAGGATTAATTGCTCATTTAGGTCTAGGGCAGACATGTCTAAAGTCAGGCCCGCCGGCCAATTGTGGCCCGCCTTCCAGTTTAATACGCCCCCCCTCCCCCTGGTAATTTGGATATATATATATATCTTTCAGGCTGCACTGATGGCAATGGTAAGGCTGCATTCATGGCACATGTGAGGCTGCATTCATGGCACATGTGAGGCTGCATTCATGTGGCACATGTGAGGATGCATTCATGACACTGGCGAGGCTGCATTCATGGCCCTGCTGAAGCTGCATTCATGGCCCTGCTGAGGCTGCATTCATGGCAATGGTGAGGCTGCATTCATGGCAATGGTAAGGCTGCATTCATGGTAAGGCTGCATTCATGTCAATGGTAAGGCTGCATTCAGAGGCTGCATTCATGGCAATGGTGAGGCTGCATTCAGGGCAATGGTGAGGCTGCATTCAGGGAAATGGTGAGGCTGCATTCAGGGTAATGGTGAGGCTGCAGATGGTCACTGATTAGGCTGCATTGATGAGCACTGACCCTTATTTTGCTTCATAGTTTTTTATTTAAAATTCAATTTTTTTGCTGAAACTTCCCTTTTAAAGTGAAGGTGCGTGTTATACGCTGATAAAGACGGTATATCCAAATAACACGTCCAAGCTCATCCTTAGTCCTGAGCGGTGCTTGGGGATTTGTTGGGGGCCACAAAAGGGATATATGTATATACAAATAACATGCCCAAGCTCATCTCTTCACCATAAACAGCCACAAAGCCAAGAGAATTCTTGTTGGGCAGTGTATTAGTGCTACAACAAGTACACACTTATGCCCCGTACACACGGTCGGTTTTTCCGACGGAAAATGTCCTATCGGACAAAGTTGTCGGAAATTCCGATCGTGTGTAGGCTCCATCAGACTTTTTCCTTCGGATTTTCCGACGGACAAAGTTTTATCTCCTGCTCTGCTGCTAGGTGGGTCCCTGTGGCATTTTCTCCCTCATGCTTCAGAGGTCTGAGTTCATGACATCATCAAGACCAATGATTATAGCCATGTAGTGGACGCGATGACACAGAGGGACAGTCCACCGCCAGAATGTGGGGTAAGCTACACCTTCCGGGAGAGCAAAGGATCAGTTACGTAAAAGTGCTTCTTCTCTCCCCTAGGTAAAACAAGCAGTTAGCCGTGGCAGTGCAGGAAAAGCCCCACTGCAATGGTTAATATTAAAGTTTACCGGAGTTGGGCTTTAAGTCTAAAAGTGTTAACATTCCATTTAAAGACAGTTAAACACAACAGTTATTATGTTTTACACCTGTTTAGTTCTCACAACAATTACCTGGGAAATATTTATCTTCTTGAAAAATATAAATATTCATAAATGAATGAAAGAATATTGAAGACAATCTACATATACTGACAAGGAGCATGCTGACTGTACTCCTGTGACCTTGCTTGCACATCCAGTATATATAACAGACTTCTGATTGGCTTCCAGTAGTCACACAAATTTTGAACAATAGCTTTTTCCATGACATTTCATTAACAATAAGGAGGTGAATAGTTTTACAGCTGGCAACCCCCTTGAAAGAAACAATGTGGCTGATTTACAATAGCTGTAAAGCATATTCACCTTGCAAGGGAATTTTCACTTGCTTAGTAAATAAATAAGGGGGAAATGTGCTGACTTCCATTATCCAATCACGTGTAAACAAAAATTGTTTTTTTACAAATTTTCTTGTGTGAGTATGGATTTTCATTGAAAAGTGATTTTTCACCACATTCACCAAGCTGGCAATTAAAACTGTATCACTTATTTCTTTGTAAATGTCATGTCTGCTGTGGCACATCCTACCGAATGAAAAAAAATTCTGTAGCGCCCCCCTCAAATGCATACTAGACCCTTTAATCACTTGACCTCTGCAAGATTTACCCCCTCCTTTATGACCAGGCCATTTTTTGCGATACGGCACTGCGTTACTTTAACTGATGCTTTTGATGAAGGCCTAAGGCCGAAAAGTGTCAGTTTGGATGATGTTACTGCTGTATTGCTTCAATAAATATTTTCTATGGAGAAGCTGTCGAGTTGCCGGCCTGCACTTTCTATTAACTGAAAATTGCATGGTCATGCAACGGTGTCCATCAATTAAATGTATGTCCTTTTTTTCACACAAATAGAGCTTTCTTTTGGTGGTATTTGATCACCCCTGCATTTTTTAGTTTTTGCGCTATAAACAAAAAAAGACTGACAAACAATATTTTTTACTTTCTGCTATAAAACACATCTAATAAAATTAAAAAAAAAATCTAATTTCTTCATCAATTTAGGTCAATATGTATTCTGCTACATGTTTTTGGTAATAATACAAAAAAAATGTATTGTTTTGCGCAAAAGTTATAGCATCTACAAACTTTGGTAGATATACTGGAATTTAAAAAAAAATTAACTTAGTAATGGTGGCGATTATCGACATAAAGCAGGACTGCGATATTGCGGCAGACATTCTGACACTAACAGACACTTTTGACACTTTGTGGGAACCAGTGACACTAATACAGTGATCAGTGCTAAAATTATGCACTGTCAATGTACTAATGGCACTGACTTGGAAGGGGTTAAACATCCCCCTACCCAGAATTGCCAGATCACGTGCCTAGTACGTGATCTGGTGCAGCAGGGCCACCTTGCCTCTGAATATCTAAGTTATATGGTCGGCAAGCGGGTATGTCAGATATGCATATAAAAATACATACCAAACCCTTAATCTGAGCAGGCAGCCTGGCTGGCCAGAAAAGGGGGGCATGAGTGGGCAGCCCCCCATCCTCCTGAACCATACCAGGCCACATGCCCTCAACATGTCAATGAAGACAAGGGCTTCCTCCCCATAACCTTTGCCTAGTGATGTTGGGGTCTTTGGGTGGAGGGCTTATCGGAATCTGGAAGCCCCTTTAGTAATACGGTGCTCCCAGATACCAGCAACCCCCCCAATGTGAATGAGTAGGAATAATTTTTGTGAATGAGTACTCATTCATAAAAAAATAAGTTGTCACCTAGAAATAAAGGTACCCAAACATTTGATGGGTACTTTATTAAAAAAAAAAAGAATCCCCAAAAAATGGCACTGTCAATCATGACCCAGCACATGCAACTGATCCCAACAGTGACACTGGCCAAATGACAGCTCCCCAAGCTGTCCTCAGTTGTATAAGGGAAGGGGTAGGGATAGTGGTGACATCATTGGTAAAGTCATTGCCCAAATACAGCTAATGGCCATATTTGGGCAATGATGTCACTGCTATCCCTGCCCATTTACCTTACATCTTTGGTTCCTTGGGATGCTGTGGGTGAAAGCACCTGCTAATTCCTTAGGAACTAGTGACAGCAGGAAGCTGTCATATACAGAAGTGGTAGAAATACTGCTTCTATTTATATTGCATGACTCCAACCAAACTTCAGGTGTTCCCTTGAACACCCGAATAGCCAAAGTTTTGTCCAAACCCAGGTAAAACCTTTTTGATGATTTTGGATAGAATGGTGAAGGGTTAGAACAGGGGTCATCAACCCCCGGGCCGCGGCCCACTACCGGGCCGTAGCGTCTTTGCAGCCGGGCCGCGGCGGGATGTAAGGCACCGGTGGATCAGAGAGGAAAGGGGGCGGGCGAATAAGAGAAGCGGGCTGCAAACGGAGATGACATCTCTCTCCGCCCGCCAAGCATCACCGCCCTCACAGCATGCTATGCGGAATGTCAGCGCTGCGGCGGGAGCAGAGAGAGAATATCATCTCTCCCTGCCCGCCTAGCATCACCGCTCTTCCGCCCTCACAGCCTACAGAATGTCGGAGGTGCGGCGGGGAGCAGAGAGATGACATCATCTCTCACTGCCCGCTCCGCATCACCGCTCTTCCGCACTCACTCAAGAAATACCACTGAACCAGTGTCACCAATGCAGTGACAATCCTCATCTGGTGGCACAGGCAGGTGATGTGGCATTCCTTATCTGGTGGCACAGGCAGGTGATGTGGCAACTGGCATTCCTCAACTGGTGGCAGGCAGCATGGCAAGTGGCATTCCTCAACTGGTGGTAGGCAGCGTGGCAAGTGGCATTCCTCATCTGGTGGCACAGGCAGGTGACGTGGCAAGTGGCATTCCTCATCTGGTGGCACAGGCAGGTGACGCGGCAAGTGGCATTCCTCATCTGGTGGCAGGCAAGCGTGGCAAGTGGCATTTCTCATCTGGTGGCACAGGCAGGTGACGTGGCAAGTGACATTCCTCATCTGGTGGCACAGGCAGGTGACGTGGCAAGTGGCATTCCTCATCTGGTGACAGGCAGCGTGGCAAGTGGCATTCCTCATCTGGTGGTAGGCAGAATGGCAAGTGACATTCCTCATCTGGTGGCACAGGCAGGTGACGTGGCAAGTGGCATTCCTCATCTGGTGGCAGGCAGCGTGGCAAGTGGCATTCCTCATCTGGTGGCAGGCAGCATGGCAAGTGACATTCCTCATCTGGTGGCACAGGCAGGTGACGTGGCAAGTGGCATTCCTCATCTGATGACAGGCAGCGTGGCAAGTGGCATTCCTCATCTGGTGGCAGGCAGCATGGCAAGTGACATTCCTCATCTGGTGGCACAGGCAGGTGACGTGGCAAGTGGCATTCCTCATCTGGTGGCAGGCAGCGTGGCAAGTGGCATTCCTCATCTGGTGGCAGGCAGCATGGCAAGTGACATTCCTCATCTGGTGGCACAGGCAGGTGACGTGGCAAGTGGCATTCTTCATCTGGTGGCACAGGCAAGTGACGCAGCAAGTGGCATTCCTCATCTGGTGGCAGGCAAGCATGGCAAGTGGCATTTCTCATCTGGTGGCAGGCAGCGTGGCAAGTGGCATTCCTCATCTGGTGGCAGGCAGCATGGCAAGTGACATTCCTCATCTGGTCGCAGGCGATGTGGAAAGTGACACACTCAGGGCTCCCACTGATTCTGCATTATGGTGAGTTGAGCTATTTCATTTATATTACAATGTAATATAAGAAAATAATGCGCTTCAATCATTCTGACACCATACCAACCATGGTGCCGTGATGATTGAAGTACCAACAGCAGAACACCAGCTATTGCGTGTGCGTACATCCCCCCCCCCCCCCCCCCCTCGCCGGGCCTCGGCACAAATTTCTTCCACCTAGCCGGTCCCTGGTGCCAAAAAGGTTGGGGACCACTGGGTTAGAATACCCGCAAGGCTTTTATTTCTGTCTGTGCCCCAGTTAGGGATATTCACCTTCTCTTCTGTTTACCATTATCACCAATAGTGAAAGCAAAAGAAAATCCCAAATTTGTGGACTACAATTATAAAGTACAGTTTTCCCCCAGTATTTATATGCATTGCATGTCCCTCTAATGCCCAGTGTTATCAACAGACATCATGTTTGTGAGCCAAGCTAAAGGGATTGTGGGATGAGTAGTTCCTCAGCCGGAAATTGTTTCACATGACTCCGTACCTGGACTAAATATCCCAGGGATCTTTGCTGCCATTGGAGAGATTGCTGGGAGGAACTATGTAAGAAGTCAAAGCCCTGCCCTGCGCTCTCTTCCTCCTGTGCCTGACGCAAGACGGACCTCTCCATTCAAGGAGAGAGAGGTCGCGGCCTACCATGCAGTGTTTCACAGTCCAACTCGGGCAAGAGGGGCCTAGCGCTGCTTGCTGTTCGTCTGACATCCATTCAGCACCAACCTGTGTTCAGAGCTTTGCATCAGGAGATCGATACAGCGTATCCGCCGCACGTGTGTTGCACAGGAGCTGCTGTACAGAGGGTCCCAAATTGGCCTGGTCGTTGGTGAGAGGGCAATCGCCCACCTTTACAAATCCTTTTCTCACGGTTTCACTGGGACACTTTGCACAGACATCTTTACCTTGGGATTAATTTACTGAACTTATCCTGAACACTGTGCATAGACACCTTTAGCTACTACCATTTCAAGAAATCTTATTGCTTGCTATTATACCTTGTAGGATACAATTAAAGAGCTCCTACGTGCCGGTGAAGACCATCAGATCTGCAACGGGGACATTGCTGTCATTATTGCTACAAGGGTCCTTTACCATTGCCATTAAGTCTGACCTCTCATTAGGCTTTAAGGTTTATAGGCTGACCTAGGTTTCCCCCTTTAGAAGTTTTGTCAGTATAACCATCTAACTTGTTTATCCATTCAAGTGCAAGCAGAATTCCACTGTACATGTGTATATACTAGACTGTTTGACCTGCAAATATTTGGTTTGTGTTATTCAGAGGAATTCCTTTCCAAAACTCAGCAACTCTATTACCTCCTCTTTGTGACAATATCTTCTTTGAACTGTTCCAGTAAACATAACCAGAACATAAACGCACAGAGTTGTCTGATTTATTGCTTTAAGGTGGTGCAAAGATGTCTGAACCCATAGTGTCAGGTGGGATAGAATGTTCATCAGGTCATGGCAGTGCAAATGAGCAGGTAATTCTAAGCAGCCCCTTAGGGGGTCGTGCTACATTTGGATGGTCACCACAACAGGAAAAGAGGTTAAATCTTCCAGCGGGGACAACCAAAGATCCCCTCACTTTGGAGGGATTTCCTCACACCTCCTGGGGCAGGAAGTGGAGGGAAATCTGCCAAATCAGACAGAGATGGCAAAACACTCTCTCACTCTATCCAAAATAAAAGAAAAGGTTTGCCTGTAGTTCTACTTTAACAGAACCATGACTCAGAGAAGGGTCAAGGATGCTCCACTGGACATGCGTACCATGTGATCCTGAACAACATAGCACTTAGCCAGTAAAAGAGTTCCATGAAATGAAAGGGTAGAACATTGGAAGGATAGGGGTGGACAAAGGTCCATGTAGTCCATTTCTTATAAATGTGGATCAGAAGTGTTATGAGACCCCTCTTACAGTCACATGATGGGTGATGGTACCCCTTCCTGTCGATACACAGTACATATTTATACTGTCTAGTGGATGAATGAAGTTAGAGAGGGTAAAAAGCTCTTGCCGTGGGGCTCTATGGTGACACCATTGACTGGACAAGACTTAAAGTGGGTCATTCCTCTGCTTGCTCCTATAATAGTTCAAAACACTGAACCCAGTAGCCTGCATCTTTGTGTAGTATATAATCTGAGAACCAGTGAGGTTTGTTATGTACCTTAATAAAAATAAGGTACCCTCTACATCCTGCTATATTATCCTGATGAAGAAAATAGATGCGCTTACACCAAAAGAATGATAAAAAAATAGACATTTGGTTATCTCCTTATTTGATTTCCACCTCCTGTGGCCCTTATGATTACAGCACTGCTATGTAAAGATAGCTGCTCCTCTGCCAGTTCCTGAATATAATATTAAAAAAAAATGTACAGCTAGACTGCAAACTTACACTCATTATTCTATTTTTGTTTGTGAAAGCGGATTTTATTAAAAACTGCAAATTATCATCAGGCCCATGCTGTAGCATCAGATATTTTTTTTCAGCACACATAGATCTTGCTCATGTGCTCATGTATATTGCGTTACCAGTCAGTTAGTTTTATATATGTTGCCTGTGCTTCATTCCTTTAACAGGGCCTTATGTATAACATAAATTTTCTTGCTGTCCAGAAAGCGAAGCAATTGTGACATAGTAGCTTATGTCTGCAGGCTATAGTGTGTATTAAAATTTAGTGCCGAACAAAATGCCAAGTACAAGACAAAGAGATTATTTTGGTTAGTGCAGGGATACTATGCTGCTTACCAATATGAAATCCTCAATCTGTTGGTTGTAAATTGATGGATAAAGGCCACCTGTCAGCCCGTGCAGTCAGCAGTAACATAAGCTTCCATCCCAATATTTTTAGAGCTGTAGCTTATTATACCCCTAGGGTTATTAATTTAAATCCAGATTAGTAGCCTTCTGTTATTTGGCCCACAGAGGTTATCAGAAATAAAACCGGGATATTGCGGCAGTGTTTCCCACTCAGATACCTGTAATAGTGTTTTATCCTTTATTTCCTGCTCCATTTTTCTTCCTTTGGAAGAGAAGAGAAGTTATATGCTCATATAAGAAAAATCATAAGAATGGTGTTACTTCTGATTTTTCATGCCTCTTTCAGTGGGATATAAACTTGAAATATATATTTGATAAAAGGCTTTCTAAGTTTTTTATAAGTTTTTTAGATTAGTAAATGTCACAGGATGGCAGAAATTACACTTTCTAAAAGGATAAAGGCACCCAATTCTAGCAGCTCAGTTGTTTTCATCCCCTGTTCTTGGTGCTGTATCATTTTCTCCTAGGAAGATTTGTCGCAGCTGATCCAAACACAGGATATCTGCCATAAGGCAGATATACAGAAGAAGGGGTTAGTTTGGGGACTAGTTTAGGGTTTATTTTAGGTTACAGACATTAGGTGGTTTAATTTAACTGTTAAGGTTATGGTTAGTGTAAAGCTGATCAAAGAAGGATTGAAATTCTGCAGGGTCAGCAAGGATTGCCCAAATTTCATAAGTGGACGCCCCTTTGCGACAGAAGTAAATCGTTAGATCAACTTTTTTCCAACAGGATTGTTGGAAAATTCTTTTTTGCTTTCCACTTGGAAGACTTTTGATGAACCTGAAAGAACCTTTTCTGCTTTTGCAACACTCCTCTGTCAGGAGGGTATGGCTGCACTCTAATATGCATTCCAATTTTTATATGCTGGCTTTAGAACTATCATGGAGCAACAAAGCCCTCTTCCATCACCTTGCAGCAGGGATTATCTGTACTCATGTTGGGCAAACTGGTTTGAAGATCCACTCCTACCACACAGGATGAATTATTTGCTCTTTGCAATCAGCTTCATGCTCGTTTCTAGGAGAGGGCCATCAAAAAGTCCTTCTGGCTTTCTAGCCCCATTTTCTAAAATAGTCTCAGATCTCCTCATATAATTTGTATAATGCACTGAGGTGTCATGCACTTGAAGCTTTTCCACTGGCTCTTACAAAATACAGGTCACTTCTCCCAACCAGTTCTGTAACTATGTGTGATGGGGCCCTACAGCAAAACCATTAAGTAGGAAAAAGTCGAGATTTACTTATTACCAGAAGCATATGACACCCCATTACAGGGTGTCATAATAAGCATGTAAAAGATAGCCCTCCTTTAGACTCCCTTGGAATGCAGCAGGTATCCGCAGCCTGGGTAAACCACTCCACACTCCTTTAATCCAACTCTCATAGATCAACGTTCATAGGTATGGATCAATGCATAAAAGAGATAAGGGGCTCGAATAGTGTAAAACCCAAGATTTTATTTTAAAACATGTATACTGGTTGCACTTACATGAGAAAACGATACAATCAAGCCGTAAGTGTAGTGCACTGGCCGGACGCACTAAACACAGACCCGTCCTTCCTAGATAATCCGATAGCAAGACCAAGTTGACGTCAGCGCGTCGCTCCGCTCCGCTGACGTCACCTTGGTCTTGCTATCGGATTATCTAGGAAGGACGGGTCTACACTTAAGGCTTGATTGTATCGTTTTCTCATGTAAGTGCAACCAGTATACATGTTTTAAAATAAAATCTTGGGTTTTACACTATTCGAGCCCCTTATCTCTTTTATGCATTGATCCGGCTGTTTTGAAGATTTATTTGGATTGTTTCCATTCATCATATATTGCACGGGTGGAACTGTTTCTGAAGACATTTTCACTAATTTGGATTTATGTTGTTGGACTTTCACTTCAAATAACTTTTAGTATTTTTTGTGCTATTTATTTATTTATTTATTTTTCACCATCCATCTCTCCGTTGTTCACATATGGTTTACAGTGTTTACAGTATTTATTTATTTGTGGGGTTTATTGTATACCTATTTATTTGCACATAGGATCCATTTGTGGTCCTTCTTTTTCATTTTAGTTGTGCTGTTTACATACAACAGCTATATTCTCACTTTTTCACACCAAAGTTGAGGCACGGCTAACCAATCACGTGGTTACTGATATTTTGGTTAAGCGCTACTCTTTTCTATTTTTCCATTTTTGTCACTGTAGTTATGTTTTACAGTTGAGTTGCAGCTTCCATCGAGGCCTTTCAAAAGCCCACCTATCAGTTATACCTGTTTACATTTTTGAGCATATTTCCCACAGCGCAGTTTCTTTATTCCAATTTTTCTTGAACTACAATGCAAGGTCCACTTACTAGATTAGATCCCCTACCCAAATCCCTGTGCTGAAACATGTTCTTGTAATAGCGGTCTTTTTTTTTTTTTGCTTTACTGCAGTGATTTCTGATGGAAAGGTGGTCTTGTGGACCTTGCTTGCTTTAATTCATATACTTCTTAATATCATTAGGAAAATTACGGATTTACCATTCCAAAAATCCCCTCAACTAGCTCTTCTCAACTTTCCATGCCCAAAAAACCCCACGAATAGTCCAACTCATTATGTTCATATTTCTTGGGACCAAACTCACAATAGCACGGGCTTGGAAAAAAACGACTGTATCCTTTCTTTTGGTTAATAGAAAGATATCGTGGATCATGTCCCAGGAGAAAACGGTTAGCATCCTCCTTGACACTACCACTAAACACAATGCTGTCTGGGCTCCATGGACTAGATACATATCTCTACCGTCCTCCGCTTAGCCTTCAACCGGGTGTCCGTAGGTGAGCGTATATCGCACTTACGCTGCCTCCTCCTTTCCTTTTCTAGCCTCTGTTTTCTCTTTTTTCCTCTTTCCTTTTCTCTTTTATGCTTCCTATCGGCTTCTTACAGGTTGTACTACTTAAACAACATTTGGAGACGTCACTTCTGCCTTTTACCGCATTTCAGGGGACAGACTTCTCCAGCATACTACCACAGTTAATTTGCTGCTGATTGGATCTCTTGTTCAATTTCCGGTAGTTTGTGGACTTCCACATGTTATTATAGTCTTGAACTTTAATAATTGTTCCAACAGCCTAGGCACAGTCTTTATACCAAACAATAAGATTCACTCTACTTTTCTCCTATCTTGAGGTTTTACTTCTCACAATATGTGCCACGACTCTGGACGCTCGACCCCACCTGGGGGGGGGGCTGTCCTCCCACTCCCAGCACAGCTAGTTCCCATAAGGGGTGCTGGGTTGGGGGTGCGAACCCTCTATTCGGGTTCAACCTTTTTAGACTTAACCTACTGTACGCATTATAGAGGTCTTTGTCTGTACCACACGATTTTTTATTCTTGTTTCTGTTTTGGTAATTGTCTCACTATGCTATTACCTGTATTTTTGATGAATCTCTTTTTTGAATGCCTCAATAAAAAACTATTGAAAGTAATTCATATACTTCTAAAATTTCTATATATGTTAGACAGTTGACAATTAAAAGGTATTTTACTTGATTTTTTTGTATTGTTGTAACATTGTTTGATTATTCTAAAATACTATGTACATAATTATTATTATTATTATTATATAGGATTTATATAGCGCCAACAGTTCATGCAGTACTTTACAATATAAAAGGGAGACAATACAGTTATAATACAATAAAATACAAGAGGATTAAGAGGGTCCTGCTCTGTATATTACACTACATTCCACATACATGTGTATGCCATGCCTTATTTGTACAGAAAATTGCAGTTTCTGGTTCAACAGATAATTGGCTAATGAATAAAATGTTTAAGTCTATATTTCTGGAGCCACTTTTGCTTGATGTCTCAGCCATTGTAATTATTACTTGTGTAATTGTATAAATCATGTAAATTAGTAGAGACAGGTTTATTTAAATATTCTGTTAGGACTTTAAAGGAGTGACAGTACTAATAAAGCAAAATAATCAGAATAGATCTATTTGACAGAGTCAGTAATTAGAAGCTTGAACACCAATTAATTCTGAGCAGATAGTCTATAAGTTTTCCATTGGTCTTTACTCTGGGGTGATTTGTGAATTAACCGAAATAGAAGAAAGCTATGAAAGGACTGAAGCAAGTAAAAAAAGTGACAAGAAACAATTAAGATGAATGTAAAACAGGTAACTGTATTAAACTAAGAAAATAAATACGGCAGGTAGATGTTATCATATGTGTTTCTACTTTACAATTTAATTCACTGTAGATAGAAAAATGTTGGCATGGGCAAACTTCAGAAAAGGTCTACAGAGATGCCTAGAGGAAAATTTACCCTAGTGAGATAGAAATGGCATGCCACAAAAAGTGGATAGTAACATAATCAGTCTACACCTGAACAATGCATGTTGACACAGCTGCTTATAATCTCCAAAGGAAGTGCATGTGACAGCATGAGAAAGCAGAAGGGTGATTGTTGAGACAATGACAAAACTTTTTACCCTTTAACAGGAAGTGCCTGAACAAGGACCTTGATGACAATAATGGTTTTACTTTGGAGTTGTTCAGTTGAAGAAAGCATAAAAAGACTCCAATGCTGTGTGCAAAATGACACCCCATACAGTATGTATATTATTTAGTGCTAGTATTACTGAGAAAGTTCATTTTTGTTTCAAAAAGTCATGTTTTCTATAGTTGGCTTTCTGGTAGTTGGAGAGGTTCTGGAGTGCCAGAATATTAAGAACATCCACAAAAACACTCTGTGTAAAAATAAAACCACTGTGGTAATAATCAAGGGTACAACAAGAAATTCATACCACTTGTTTATCATAAGAATGATTAGAAATTATTTTAAAAAAAAAAACATTTTTATTTTTAAATTTTTTTTTGCCAAATGGTCTTTTTAGGGTCTAGGGTTGGTTTATTTAAAGTGCTGTTCTTAGACCAGGTACATTAAACAATTTACATATTCTTAACAAGCAGTAAACAGTTTAAAACAAGCCACACTGACCTCCCTAAGGCCCCTTTCACACTGGGGCGGTTTTCAGGCGGTACACCGCCTGAAAAAAACGGCCCCATTCACTCCAGTGTGAAAGCCGGCGGGCTTTCACACTGGAGCGGTGCGCTAGCAGGACCGCAACAAAAGTCCTGCTAGCTGCATCTTTGGAGCGGTGAAGGAGCGGTGTATTTACCGCTTCTATACCGCTCCTTCCCATTGAAATCAATGGGAAACCGCGGGGATACCGCCCGCAAACCGCCGCTGCAGCGGCGCTTTGCGGAGGTTTTTAACCCTTTTGCGGCCGCTAGCGGGGGTTAAAACCACCCCGCTAGCGGCCGCATACCGCGGGTAAAACGATGGTAAAGCAGCGCTAAATATAGCGCTGCTTTACCGTCGCCGCCCCGCACCGCCCCAGTGTGAAAGCAGCCTAACTGTTTTTAATATGAAATTATTTGTTCTCAAAGATCAGTTGAAGATCACAACAAAGAATCTAAAGTCCGATTTCAATGGAAAAAAAAAAAAAATAACTGTGTTGTGAATTTAGAAAATGTAAATTTCTCCACAATGTTTATAGATACAGAGATGAATGATGACTTATTTTAAAAAGCTTTTACTGCTTGTTTAGAATATGCAAACATTTTTGTGTGCATGATCTTGCCACAGGCTCACTATAAATGTTTAATTTTATAAAGTGCATGTCTACTCAGCTTACTAAATAAAGTGACTCTTAAGCCTTGTACACATGATCTGATTTTCCGCAGACAAAACCTTGGACTTTTGACCGAAGGCGTGTGCCTGGATTTTTGCCACCCTTTGGGCTCCTTCTGCTAATTTCGTGTTAGTAGAAGTTTGGTGAGTGTTAATTCGTACTTTTCATTTCGTGCTTTTATAGTTACCGTAGTTTCTGAACAGCCGTTTGTCAACCAGACATGTTGCGGAATCAGTGGAGAAAACGTGCTATTTATTATTGGCTTTGGAGTTATTGCTTTGACCCAAGTCCAGTCCAGGAACAGGAGGAGGAGGAGTTCTTGAACCAAAAATTGGTTGCTTTATTAATCGTGACCAATTATGTCATATGCCTTTGCTGCGGAAGCTCCAGGAGAATAATCCAGATGATTTTCGGAATTATCTCCGGATGACAGATCCCTGCTTTCACCAACTCTTGGCATTGTTGACACCCTATATTAAGAAGCAGGACACATGCATGAGGCTTTTTTTTTATTTTTTTGGTTGAATAATAATGATTTGATTTGTTATATTTTCTATGTTTTTGGATGCATAGGATGCACTTTTTGGTTAAGTTCTATTGACAGTTAGCATGTCTAATTTTATTTGTTTTCTTTTTTTAATGCACAATAAAAAAAATTGTGGAGAATAATACCTGACTATGTGTTTTACTTCAAATGACAGTTTGGGAGTAGGCAGTTACATTTAAAAAAATACAATGTAAAATTGACAAGGGACACCAACTAGAAAAAAAAGCCCTTTGAAAATTTGTTTGCAATAACTCCATCAGTATCACCAGCAAAGCAGCTTCATTATTATCCCATTAAAGAAGAAGAGAATTGTGCGCTACATTTGAAGATTTCATAATTTGTCACGTCACGAATGTTAATTCTCCATTACGAATGCTAGTTTACTAGACCGACTGCTTCTGGCTCATCCTTGCTTCCGAGCATGCGTGTTTGTACTTTGGACTTTTGTCAGACGGACTTGTGCACACACACTCGGAAAATCCGACAACAGACATTTGTTCCCAGAAAATTTTAAAACCGGCCATCACATTTGTCCGCGGAAAATCCGACAACAATTATCCGATGGAGCGTACGAACAGTCAGAATTTCCGCCAACAGCCTGTCATCACACATTTCCCATCGGAAAATCTGATCGTGTGTACGCGGCTTTAAACCCCATACACACTATTAGATTTTCTGCAGATTTTTGTCTTCAGATTTACCAAAACCATGTAGTGCAAGGGCCTACCTGATTGTATACAAATTGAAACTCTTAAGATTTGACCTCATATTATATGGTTTTGGTAAATCTGAAGACAAAAATCTGCAGAACATCTAATAGTGTGTATGGGGCTTTAGTTCAGAGTACCAATCATATACAAGGGAAAATTAAAATAAAAAACATGCTTTTCCTACATTTGAGCAATATCTATGGGACCCACAGTTTTAGGAAGCATCATAGTCCTGACACCATGTCATAGCAGCAGGGATCCTGGGGAAATCTTAAGCTGGTCATATAGTGTGCAAATTTCAGCTGCTTTCTGATGAACCTGCCAAAATTCACTACATGGGTGGCCCTGTGAGCCCCTTCCCATCTGATATCTTCCAACTAAAATCCCAAAGGAGCCAGTCAGAAAGTTTCAGCCAAACAACTGCTGCAAGCAATCACTGGCAGCTGTCAGAACACAATAGCCTGGTAGGGAAAACATTTTCATGCATTCTATTAGATTGGATGCAGGAATCTGTTAGATTTTTTTCATTCAGCTTGCAAGCTAAACTGAAAAAATCTAATGCCGCGTACACACGATCGGACTTTCCGGCGGACTTGGTCTGGCGGACCAGAGTTCGCTGGACAATTCGTTCGTGTGTGGGCTCCAGCTGACTTTTTCTTCCCAAAAGTTTGGCGGACCTAGAAATAAGACTGGCTTCAAATTTGTCCGCCGGACTCGAGTCCGGTCCAAAAATCCGGTTGTCTGTGTGCTAGTCCGATGGTCTAAAACCAACGCTAGGGCAGCTATTGGCTACTGGCTATGAACTTCCTTGTTCTACGTCATCACGTTCAAATCTGGCGGACTTTTGGAGTGATCGTGTGTGGCCAAGTCCGTTCGCTTGAAAGTCCGGCGGACCTCAGCTGCAAAGTCCGCCGGAAAGTCCAATCGTGTGTACGCGGCATAACAGTGTATGGTCAACTTTAGGTGGTAGATCTATGGCCTTTGGTGGAAAGGCTTCTCAGATCAGACAGCAGTTCTGTTGCCAGTGGCCATAATGGGGTTGAGTGAATACTATTTAAATACTAGGTTTTCCTTTTATTTTCTCTTGTTTCCTCATTTTAACAGTTGTTTTTTTTTAATTCTGACTTTAAATCACAATACCTGTTTATCCAAAGATTACAGTCCGTTTTGCAAAACCTGACCATAGATACCTCCCTTTTTTTTTGATCAGCCAGAGGGCTGATCGAAAAAACAAAACAAACAAAACAAACAATGGATTTCCCACATCCACATATCCAAGGTGGATGAAGGAATCCTCCCTGCTGTGCCATTGTATTCTGTCAGCAGGACTATTGTGCTGTCAGAATACACTGATCAGTGGTTGAGCCAATTGGCTGCAGCTGGCTGATAGATAAAAGTTTTATCTGTCAACAGTGCTATCTGACAGAAGTTGATTGTTAGGCCGGCCTTACATGGTTCAAACCATTAATGGGCAGGCTGAATGTACCAAGTTGATTGAACGATCAACTTGGGTACAGCCAACCTGCCGGATTCACTTGCTATAGCAGCTAACGATAATCACTGTCTTCTCCCGGCGGGGACGGTCCCCGCTGCCAGGAGAAAACAATTGCGATCCATCTCGGGGCAGCTTAACCACTTATGGACCGCCCGCCGTCATTATACGGCGGTACATTGAACAGGAATATCATTGATATGGCAGCAGTTAGCTGCCATAACCCCGGTATCCTCTTCTTCAGCGGCGGTCCGCTTTCAAATAGAAGTGGTCTCTGCAGCAGATTTTTTTTTTCATGAATTGACTTCTAACTAGGTGTATGCGGTATTCACTGAATGTTTCTTACTTTTGCATTAAATATTGCATAAACATTTAGTGAATGAAGCTTTTCAATATCGCATGAGATATTTGGGTCATGTATCTCCTTTAGTAAATTATGCCCAGTAAGCTCAATGAATACAGTTAATGAATTAATGAATCATACAGACATAAATTCATTGAACAGCCTGAAATGTCATCATTTTAGGCTTTGAAATAACATTTGAGAACCTATTTTTAGTAGAGAAGGAATATACAAAAAAAAACTGCTATTAAAATGAAGTGCTTTAATAAGAGTGCAATATGACAGTTGTGCAAGATAAACTGACACCTTTTCCTCTCATTTTACACACTCCTGGAAATCCCTGTAGAAATATGCCTATATTTAGCATAACAATATCTCCCGAGAATATATAATTGCAATGTACGGGATATGTTATCGCTGGCATAAATATTGTATATTCATCAAACATTTGACAAAAATAACCAACATTTGCATAAAAGATCTACTTTCACCATTCAGTAAATCTAGTCCAGCATGCAATGGAGGTATAACAGCAAGAACAGCAATGACTGTTATGCCACATACACACGATCGGAAATTCGGCCAGCAAAAGACAGATGAGAGCTTTTGGTGGGAAAATGCGACTGTGTGTATGCTCCATCGGTCAGCAAACTTTTGTGTGACCGTGTGTATGCAAGCCAAGCTTGAGCGGAATTCCATCGGAAAAACCATCCAAGATTTTTCCGACGGAAAATCCGCTCGTGTGTACATTAGAAGGCCAATGACTTTTGAGCCAGTTAAGCTCTGCTACATGCACAAATGCTGGCAGAAAGCAATCTGGCAGGAGGAGAGAACAGAATCAGCAGAAGTAACGTCTTGAGTTAAAGTGGTTGTAAACCTTGTAAAACAACCCATTCAGTTTAAAATAGAAATTAACCACTTTCAGACTGGCATTTTGCTGGCTTAAGACAACAAAAAAGAGCGACAATTTTGAAAAAAAACACATTATTTTTTTAACTTTTTGCTATAATAAATATACCCCAAAAATATATAAAAAACATATTTTTTCCTCAGTTTATACTGATACGTATTCTTCTACATATTTTTGGTAAAAAAAATTTGCAATAAGCGATTATTGATTGGTTTGTGCAAAAGCTATAGAGTTTACAAAATGGGGGATAGTTTTATGGCATTTTTATTAATAATTTTTTTTTACTAGTAATGGTGGCGATCAGTAGGGATGGGCCCGGTGCTCGATGCGAACCCATGTTCGCATCGAGCACCGGGTGTTCGCTCGCTCGGCGAGCCCAGAACTATTTTGGCCGCTCGCATCACGTTCGTGTGATGCGAGCGGCCCCGCAATGCATTGCGGCCGGCGCGGCCGGCGCAGTGCATTGCTGGCTGATGATTGGCCAAGCATGCACTGTGACCCCGCATGCTTGGCCAATCACAGCGCCGGAAACTCGAAGAGCCATAATTGGCTACAGGCAGGACGCCTGTAGCCAATTACAGCTCAGGGGCTTTAGTACACGCCCCCTCTTATAAAAGGCCGCCACGCCGTCGGCGCCGGTCACATGCGTTCCGGCGTTAGAGAGAGCAGGATCATTCTGTGTCACTCTGCTAGATTTAGTTAGAGAGATTTAGTTAGAGAGATTGAGTTAGATAGATTCATTTAGAAAGATTCATTTAGAAAGAGGGGCTTGTAGTGTGTTTGTGGCAGGCAGGCACTGGCAGGCAGTGGCAGCAAACAGAGCTCCTATATTTTGTTCCCAGAAGCACCTATAGGACTTGTAGTGTGTTCGTGGCAGGCAGGCAGTGGCAGCAAACAGAGCTCCTATATTTTGTTCCCAGAAGCACCTATAGGACTTGTAGTGTGTTCGTGGCAGGCAGGCACTGGCAGCAAACAGAGCTCCTATATTTTGTTCCCAGAAGCACCTATAGGACTTGAAGTGTGTTAGTCCCATCACACAGAGCTATATTTTCTTCCCAGAAGCACCTATAGGACTTGAAGTGTGTTAGTCCCATCACACAGAGATCATATATTTTGTTCCCAGAAGCACCTATAGGACTTGAAGTGTGTTAGTCCCATCACACAGACCTATATTTTCTTCCCAGAAGCACCTATAGGACTTGAAGTGTGTTAGTCCCATCACACAGAGATCATATATTTTGTTCCCAGAAGCACCTATAGGACTTGAAGTGTGTTAGTCCCATCACACAGACCTATATTTTCTTCCCAGAAGCACCTATAGGACTTGAAGTGTGTTAGTCCCATCACACAGAGCTATATTTTCTTCCCAGAAGCACCTATAGGACTTGTAGTGTGTTAGTCCATCACACAGAGATCATATATTTTGTTCCCAGAAGCACCTATAGGACTTGAAGTGTGTTAGTCCCATCACACAGAGCTATATTTTCTTCCCAGAAGCACCTATAGGACTTGAAGTGTGTTAGTCCCATCACACAGAGATAATATATTTTGTTCCCAGAAGCACCTATAGGACTTGAAGTGTGTTAGTCCCATCACACAGACCTATATTTTCTTCCCAGAAGCACCTATAGGACTTGAAGTGTGTTAGTCCCATCACACAGAGATCATATATTTTGTTCCCAGAAGCACCTATAGGACTTGAAGTGTGTTAGTCCCATCACACAGACCTATATTTTCTTCCCAGAAGCACCTATAGGACTTGAAGTGTGTTAGTCCCATCACACAGAGCTATATTTTCTTCCCAGAAGCACCTATAGGACTTGTAGTGTGTTAGTCCCATGACACAGAGATCATATATTTTGTTCCCAGAAGCACCTATAGGACTTGAATGTGTTAGTCCCATCACACAGACCTATATTTTCTTCCCAGAAGCACCTATAGGACTTGAAGTGTGTTAGTCCCATCACACAGAGATCATATATTTTGTTCCCAGAAGCACCTATAGGACTTGAAGTGTGTTAGTCCCATCACACAGACCTATATTTTCTTCCCAGAAGCACCTATAGGACTTGAAGTGTGTTAGTCCCATCACACAGAGATCATATATTTTGTTCCCAGAAGCACCTATAGGACTTGAAGTGTGTTAGTCCCCATCACACAGAGCTATATTTTCTTCCCAGAAGCACCTATAGGACTTGAAGTGTGTTAGTCCCATCACACAGAGCTATATTTTCTTCCCAGAAGCACCTATAGGACTTGAAGTGTGTTAGTCCCATCACACAGAGATCATATATTTTGTTCCCAGAAGCACCTATAGGACTTGAAGTGTGTTAGTCCCATCACACAGACCTATATTTTCTTCCCAGAAGCACCTATAGGACTTGAAGTGTGTTAGTCCCATCACACAGAGCTATATTTTCTTCCCAGAAGCACCTATAGGACTTGAAGTGTGTTAGTCCCATCACACAGAGATCATATATTTTGTTCCCAGAAGCACCTATAGGACTTGAAGTGTGTTAGTCCCATCACACAGAGCTATATTTTCTTCCCAGAAGCACCTATAGGACTTGAAGTGTGTTAGTCCCATCACACAGAGATCATATATTTTGTTCCCAGAAGCACCTATAGGACTTGAAGTGTGTTAGTCCCATCACACAGACCTATATTTTCTTCCCAGAAGCACCTATAGGACTTGAAGTGTGTTAGTCCCATCACACAGAGATCATATATTTTGTTCCCAGAAGCACCTATAGGACTTGAAGTGTGTTAGTCCCATCACACAGAGCTATATTTTCTTCCCAGAAGCACCTATAGGACTTGAAGTGTGTTAGTCCCATCACACAGAGATCATATATTTTGTTCCCAGAAGCACCTATAGGACTTGAAGTGTGTTAGTCCCATCACACAGACCTATATTTTCTTCCCAGAAGCACCTATAGGACTTTAAGTGTGTTAGTCCCATCACACAGAGATCATATATTTTGTTCCCAGAAGCACCTATAGGACTTGAAGTGTGTTAGTCCCATCACACAGACCTATTTTTTCTTCCCAGAAGCACCTATAGGACTTGAAGTGTGTTAGTCCCATCACACAGAGATCATATATTTTGTTCCCAGAAGCACCTATAGGACTTGAAGTGTGTTAGTCCCATCACACAGACCTATATTTTCTTCACAGAAGCACCTATAGGACTTGAAGTGTGTTAGTCCCATCACACAGAGATCATATATTTTGTTCCCAGAAGCACCTATAGGACTTGAAGTGTGTTAGTCCCATCACACAGACCTATATTTTCTTCCCAGAAGCACCTATAGGACTTGAAGTGTGTTAGTCCCATCACACAGAGATCATATATTTTGTTCCCAGAAGCACCTATAGGACTTGAAGTGTGTTAGTCCCATCACACAGACCTATATTTTCTTCCCAGAAGCACCTATAGGACTTGGAGTGTGTTAGTCCCATCACACAGAGATCATATATTTTTGTTCCCAGAAGCACCTATAGGACTTGAAGTGTGTTAGTCCCATCACACAGACCTATATTTTCTTCCCAGAAGCACCTATAGGACTTGAAGTGTGTTAGTCCCATCACACAGAGATCATATATTTTGTTCCCAGAAGCACCTATAGGACTTGAAGTGTGTTAGTCCCATCACACAGACCTATATTTTCTTCCCAGAAGCACCTATAGGACTTGAAGTGTGTTAGTCCCATCACACAGAGATCCTATATTTTGTTCCCAGAAGCGCCTATAGGACTTGAAGTGTGTTAGTCCCATCACACAGAGATCCTCTATTTTCTTTGCAGAAGCACCCATAGGACTTCTAGTGTGTTAGTGGCATCACACAGAGCTCCTATATTTTCTTCTCAGCAGCACCCACAGGACTTCTAGTGTGTTAGTGGCATCACACAGAGCTCCTATATTTTCTTTGCAGAAGCACCCATAGGACTTCTAGTGTGTTAGTGGCATCACACAGAGCTCCTATATATTCTTCTCAGCAGCACCCACAGGACTACCGACTACAATGGCTGGAAGACCGCCAAGGGGAGGCAGAGCGTGCAGAGCCAAGAAAACAGGGCAGGCAGGCTCTGTTTCTAGTGGACGTGGCCGTGGTCGTGCATCGTCATCAGCACGTGGCCATGGGACACGCGCGTCTTTGTTTTCGGCAGCTGGACATGTGGAGCCGCATCATGCTGAAGGCTTGGTAGAATGGATGACCAAGCCCTCCTCATCCTCCTCATCCTCTCTCACCCAGGCTCAGGGTACTGGCAGAGCAGCTGCCAACGCGTACTCAATGGCATCATCAGCCACCCCTTCCCTAGACCCACCATGTCCTCCTGAGGAGTCCCCCGAACTCTTTGAGCACAGTGTTGGGTACATGCTCCAGGAGGATGCCCAACGATTCGAAGGCTCGGATGATGATACCCAGCTTGAGGAATCTGGCAGTACTGTTCCACCAGCTGCAGCTTACTGCCAGGTTTGCTCTAGTGGTGAAGAGGGAGGGGATGATGAGGTCACTGACTCCACGTGGGTGCCTGAAGGGAGAGAGGATGAGGAGGAGGATGAGGAGGAGGAGGATGCGGCGTCACATGTCCAACGAGGCAGGATGCCCCCTGGAGGCCAGGTAGAGGCCAGCACAGCAACTGTACAACACCGCAGAGCTCCGCCTGTGCAGGGCGCTGCCTCTGCACGTTATCAGAAAAGTTCTTTGGTGTGGGCCTTTTTTGAGACGAGTGCATCAGATCGCACCACTGCTATTTGCAATATTTGTCTCAAGCGTATCTCGCGTGGCCAAAACATCAGCCGCTTGGGCACCACAAGCATGACCAGACATATGTCGACCTGCCATGCAGCTCGTTGGCAGGCACACATAAAAGACCCACACCAAAGAACTAAGCGGACCTCTCCTTGCTCCTCATCAGCTGGGATCTCCATCCCCACTACACCTTCAGTCCTCTCTGAAAGCTGCTCTGAGAGGACTGAAGGTGTATAATTAGGTGTGTCACAACCAAGTACTTGCAGTACACCGACGTCCGATTGCAGCAGGCAAATTTCCCTGCCCCAGCTGCTGGACCGTAGAAAGAAGTACACTCCCAGCCATCCACATGCCCAGCGGTTGAATGCTAGCTTGGCTAAATTGCTAGCACTTCAACTGCTGCCTTTTCAGTTGGTAGACTCGGCCCCCTTCTGTGAGTTTGTTCAATGTGCGGTTCCTCAGTGGCAGGTTCCCAAACGCCACTTTTTCTCACGGAAGGCGATTCCGTCTCTCTACCGGCATGTGGAAGGCAATGTCCATGCCTCGCTGGACAGGGCGGTCAGCGGTAAGGTGCATATTACCGCTGACTCATGGTCCAGCAGGCATGGACAGGGACGGTACCTTTCTTTCACGGCCCATTGGGTCACTCTATTGGCAGCTGGGAGGGATGCAGGACAAGGTGCAGTAGTGTTGGAGGTTGTTCCGCCACCATGCCTCCAAAACGCTACTACTGCTACTGGTTGTGACACACCTCTCTCCTCCACCCCCTCCTCTTCTTCTTCCTCCAGTGCTCTGTCCTTGGAACCAGCGGTGCTCCGTAGGCGTACAAGGGGCTACGCAAGTACGCAGGCAAAAAGATGCCATGCCGTGCTTGCGCTGGTGTGTTTGGGGGACAGGAGCCACACTGGGCCAGAGGTTCTGGCAGCTCTGCAGGGGCAGGCCGAGAGGTGGTTGACGCCACGTCAGCTTAAGCCAGGAATGGTCGTTTCTGACAATGGCACCAACCTCCTCTCCGCCCTGCGACAGGGGCAGCTCACCAATGTGCCCTGCATGGCTCACGTCCTCAACCTGGTGGTGCAGCGGTTCTTGGGCAGGTTCCCAGGCTTACAGGATGTCCTGAGGCAGGCCAGGAAAGTCTGTGGGCATTTCCGCCGATCTTATAATGCCAGTGCTCGGCTCACTGAGCTGCAAAAGGAGCTGAACCTGCCCAAGAACCGCCTAATATGTGACATGCCCACCAGGTGGAACTCAACGTTGGCCATGCTGCAGCGACTGCACACGCAGCAGAGGGCCATCAATGAGTACCTTTGCGACTACGGCACCAGGACAGGGTCAGGGGAGCTTGTTTTTTTTTCCCCACGTCAGTGGAGCATGATCAGGGATGCATGCACTGTCCTCTCACCATTTGAGGAGGCCACGAGGATGGTGAGCAGTGACAGTGCATGCATCAGTGACACTGTCCCTCTTGTCCACCTGTTGGAGCATACGCTGCGTGGGATAATGGACAGGGCACTTGAGGCAGAACAGAGGCAGGAAGAGGAGGACTTCCTTGCCTCTCAAGGCCCCCTTTATCCGGACAGTGTTCCTTCTGTCCCACCCATCACACAGGAAGAGGATGAGGAGGAGGAGGAGGAGGAGGATTGTGTGAGCATGGAGGTGGAGCCTGGCACTCAGCATCAGCAGCAGCAGTCTTTTAGGGATGATGTACAGTCCCAACAAACCAGTGGACTTGTACGTGGCTGGGAGGAGGTGGCTGGCGATCATGTCATCCTCAGTGACCCAGAAGACTCCGGACCGAATGCCTCAGCTAACCTACGCTGCATGGCCTCCCTGATCCTGCAAAGCCTGCGGAAGGATCCTCGTGTTCTTCGGATCAAGGAGAGGGACCATTACTGGCTGGCCACTCTCCTTGATCCACGGTACAAGGGTAAGGTTGCGGACCTTATCTTGCCGTCGCAGAGGGAGCAGAGGATGAGACATCTCAGGGAGGCCTTGCAGAAAGGTCTGTGCAACGCGTTCCCAGAAACTGGGAGGTTACAAACTCCTGGTCCTGGGCGACGAGTTGCTGAGGCTTCGGTCAGTAGCAAAGGAGCGGTGGGGAAGGTGGACGTCTGACCGATGCGTTCAGACAATTTTTTAGTCCGCAGCCCCAAGGTATGATCGGTTCCAGCAACCATCGCCAGCGTCTGATATACATGGTGCAGGAATACCTTGGGGCAAGGTCAGACTTGGACACCTTTCCCACCGAAAATCCTCTGGCTTACTGGGTCCTGAGGATGGATCACTGGCCAGAGCTTGCACAGTATGCAATTGAGCTACTGGCCTGTCCTGCCTCCAGCGTTCTTTCCGAACGCACATTCAGTGCTGCTGGAGGATTTGTCACCGATCATAGGGTGCGCCTGTCCACCGCCTCGGTTGATCGACTGACCTTCATCAAAATGAATCAGTCTTGGATCACCACCAGCTACCAGGCACCTGAGCGGATATAACGGAATAATTTATAATGTCACATCCCTTCAAGACTGCCTATGCTGATGCTGAGTGACTGTCCTCTTATGTTCACTGACTATCCTCTTCCTCCTCCTCAATGATCCATGCCACCACACCAGTGCCTAAGGCACAATTTTTCAGCCCCTGTTTAACAGGGGCGTGTACATACAATTTTTATAAAAAAATGCTTCGCAACACGTGTGACTGCTGTGCTCCAAGTACAGTATCTGTGAGGGGTTGCAGTGTTGTGGCACCAGTGCCTAAGGCACAATTTTTCAGCCCCTGTTTAACAGGGGCGTGTACTTACAATTTTTTAAAAAAAATGCTTCGCAACACGTGTGACTGCTGTGCTCCAAGTACAGTATCTGTGAGGGGTTGCAGTGTTGTGGCACCAGTGCCTAAGGCACAATTTTTCAGCCCCTGTTTAACAGGGGCGTGTACTTACAATTTTTTTAAAAAAAAATGCTTCGCAACACGTGTGACTGCTGTGCTCCAAGTACAGTATCTGTGAGGGGTTGCAGTGTTGTGGCACCAGTGCCTAAGGCACAATTTTTCAGCCCCTGTTTAACAGGGGCGTGTACTTACAATTTTTTTAAAAAAATGCTTCGCAACACGTGTGACTGCTTTGCTCCAAGTACAGTATCTGTGAGGGGTTGCAGTGTTGTGGCACCAGCACCAGTGCCTAAGGCACAATTTTTCAGCCCCTGTTTAACAGGGGCGGGTAATTACAAATCTTGATCTAATAACTCACAGCAGGGCCCATTCCTGCGCCCACCAAGAGTAACTGTGAGAGCTTACAGTCTTGTGGCAACACCGTCCACCACCACCGCCAAAGGCCCAATTTTTCTGCCCTGTTCATCAGGTGCTTGCAATTACAAATCTTGATCTAATAACTCACAGCAGGGCCCATTCCTGCGCCCACCAAGAGTAACTGTGAGAGCTTACAGTCTTGTGGCAACACCGTCCACCACCACCACCACCCCCAATTTTTCTGCCCTGTTCAACAGGTGCATGCAATTACAAATCTTGATCTATTAACTCACAGCAGGGCCCATTCCTGTGCCCACCAGTCTTGTGGCTACACCAACATCTAATAGGGCAAATTTCTGCAGAGTATATACGCCAGGCCCCTACTTTCAAACATCCAACTTACAAACGACTCCTACTTGCAAATGGAAAGAGAAAACAGGAAGTTAGAGGAAATCTACCCCTAGGAAGGGAAATTCTATCCTGTTAGATTTAATTTGGGAAAAAGGTATCTCCTCTCTACTGATACTTTATCACCAATCCTTGTTTCAATTAAAACCCCACTTTTCCAAAAACATTTGTCATTGGGACGGAAAGTGAGGTGACATGTTCTGAACAGATGTGCAAAGACAGCAAATGTTACAGGGGTGATAACCCCTCCCTATGTTCTCCAAAAAGCTTAAAAATAGATTTTTTGGGGATGGAGCTACACTTCATAATGTACCTGTTCAGATTCTACTTAAGAACAAACCTAAAGCCGCAAGTGGTTTTAAATGGCTTCTTTTTTTCCTTTACAAATGTCATTTTGTGCAAGGACAGTTCTAAACACGGGAAACACATGCCACTTCACAGGCATACTTTAGACACCCCCCAGGTACCATATTTAAAGGAAAATTTCACTTTTTTTTTTTCACTTTATGCATCATTAAAATGACTGCTCCCGAAAAAACGTTAGTTTTTAAAAGTTCTTTTTGCATTGATATGGGGCAGGACCCGGGTCCCCAAACCTGTTTTATGACATTAACATGCATATTGGCCATTGTAATTAGCACTTTTGATTTCGAACGTTCGCGTCCATTATAACGTATAGGGTTCGAAAATTCGCGCGAACTTTCGGTCGGTTCGAAGGTTCTGGTGCGAACCGAACCCGGGGGTGTTCGGCTCATCCCTAGCAATCAGCGATTTTTATTGTGACTGCAACATTATGGCGGACACATCGGACATTTTTGACACATTTTTGGGACCATTGTCATTTATACAGCAATCAGTGCTATAAAAATGCACTGATTCCTGTGTAAATGACACTTGCAGTGAAGAGGTTAACCAGGAGGTGGCACTGTAGTTGTTAATTGTGTCCTACGGGCACTGATCTCTGCTCCATTCACAGGGAGCAGAGATCAGCGTCACTGTTGCTAGGCAGAACGGGGAGATGCTTGTTTTCTTCGGCATCTCCCCGTTCTTCCTCCCCGTGAGATCATCGTGGGTATCTCCGCTGCGATCGAGTCCGCGGGACCCGTGATCGGACTCACGGAGGTCCCGACCGGTGCACGCACGCAATGGCACGGCGGCAAATTTAAAAGGACTTACCTGTACGCCCTTATGCTTGTCCGTGCCATTCTGCCGACGTACATTGTCGTGCGCCGGTCGGGAAGCGGTTAAAGGCAAAACATTTGTGTATAGATATAAGAACAGTATCAATACTTTTTTTGATGATGATCACATTCCCTCTGTTCTCAGCTGCATAAGACCCCTTTCACACCACACCGCCCATAGTGTCGGCGGTAAAACGCTGCTATTTTTAGCGGCGTTTTACCGTCGGATTTGCGGCGCATTTCGGCCCCTAGCGGGGCGCTTTTACCCCACGCTACCGGGCGAGAAAGGGTTAAAACCCCCGGAAATACGCTGCAATACCGGCGTTTTGCCGGTGGTATTACAGCGCTGCCCCATTGATCTCAATGGGAAGCAGCGGTGGAGGAGTGGTGGAGGAGCGGTAAACACACCGCTCCTTCACCGCTCCAAAGAAGCTGCTGGCAGGACTTTTCCTGACGTCCTGCCAGCGCACCGCTCCAGTGTGAAAGCCCTCCGGCTTTCACACTGGAGACAATGGTGCAGCTGTTTTAGGGTGGATTGCAGGCGCTATTTCTAACGCTATAGCGCCTGCAAAAGGCCCTTGGTGTGAAAGGGGTCTAAGAGCTGGGGGAGGAGAAACAACAGTACACTGATCTTCCCAGTGAAAGGCTGTGCAGGGGGAGGTGTGACAAGACGAGTCTGATCATTAGAGGAGAACAGGCCGAGTTCCCAGCACAACATGAGAACTGACAATGTTGTGTTCTCCTGCTTAGTGTGGTCAGTTTTAAATAGAAAATCAGAGGGACTGACAGGAACACCAGGGATATCACACAAAGGAAGCAATACAATAATACAACAAAATACTTTTTCTTACAAGTAAATGGTACAGCAGGCACATATCAGGAATATGAAATGTTGGGGCAACAAACACTTTAATGTATGTGGGTTAGGTTTGTCTAACTGTTTGAAACGCCTAGAAATTGCAAAGTAGGATCCAAACCCTAATTGAAGTATATTGAGGAAAATCTTGAAAATCAATTTTGGGAATTTTTAGGGCTAAAAGGTGTGGGATTGTCAAATGAAGGGCGCAGAGCGAAAGGCACTGACATGAGAGACAGATACCAATCCAAAAACTATTTTAAAAAGTACCATATAGTGGGGAAAGGGTCTTCCTTTTTATGAAACTTCAAGAGTGACTTTGGAAAGGAACCAATCTTTTCAATTGCTTACCTATAAGCTGCTTGTGGTATTATGGAACAATGCGAGCCTTACGGACAGCATTAGCAACACCATATTCCAGCATCACATATTCTGTATATGTAATTGTTTTTTTTTTTAACTTTTTTCGTTTTTTTTTCTTTTGTTTTTTTATTGCTTGGCTAAAATACAGCAGCAAAACCACAATCATTACAACTTGAAAAATGAAAAATGTTTTAGATAGTTTTGGCTGCAACACTTAATATTTTATCCAGTGGTAACAGGCTTGAAAGACAGTAAATTGTGGAAGTAGCATATAGGTGTGGTGCTGTGGCAATAACACACACAGTCCCAGTGCGATGGAAGAACTTGTATTGAATTAATGCAAAGACAGTTAACAATACAGCTGGTGGGAAAGCAGCCCACCCGGGAACACTCACATGTAGCGAGCAGGATCCAGCCAAACTGACAGTGTCTGTTGAGGGGGCAGAATGCAGCCTGGCTGTCTTGTGCTCAAGCACGAAGGTGTAGAGCCCTAGAGCCCTAGCAATGTAGAGAAGTTGTGAGCCCTACACTTTACCTTCTCGTTTCCTTTCCCTGCCACTAGTTCTGCCCCTACCAGGCGGGGTACCTGTCCCTATTCTACCAACTTGCAAAATGCGCGCCATGCCAGGGCCTAAAATGGCCTGACCCAAGACCCAAGATGGTCATCAGAGTCACATGGGGTGGCAGCATCCAATTGCATCGCTTTCCCAGGGACCCAGAAAACAATAGAGGAACCATGTTTCTCTTGACTTCCCCTCCAACTGCAGTGCCACTGTGGAAGAGCATCGATTGTAGTGGAGAAAGAAGATTGCACCTGTTACACTGCTCCCCTCTTTAACAGATGCTGTCCCCAGCATCACAACAACATGGAAACAACAATAACACTGGTGACAAATAAAGTACAATAAAAGCAGAACAATAAACATTTTCAAACAACACAGTCATAATATCTTGCAGGGAGCTGCCCATGGTTACACAACAAAGGGCGCCAGAGTTGATTCTCTGTAGAGTCACTTGGTGAAGGTTCAACTGCAGACAGTGATTCAAGGGCTTCATGTGACAGGGGATTGGGCATGTCTGTGTTATTGGATGGGATGGACGGGCCTTCTGGGCTCCCGACTTCCACATCATCAAGCTTGGGACTGAGATAAGCTGGAGACTCAAGCATGAGGGGGACGGGAACTAGTCAGATGGCGCTTCATGCACCGGGGGGAAGATCCGCAGCGTCAAATGCCTCCCAGTCTTCGGCAGTTTTTCTAGAGCACTCTTTGACAAGCACACAAGGTCTCAGCATATTTTGATTGTAGTCACTTCTTCACAGGGTCAGGCCCCTCTGGGATCAGATCATAGACAGGGGTAGGTGGGAAAGGCTGCCCCACCACCCTGTACAGAGTGAGCTTCCAGTTGGGTTCCAGCTTGCTTCCTCTGGTGTTCTTGGCATTCTTCACCAACAGCCGTTCCAGATGTTTGACATGGTCTTCAAATGTATTGGAAAAGATGATGATATCATAGAGATAAACTAATGCAGTCTTGAAATTGAAGTCTCCAAGACATTACTCCATTAAGCGCTGGAAGGTGCTAGGAGCATTACTGAGCCCAAAGGGCATGCAATTAAACTCAAATAGTCCCAATGGCATTAAGAAGGTAGTCTTCTCCCGGTCTTGGTCCCGCACCAGGACCTGCCATTAACTGCTGCCCAGATCCAGGGTGGAGAAGAACGTTCCTTGTTCCAGGGCCATCAGAGATTCTTGTTCGACCTGAGGAAGTGGGAAGGTATCCCAGTGGGTGCATGCATTGAGGTAGTCTATACAAGACTTCCAGCCTTCTTTTGCACCAGAATGACTGGAGACAGAACAGGTGGCCCATGGACTGCGGCTTTCCTTGATCACTCCACTTGGAACATGTTGCGGTTTTTGGTTTACCAACGATTTTTATTGGAGAAAATGGTGCAGTTACAATCAGTGTACTACAAACAAATAACTGCCTTATCTCAGCAGATATAAATCAAATATTATCACAGTTCTCCTTTGATACAATGGTAAATCAAGAAAGAAAAAGAAAAAATAAAGAAAAACTGAATGCCATATGCCTACAGTAACCTAGCATTAGCAACTAGAAACCTAGTAATTAGACCTACAATGCAGGTACAAAATAGCTAGTGAATTAAGTATCCATAAAAGAAAAATAACATTCAGTTGTCACAGGTATGTCACAGTCAACAAATATAAATACCATTATATTAATAAGATGACCAAGATACCCATTTTCGATCAAAGATATGCATGATATCCATGATAGTACGTTGAATTTGTTTCATGAGTTTTATAGCCTCCATGAGTTGTAGCACCAGAGTCCAGGGAACAGTGAGAGAAAACCAGTGCAAAGCAATACCCCAGTTACATAGTTACATCGTTGGCAAGGTTGAAAAAAGACACAAGTCCATCAAGTCCAACCTATGTGTGTGATTTTATGTCAGTATTACATTGTATATCTAATAGTTTTTTTAAGTTATTGATGCTCCCGGCTGAAACCACTGCCTGTGGAAGAGAATTCCACATCCTAACCATTCTTACAGTAAAGAACCCTCTACACAGTTTAAGTTTAAAACGCTTTTCTTCTAATTTTAGTGAATGTCTGTGTGTCTTATTAAATTCCCTTTCGCGGAAATCCCTATTGTGGGGTTATCAGTACGGTATTTGTACATTGAAATCATATCCCCTCTCAAGCGTCTCTAAGAATAAGTTCAGTGCTCGCAAACTTTCCTCAAAACTAAGGCCCTCCAGTCCATTTATTCGTTTTGTTGCCCTTCTCTAGACTCTCTCAAGTTCCAGCACATCCTTCCAGAGCGCTACCTGCAGTGGAGAAAGTAGACTTCACCAGCCTACAAGCAGTTAAGGCAGATCTAAAAGTTATAGGAAAAACACTTTAAAACAAACAACGTTAAATTGTATCTGGAAATAAAAATGAGAGTGTGTTATTTCGGAGAGAAGTACAGTGGCTGGAGAGTGTGCAAGCAGCTTGATTAGATTGCAATGTAGGAGGGGAGACAAGGCAGAGTTTATCATGAAACTAAAAAGCAGGGTGTAAAACTTTATTTCAGTATAATCCTGAAATAGGACACAAACTTTGATGCACAACACAGGATTTATCCTGCAGCAGACATGATTTATCCTGCAGCTGAAGCTCATCTACAAAAGCAGTACTTGTGGCCCCTTTACAGTGCTGGAGCACCAAGAAAAGACAGGCGAAGCTCCAGGAGTTGGTAAGTGAGCCGGGCTGGAGTAGTTTAGCAAAAAAAAATGGGCAGGTCTGACACTACTCAAGCCATACAAATGCTGTGTAATGGCAGCCTAAGACAGGACTTACACGTTTTAAATGCTTACTTGCAGTGTTCTTCTTTTTCATTATTTTGATTTCACTTGTAATACCATGCTCTTCTTAATTTCCCTTTAATAAATCAAATCCACTGTATCAGTTATATTTCCGCAAAAAATGTGTTCATAATGGCCAAAGTTACCAAGAAGCAGAGTTCTTGTGATCAAATGCTTTGGCTAATGTGGCCAGAATTAGGGAGAGTCTGGAGCAGCATTTGCACCAAAAGTACGTATAAAGTGTATTTAAGCCTAAGAACAAAAATGTACCGTAATATTTTGCAGCTTATTATCAGTCTTTACATGTGGCAGTTGCATACGTATTCTTTTTTCAGACTAACCTAGGCAGTGCTGATAAGACCTAAGAAATTCAGTGCATCAGAGTAGGTGTGTTGCCAGCTCACTACAAGACATTATGTGCTTACTGGATTTCTAGCAAAATACAAATGCCTAAATAGTAGAGTAATAGACCAAAAGGGAGCCAATAGGAGAAATTCATTGTTAAGGTTTACATGCATGTCACCCTTTATTTACTCACCCAAGGGAAACTAAGCTTTAAAATAAAGTGTAAGTTGTAGTAAAAAGTATAGGGGAAATGAGCATGTTATTAGTATGGAATGTTTCATATTCACCACATTACCTCAAAAAAAGAATTTTTTTTTTTTTTTTTTTAGCCCTCAGCATAATAAAGAAATTGTGTACAGAATTGGCTCCTTCTCATTGTACAGAGTGTTGGTGAGGCTACAGTGACTCAAAAAGAGGGCAGTACCTTAACCAGTAATCCTTAATTTTCATTGGCTCACATATAGGACCTTGCAGACGATCAGAAGATCAGAAACAAAAAATCCCACTTTTTTTTAAAGGAAAACCTTGCAGCAAAATAAAAAGCAGTTTAAACTAAAATAAGACCCAAATACCAACCTCTGGAGCAAAAAACTATTTTTCTCTTTCATTCATTGGAGGACACTGCATGGTTGATTTACTAAAACTGTCAATCACAGCCAGTGAGCCAATGAGGAGAGCAGGGGCGCGGCCGAACCACATTCCATGTGTGAATGGACTTTAAATAATGGTGACTAGACTCTGCTGGGTGCCACATCCCTAGACTTTAATGCATGAAACAAAAGTTCCCCAAAAGAATGGGATTTTGAAGGCACTTCAAAAACAAATATATAACGAGTAAAGTTCATAAAAACAGTGTTTATTAGTACCTCAACAAAATAAAAACAAATACACGGCACAAAAACTAACTATGAAAGATGTAATAATACAATGGGTCTTCCTCAAGTTGACACGTTTCGGAGAATTCACATCTCCTTTATCAGGGATACGAGGACATAGATATGCCATTTTTCAATTAAAAACAAAGTTTGATTTTGTTCTTCCTCTCACCCTTCAAAGTAATGTAAATAATTTTTGCTTCAAAAGTAGGAAGAAAGGGGCATCGCCTGTGGGGAGAGAGCAGGTGACACTGAGGCCTTGGAGATCCAATTCCAAGCATGAAAGTAAATCCTGAATCCGGAATCCCCTGTGTGGGAATGCAGAGGACCTTTCAATCAGTGATCTCTAGCGATGTTGTTATATAGTGATTGGTGTTGGGTTCAGAGATAGAGAGAATATGCTGTGTCCTCCAGCAGAGATGCAGGGCAGGAATGAGTATGTGTAAATAAATACACAGAGCAGCAGCACGGGAACGAGCCTGCTCAAGCTGCTTGCTATGGGGGCCCACGGCAAGAGGGAGAGGCCAGGAGCACCGGTGCGGAACCAAAGAAGAGAATGATTGGTGCTGCTCTGTGCAAAACCTTTAATATCACATAAAACAGGCACTGTTAGTGTAATGCCCCATACACACGGTCGGATTTTCCGACGGAAAATGTCCTATCGGACAATGTTGTCGGAAATTCCGACCGTGTGTAGGCTCCATCGGACTTTTTCCGTCGGATTTTCCAAACGGACAAAGTTTTATCTTCTGCTCTCAAATTTCTCAAATTTCTCAAAGTCCTATCGATGGACAAAGTGCCACGCATGCTCAGATCACATTACAAGACCAAAACTATTGGCTACTAGCCTCTACGTAGTCCCGTCGTACGCAACGAACGTCACCACGTTCAGGATGATCGGACTTTCCGACAACTTTGTCCGACCGTGTGTATGCAACACCAGTGTCAGACAAAATCCGTCGGAAAAAATCCGACGGATTTTGTGGTCGGAATTTCCGACCGTGTGTACGGGGCATTAGACCTAAATATGTGGAGATCTACGTATATGGGCCTAGGTCTATGGTTACATTATCTTTGCTTACCTGGTAAAATCAAAACTTTTTCTGACCAGTTGTCAACATATTTAATACTAGGAAATCTTGAGTTTTGCTTTTAGCAGAAGCCACCACATATGAAGACCCCCTACCATAGCCATAAGATTGTAGCGTTTCATATTGTGTATAAAGCTATTATTTCCATCAGAAATTGAAAAGACAGGTGTAATCTCATCTGTGGCATCCAGCTCTCTCTTTTATCTTTCACCTGTTGGGGATTTAAAAAATAGATATAAATACATTTGCAGAATGATTTACATCTCAGCTGCCGCCAAACGTTTATCGGTTCTGTTTCCACCAGTTCCACCAGGATACTTTATAGCGTACAGTGAATGTTAAGTGTGTTTTATGAGTATTTATTGTGGAACTCATAAAAGGAATAACATGACTTGCAGCTGAAGTCTCTGCACTGCATGCTGCTATTTGACTGTAATAACTATCTCTTTACTTCCCTAAGTACTTAAGGGGGGTTGGTATATTATATATACTAGATATAGCCTAAGGAAATAGATGCAGCATTTTCAATATTTCAAAGAGTATTAAAATTAAGGTCTATTTACCACACAACAGATTCATTAAGAGTCTTTGTTGCTGTTTCTTTTCATTGAACGCTATTTATATTTTAAATGGCAATCTCAGGAAACAAGCAAAATCAGTCAGTTAACTTGTGATGCTATGCGGGAAACATTGTACATATATAAAACAGTTAAAGCAATTATACAGTCATTAAATAATTAAATGTATTTATAGGTGTGACTAGCATAAATACCTGAATTTGATTTTGTATCAGTGTCCTGTCATCCCTTGCACAGCAACACTGGACAGGTAGAGGAAGCAGAACAATTAGGAGCCAATGTAAGCTAAGGGATGACCTCAATACTGTGCAGCTGCTACTTCAATTAAAAAGCTGGGGGCATATTCTCAACAAAACTGTACAAACTGATCAAATGAAGGCTTTGTTGGCTGGCAGGGATGCTTAGGTCACCATAGAGGGTAGATACAATTTAAAGGAGAAGCATGGCTAAAGCTTTTTTTGCCCTACTTATCCTATGGATCACAGGAGTGCAATTAGTTCTGCACTTCTATGACTAGTTTTCTGCCGACAACAGGCTAAAGTCTGCTGTCAGCTGATGTCACTCAGACAGTTCAGGCTCTGGATCGATCCCAACTTTACAGTCAAGATCCACCCAGATGTCTGGACCGGTGTCTGGCTCAACCTCTCAGCGAACCCCTGATAGCTTGAGATAGCCCCTTCTGCCCCCCCTCCACAGCCCAGTGCTACAGAGGAGCAAAGTAGAGAGCCGGTGACTGACAGTCACCGGCTCTCTGCTCACTGAAGACTGAGAACTGAGTGATCTTTGATCACCCAGTGGACTGAACGAAAAAAAAAAAAAAGGAAGAGCTTGGGAGGAGATCCCCAACGCCAAAACACACCGGTCAGTGCTCTCAGCCATTGTCTGATGGCGCTGTTTGGGAGCCAATCGGCAGATCTTTTTAGGTCATGCCCCTTTGACAGAAGGCTGACATTCGGCGGGGTTTCCGAATGTTGGCCAGTTTCTATTGGTATTCGGCGCGTGTGTGTGGGGCTTAAGGCACACCCACCCATGTCACACTGCCCAGACCTGGCAGCTGGTTGCATGTTCTTATGTGAGGTGGTAGACCTGACCATACTCCCCAGTATACCAAACCAGACCAATAGGATGATGTACATTTCTGGACAGACAGAAATATAAATTATTTTGCAAATAAATTAGCTGTATATTTCAATTCCATATTTTGTTGTTTGTCTGGAGTTCGGCTTTAATATAATCATGTGCCTACAGCCTGACACCTTGCCCTGTGTATTGTCACCTGAAATACACAAACAGAAAGCCCCCTACCACACATTATTTTTTTATCCATTCCTTTTTGCCTTTCTAAAGATAGTAGAACAAATTCTTTCCTTGTAAAACAAATGATCAGTACAAATCTGCTAGACAGATGTGCACAATAAAGTAACTAACAGGGATTTATCTTTTGCTGCTTGCATAAACTCCTCACATTGATATATATACCCTCTGATTTCTGTCTGCAGTAGATCTGTCTACCATAAACAATGACAGAAATAAATCATACTAAGGAACAGCTAGCTCTCCTGCTGCATTCCAAACATATTGCTTGAGGGCAACAAAAAGACTTAATATTATTGTAAGAAATATAAAATAACATATATGAAGAAATGGTAAAGATAATGTACTTAAATTGCATAGCATGTGTTAATGCTTATAAACACTAGTGTCTGAAAAAAATATAACAAAAACAAACATGCTGAAATGCAAACTAGCGACTTAGTAATATATGGGATTTCTACATGAAATGTGGTATAATACATGCACATGTGTGACTAGGGCACTTATCAAACGAATGATGAAACTATGGCCTAGTGTAGGAGCCGCTAGAAAGTTGCCCAGGGTTCCTTTTCCCAACAGTTGCACAGCAGCCAGACTCTCAATAAACAGTCCAGAGGTGTTCTTTTTGGTGTTTTCATTTAACTTGGATAGCGTTAGGGTATTGAGGGGATACTCCAAGAACTATGTACAAACCGAGGACACTAGATTTCACCCTGTAAGCAAAGTGCTTGTAAAAGTAGTCAGGCACGTACCTTATAGCGGAGTCTGGATGCTGGGGGTGGCCTCGTGCACGGTTCCGGTCTCCAGACTCCCAGCAGCCATCTGGGCAACTCTCCCAGAGATCGGCCAGGGCTCTATTAATATTCATGCTGCCCCTGGTGGTGGGAACAGGGAGTGCTGGGGCACCGAAAGGGTGCAAGTGCCTGCGGCTAGGAGACTGGTGCCTGCGGCTAGGAGACTGGTGCTTGGAGGTACCGGTTCTTCTGGAAGGCAGCTGTAGAGGGTGGTAACCAAGACTGTATCCAGTGATGGCCGAACAGGTGGAAGTAGGCACTGCGAAGTCAAGACAGGCAGGGGTCGGCAACTGGCTGGCAAACGAGGTACAAAAGCGGAAGGCAAGTTCGTGGTCAAGTGCAGGCAGAGGTTGGCAACGGGCAGGTGATGAGGTACAAAATCAAAGAGCAGAGCCGTAGTCAAGGAATCCAAGCCGAGGTCAATTCAGTAGAGGTAGTCAATAAGCAGGGTTGATCCAGGAAGGTAATCAGGTAAGCCGGGTAAATCAGGAACAAGGTAGCAGGTAATTCAGGCAGGTATTCAGGACATAGACTGAAGACGATCCAGCACTGACACCATGTGAAGGCCCTGTTTATATAGGGCGCCTTGTGCTGGGATTGGTGGAGGTGAGCGTCCGTGCGAGTGCGTGCACCCGTTCGTATTGGAAGGCGAGGACGCACACACGTTCGCGTTGGTACGCGGGTACGCCCGCACGTTCCAGAGCTCGTTCGGTTCCGTTGGGGAGACTGCGCATGGGTACTGGCACCCGCAGAGTGAGGATTCACTCCTGCTGAACGAAGACGGGCATGGGAAACGTGAGTTCTCTGACATTGCCCCCTCCTTAGGGGCAGCCTCCGGATGCCTCTTTGAAACGAACCTTGAGAGCGGGAACAGTGAAAAGCCTGTATGAGTCTCTGAGCATGAAGGTTTGTTTTTGGTTCCCAGGAATTTTCTTCTGGGCCAAAACCTCTCCATTTAATCAAATATTGGTCCTCTCCCTGCCTTTTTCTGTGGTCCAGGATAGCCTCAATTTCAAATTCTTCTTCCCCATCCACCCTGATAGCTTCCGGAGGCCCTACTTCACGATCCGGGAAGGAATTTGGAACATCAGGTTTAAGTAGGGAAACGTGAAATACAGGGTGTATCCTGAATGAGGCGGGAAGTTCAAGTTCATAGGCCACTGGGTTGACCTTTTTTTTGACAGGGAAAGGGCCCAAGTATCTAGGTCCTAACTTCTTGGAGGGGCATGCCAGTTTTAAATTTGCGGCCACCTCTAAGTCCAATTCTCCCCTTCTCTTCTTGTCAAAATATTTCTTATTATCTTCCTGTGCCTTAGCAATGGTTTCCTTGAGCACCTGGTTGTTGGAGGTAAGGAAATCCAACCTGTCCTGAACAGCCGGTACGGAAGATTTGGGCACAAGTGCGGGTAAAAAGGAGGGATGGAATCCGTAGTTGGAGAAAAATGGTGATTGGTTCGTGGTGGAGTGGATGGAATTGTTGAATGCAAATTCTGCCAAAGGAAGTAGTGAGGCCCAATCCTCTTGGGAAAACGAGGAGAAGCAGCGTAGGTATTGTTCCAATGTTTGATTGGTGCGTTCGGTCTGCCCGTTGGTCTGTGGGTGATAGGCTGTAGAGAGGCTACATTTAATACCTAGTGCTTTGCATAATGACCTCCAAAACTTGGATGTGAATTGTACTCCGCGGTCAGAGACGATGTCACTGGGGATTCCATGGAGTCTGACAATTTCTTTAATGAATATCCTGGCAGTCTCAGTTGCAGAAGGGGTCCCTTTCATGGGAATGAAGTGTGCCATCCGGGAAAAGCGGTCTACCCCCACGAAGATGGAAGAGAACCCTTTAGAGGGAGGAAGCTCCACAATAAAATCCATGGCGATTTTGTCCCATGGCCTTTCGGGGATGGGCAGTGGTTTCAGCAGACCCCACGATTTATTTTTACTGTTCTTGTTTCTCAAACAGATCGGGCAAGAGTTGACATAATCCCTGCAGTCTTTGGCAAGATTCGGCCACCAGAAGTGTCTTTGGACTAGATCCACAGTCTTGTGGCCCCCAAAGTGACCCGCCAGAGGATAGTCATGGCAGGCCTGTAACACAATGGTGCGTAGGTCTTGAGGGATGAAAATCTTGTTGTCTTGCAAAAAGAGCCCTTCCCTCTCCTGAAGGTTAGTGCCCGGGGGTAACGGTGTTCTCAAGGATGCTTGGCGGACTTGTGTCATGAAACTGTATTGGGTCAGTAGGAAATTCCCTGCTTGTAGTATAGTATCCGGTGGAGACGGGGTTTCAAGTTCCGTGAACATTCGGGATAAGGCATCGGGTTTAACGTTTTTGGATCCAGGGCGATAAGTAATATGAAAATTAAAACGGGAAAAGAAAAGAGCCCATCTGGCCTGTCGGGGTCTAAGGCGTCTGGCAGTTCTGAGGTACTCTAAATTTTTGTGATCTGTGAAGATCAATATCGGATGTGCTGCCCCTTCCAGGAGGTACCGCCATTCTTCCAAGGCTAGCTTTATTGCTAGGAGTTCTCGGTCACCTACATCATAGTTCCTTTCCGACACACCCAGCTTTCTGGAAAAGAAGGCCCCCGGTTGCATTAGGGACTTGGGTCCTTGGCGTTGAGACAGGATGGCCCCCACCGCACTTTCCGAAGCATCGACCTCCAGAGTGTAAGGCAATGCAGGGTCAGGGTGTTTTAGTACTGGGGCGGAGGTAAATGACCCTTTTAATTGGTCAAAGGCAGCTTGGGCCGCTGTAGTCCACTGGAAGCGGTTTTGCTTTTTGGTGAGCTGGGTGATGGGATTGATGATCTTGGAGAAGTTCTTGATAAACGTCCTATAAAAGTTGGAGAATCCGATGAAACGTTGTACCCCTTTCTTGTCATTTGGGGGCGGCCAGGACATAATGGCAGAGACCTTCTGGGGATCCATGGCCACACCCCCGGTTGATATTACCAGGCCGAGAAAGTGAATGGTCTGGCGTTCGAATTCACTTTTTTCGGCCTTTGCGTAAAGTCCATGTTGTCTTAACCTGCCCAGAACTTGTTTTACATGATCACGGTGTACTTCTAGGGAGGTGGAGAATATCAGAATGTCGTCCAGGTAGACGATCACAAAGGAATCTAGGAAGTCTCTGAAGATATTATTGACAAAATGCTGAAATGTGGCCGGGGCGTTGCATAGTCCAAATGGCATGACTAAATATTCGAAGTGGCCAAAACGTGTTCGGAATGCTGTCTTCCATTCGTCCCCTTTGCGTATCCTAATTAGGTTATAGGCCCCACGTAAGTCCAACTTTGTGAATATTTTTGCAGAGCGGAGTCTCTGAAATAGTTCTGGAACTAGTGGAAGCGGGTACCGTTTTTTAATTGTCACTTTATTCAGATCCCTGTAATCCACACATGGACAGAGCGAGTGGTCCCTCTTTTCAACAAAAAATATTCCGGCCCCCGCTGGGGAGGAGGAGTGTCGGATGAACCCCTTTCTGAGGTTCTCGTCGATATACTCTTTGAGGACCAGGAGCTCAGGTTCGGACAGAGGAAAGATCCGCCCGAAAGGAATTTCTGCCCCGGGTAGTAGCTCGATCGGACAGTCGTAGACCCGATGGGGAGGAAGGGTGTCAGCTTTCTGCTTGTCAAAGACGTCCAAGAAGTTGTGGTACACTGGTGGCACCAGCTCTTTGAATTCAGAGTCCGCTCTTAGACAGCCAATGACTGGGGGAATGTGGTGGAGGGGCTAGAGACAGTTCTGGAGACAATAAGAGGACTGAAAAGTCACCTCACCGGTGACCCAATTGACCTGAGGATTGTGGACTTGCAGCCATGGCATTCCTAAAATGATTGGAAACAGGGGTGAGGGAATGACATCTAGATGAAGTAGCTCCTAGTGGCCTGGTGAAATGCTGGTGAGCAGTGGTTGCGTCTCAAGAGTAATAGGCCCGGACTTGATGTTTGACCCGTCTGCAAGCCGTATGGAGAGTTGATGCTGCTTAGGTGTTAATGGAATGCTGTGTTGTAGGGCAAAGGCATGGTCCACGAAGCAGCTACAAGCGCCAGAGTCAATTATAGCCTGAACTCGGAGTATCTTTTCTGGAAGCTGTAGGGAGATAGGGACAGCAATGTGAGCGGACTTCGTTGAAGACAATGCGTAAGATACACGAGTTGATGGGTTGAACTTACGGGTCTTGTTTGGGCACCCATTGGCGTAGTGTCCGGCTTCCCCACAGTAAAGGCAGAGGTTGTTCTGGCGCCGCCGTTGTTTTTCCTCTGGTGACAAAGGTGAGCGGAGCAGGCCTACTTGCATGGGCTCTGGTGCCCCTGGGACGGCAGTAGGTACCTGGGAGACGGGAGTAGGAGGATAGTTAGGAACTCTAGGCAACACCCATGTGGGGCGCGTCATGCTGGACTTCTCGGACCTCCGCTCTCTCAGAAGACGGTCTATCTGGATGGCCAGCTGAATCAGGTCCTCCAAGGAACTAGGAATCCCTACACGGGCCAAATCGTCTTTCAGTGCCTCAGAGAGGCCCATGCGAAATTGGTAGAGGAGGGCGGCATCGTTCCAAGAGGTGTCAGAACTCCACCGCCTAAAGTCTGTTACATAGTCCTCCACTGGCCGACGCCCTTGCTGGAGGGCATGGAGGTTGGCCTTCGCTGTTGAGGCGCGCTGAGGATCATCATATAGCTTGGCCATTTCGTTCAAGAATAAGTCCAGGGTATCCAACAGAGGACTGGCTTGTTCCAACAGATTGTGGGCCCAAGTTTGAGGTTCCCCTTGAAGTAGTGAGACGATGAACCCCACCTTAGTGCTCTCCAGGGAGAAGGTGCGTGGTTGTAGCAGGAAGTAAAGCCGGCAGGCATTCCTGAAGGAACGGAACTTGCTGCGATCCCCTGAAAACCGTTCTGGAGGGGGCACACGAGGCTCAGGGGGTGGTACCATTACTGTGGGTGCTGATGCGGAGGTTGCTGGACCGGAGGTCCGGGATGCCATGGTCGCCTGGTGAGTTGCAGAACTTGGGGATATGGATTCCACTCTCTGTTCCAGTTGGTGATAGCCATCTCGCAGGCCCTGGACTGCCTGGGTAAGGGCCGCCATCTGCTGGCACAGGGCTTCCAAAGGCGAGGCCCCCCCTTCAGACTCCATTCTGGCTGGATCGTACTGTCACGTACCTTATAGCGGAGTCTGGATGCTGGGGGTGGCCTCGTGCACGGTTCCGGTCCCAACACCCCTGGTGGTGGGAACAGGGAGTGCTGGGGCACGAAAGGGTGCAAGTGCCTGCGGCTAGGAGACTGGTGCTTGGAGGTACCGGTTCTTCTGGAAGGCAGCTGTAGAGGGTGGTAACCAAGACTGTATCCAGTGATGGCCGAACAGGTGGAAGTAGGCACTGCGAAGTCAAGACAGGCAGGGGTCGGCAACTGGCTGGCAAACGAGGTACAAAAGCGGAAGGCAAGTTCGTGGTCAAGTGCAGGCAGAGGTTGGCAACGGGCAGGTGATGAGGTACGAAATCAAAGAGCAGAGCCGTAGTCAAGGAATCCAAGCCGAGGTCAATTCAGTAGAGGTAGTCAATAAGCAGGGTTGATCCAGGAAGGTAATCAGGTAAGCCGGGTAAATCAGGAACAAGGTAGCAGGTAATTCAGGCAGGTATTCAGGACATAGACTGAAGACGATCCAGCACTGACACCATGTGAAGGCCCTGTTTATATAGGGCGCCTTGTGCTGGGATTGGTGGAGGTGAGCGTCCGTGCGCGATTGCGCACACACGTTCGCACTGACGTGCGAGTGCGTGCACCCGTTCGTATTGGAAGGCGAGGACGCACACACGTTCGCGTTGGTACGCGGGTACGCCCGCACGTTCCAGAGCTCGTTCGGTTCCGTTGGGGAGACTGCGCATGGGTACTGGCACCCGCAGAGTGAGGATTCACTCCTGCTGAACGAAGACGGGCATGGGAAACGTGAGTTCTCTGACATTGCCCCCTCCTTAGGGGCAGCCTCCGGATGCCTCTTTGAAACGAACCTTGAGAGCGGGAACAGTGAAAAGCCTGTATGAGTCTCTGAGCATGAAGGTTTGTTTTTGGTTCCCAGGAATTTTCTTCTGGGCCAAAACCTCTCCATTTAATCAAATATTGGTCCTCTCCCTGCCTTTTTCTGTGGTCCAGGATAGCCTCAATTTCAAATTCTTCTTCCCCATCCACCCTGATAGCTTCCGGAGGCCCTACTTCACGATCCGGGAAGGAATTTGGAACATCAGGTTTAAGTAGGGAAACGTGAAATACAGGGTGTATCCTGAATGAGGCGGGAAGTTCAAGTTCATAGGCCACTGGGTTGACCTTTTTTTTGACAGGGAAAGGGCCCAAGTATCTAGGTCCTAACTTCTTGGAGGGGCATGCCAGTTTTAAATTTGCGGTAGATAGCCACACACGATCACCCACCTCTAAGTCCAATTCTCCCCTTCTCTTCTTGTCAAAATATTTCTTATTATCTTCCTGTGCCTTAGCAATGGTTTCCTTGAGCACCTGGTTGTTGGAGGTAAGGAAATCCAACCTGTCCTGAACAGCCGGTACGGAAGATTTGGGCACAAGTGCGGGTAAAAAGGAGGGATGGAATCCGTAGTTGGAGAAAAATGGTGATTGGTTCGTGGTGGAGTGGATGGAATTGTTGAATGCAAATTCTGCCAAAGGAAGTAGTGAGGCCCAATCCTCTTGGGAAAACGAGGAGAAGCAGCGTAGGTATTGTTCCAATGTTTGATTGGTGCGTTCGGTCTGCCCGTTGGTCTGTGGGTGATAGGCTGTAGAGAGGCTACATTTAATACCTAGTGCTTTGCATAATGACCTCCAAAACTTGGATGTGAATTGTACTCCGCGGTCAGAGACGATGTCACTGGGGATTCCATGGAGTCTGACAACTTCTTTAATGAATATCCTGGCAGTCTCAGTTGCAGAAGGGGTCCCTTTCATGGGAATGAAGTGTGCCATCCGGGAAAAGCGGTCTACCCCCACGAAGATGGAAGAGAACCCTTTAGAGGGAGGAAGCTCCACAATAAAATCCATGGCGATTTTGTCCCATGGCCTTTCGGGGATGGGCAGTGGTTTCAGCAGACCCCACGATTTATTTTTACTGTTCTTGTTTCTCAAACAGATCGGGCAAGAGTTGACATAATCCCTGCAGTCTTTGGCAAGATTCGGCCACCAGAAGTGTCTTTGGACTAGATCCACAGTCTTGTGGCCCCCAAAGTGACCCGCCAGAGGATAGTCATGGCAGGCCTGTAACACAATGGTGCGTAGGTCTTGAGGGATGAAAATCTTGTTGTCTTGCCAAAAGAGCCCTTCCCTCTCCTGAAGATTAGTGCCCGGGGGTAACGGTGTTCTCAAGGATGCTTGGCGGACTTGTGTCATGAAACTGTATTGGGTCAGTAGGAAATTCCCTGCTTGTAGTATAGTATCCGGTGGAGACGGGGTTTCAAGTTCCGTGAACATTCGGGATAAGGCATCGGGTTTAACGTTTTTGGATCCAGGGCGATAAGTAATATGAAAATTAAAACGGGAAAAGAAAAGAGCCCATCTGGCCTGTCGGGGTCTAAAGCGTCTGGCAGTTCTGAGGTACTCTAAATTTTTGTGATCTGTGAAGATCAATATCGGATGTGCTGCCCCTTCCAGGAGGTACCGCCATTCTTCCAAGGCTAGCTTTATTGCTAGGAGTTCTCGGTCACCTACATCATAGTTCCTTTCCGACACACCCAGCTTTCTGGAAAAGAAGGCCACCGGTTGCATTAGGGACTTGGGTCCTTGGCGTTGAGACAGGATGGCCCCCACCGCACTTTCCGAAGCATCGACCTCCAGAGTGTAAGGCAATGCAGGGTCAGGGTGTTTTAGTACTGGGGCGGAGGTAAATGACCCTTTTAATTGGTCAAAGGCAGCTTGGGCCGCTGTAGTCCACTGGAAGCGGTTTTGCTTTTTGGTGAGCTGGGTGATGGGATTGATGATCTTGGAGAAGTTCTTGATAAACGTCCTATAAAAGTTGGAGAATCCGATGAAACGTTGTACCCCTTTCTTGTCATTTGGGGGCGGCCAGGACATAATGGCAGAGACCTTCTGGGGATCCATGGCCACACCCCCGGTTGATATTACCAGGCCGAGAAAGTGAATGGTCTGGCGTTCGAATTCACATTTTTCGGCCTTTGCGTAAAGTCCATGTTGTCTTAACCTGCCCAGAACTTGTTTTACATGATCACGGTGTACTTCTAGGGAGGTGGAGAATATCAGAATGTCGTCCAGGTAGACGATCACAAAGGAATCTAGGAAGTCTCTGAAGATATTATTGACAAAATGCTGAAATGTGGCCTGGGCGTTGCATAGTCCAAATGGCATGACTAAATATTCGAAGTGGCCAAAACGTGTTCGGAATGCTGTCTTCCATTCGTCCCCTTTGCGTATCCTAATTAGGTTATAGGCCCCACGTAAGTCCAACTTTGTGAATATTTTTGCAGAGCGGAGTCTCTGAAATAGTTCTGGAACTAGTGGAAGCGGGTACCGGTTTTTAATTGTCACTTTATTCAGATCCCTGTAATCCACACATGGACGGAGCGAGTGGTCCCTCTTTTCAACAAAAAATATTCCGGCCCCCGCTGGGGAGGAGGAGTGTCGGATGAACCCCTTTCTGAGGTTCTCGTCGATATACTCTTTGAGGACCAGGAGCTCAGGTTCGGACAGAGGAAAGATCCGCCCGAAAGGAATTTCTGCCCCGGGTAGTAGCTCGATCGGACAGTCGTAGACCCGATGGGGAGGAAGGGTGTCAGCTTTCTGCTTGTCAAAGACGTCCAAGAAGTTGTGGTACACTGGTGGCACCAGCTCTTTGAATTCAGAGTCCGCTCTTAGACAGCCAATGACTGGGGGAATGTGGTGGAGGGGCTAGAGACAGTTCTGGAGACAATAAGAGGACTGAAAAGTCACCTCACCGGTGACCCAATTGACCTGAGGATTGTGGACTTGCAGCCATGGCATTCCTAAAATGATTGGAAACAGGGGTGAGGGAATGACATCTAGACGAAGTAGCTCCTGGTGGCCTGGTGAAATGCTGGTGAGCAGTGGTTGCGTCTCAAGAGTAATAGGCCCGGACTTGATGTTTGACCCGTCTGCAAGCCGTATGGAGAGTTGATGCTGCTTAGGTGTTAATGGAATGCTGTGTTGTAGGGCAAAGGCATGGTCCACGAAGCAGCTACAAGCGCCAGAGTCAATTATAGCCTGAACTCGGAGTATCTTTTCTGGAAGCTGTAGGGAGATAGGGACAGCAATGTGAGCGGACTTCGTTGAAGACAATGCGTAAGATACACGAGTTGATGGGTTGAACTTACGGGTCTTGTTTGGGCACCCATTGGCGTAGTGTCCGGCTTCCCCACAGTAAAGGCAGAGGTTGTTCTGGCGCCGCCGTTGTTTTTCCTCTGGTGACAAAGGTGAGCGGAGCAGGCCTACTTGCATGGGCTCTGGTGCCCCTGGGACGGCGGTAGGTACCTGGGAGACGGGAGTAGGAGGATAGTTAGGAACTCTAGGCAACACCCATGTGGGGCGCGTCATGCTGGACTTCTCGGACCTCCGCTCTCTCAGAAGACGGTCTATCTGGATGGCCAGCTGAATCAGGTCCTCCAAGGAACTAGGAATCCCTACACGGGCCAAATCATCTTTCAGTGCCTCAGAGAGGCCCATGCGAAATTGGTAGAGGAGGGCGGCATCGTTCCAAGAGGTGTCAGAACTCCACCGCCTAAAGTCTGTTACATAGAGTTACTCCACTGGCCGACGCCCTTGCTGGAGGGCATGGAGGTTGGCCTCCGCTGTTGAGGCGCGCTGAGGATCATCATATAGCTTGGCCATTTCGTTCAAGAATAAGTCCAGGGTATCCAACAGAGGACTTGCTTGTTCCAACAGATTGTGGGCCCAAGTTTGAGGTTCCCCTTGAAGAAGTGAGACGATGAACCCCACCTTAGTGCTCTCCAGGGAGAAGGTGCGTGGTTGTAGCAGGAAGTAAAGCCGGCAGGCATTCCTGAAGGAACGGAACTTGCTGCGATCCCCTGAAAACCGTTCTGGAGGGGGCACACGAGGCTCAGGGGGTGGTACCATTACTGTGGGTGCTGATGCGGAGGTTGCTGGACCGGAGGTCCGGGATGCCATGGTCGCCTGGTGAGTTGCAGAACTTGGGGATATGGATTCCACTCTCTGTTCCAGTTGGTGATAGCCATCTCGCAGGCCCTGGACTGCCTGGGTAAGGGCCGCCATCTGCTGGCACAGGGCTTCCAAAGGCGAGGCCCCCCCTTCAGACTCCATTCTGGCTGGATCGTACTGTCACGTACCTTATAGCGGAGTCTGGATGCTGGGGGTGGCCTCGTGCACGGTTCCGGTCCCAACACCCCTGGTGGTGGGAACAGGGAGTGCTGGGGCACGAAAGGGTGCAAGTGCCTGCGGCTAGGAGACTGGTGCTTGGAGGTACCGGTTTTTCTGGAAGGCAGCTGTAGAGGGTGGTAACCAAGACTGTATCCAGTGATGGCCGAACAGGTGGAAGTAGGCACTGCAAAGTCAAGACAGGCAGGGGTCGGCAACTGGCTGGCAAACGAGGTACAAAAGCGGAAGGCAAGTTCGTGGTCAAGTGCAGGCAGAGGTTGGCAACGGGCAGGTGATGAGGTACGAAATCAAAGAGCAGAGCCGTAGTCAAGGAATCCAAGCCGAGGTCAATTCAGTAGAGGTAGTCAATAAGCAGGGTTGATCCAGGAAGGTAATCAGGTAAGCCGGGTAAATCAGGAACAAGGTAGCAGGTAATTCAGGCAGGTATTCAGGACATAGACTGAAGACAATCCAGCACTGACACCATGTGAAGGCCCTGTTTATATAGGGCGCCTTGTGCTGGGATTGGTGGAGGTGAGCGTCCGTGCGCGATTGCGCACACACGTTCGCACTGACGTGCGAGTACGTGCACCCGTTCGTATTGGAAGGCGAGGACGCGCACACGTTCGCGTTGGTACGCGGGTACGCCCGCACGTTCCAGAGCTCGTTCGGTTCCGTTGGGGAGACTGCGCATGGGTACTGGCACCCGCAGAGTGAGGATTCACTCCTGCTGAACGAAGACGGGCATGGGAAACGTGAGTTCTCTGACAGGAACATTTCTTGTAGCTGGTGTTTATAGGTGTTTATAATGTTGTGCTAACACTAACATTCATTCATCTCAGAAGCAACAAAGCCCTGAAAAAGAGGAATTTATGTGATCCTTGAAATCCACTAACTACTAGCTTGTAACAAGAATGATTTCACCACCCAGATCATTCAACAGATCTGCTTTCCATCGCTCTCTAATTTCTTCTATACCCCATGCATAGGCATGCGCACGGGTAGTGCCGGGTGTGCCTGGGCACACCCTAATGCTCAGGCACAACCGGCACACCCAAGGGCTTTTTTTCTGGCAGAATGTGCGGGATCTCCATTTCAGCACCTCTGGTAATGGACAATGGCAGCGCTGCGAGTAGGACTATTTTTCATTTGTAACTCCCGTGAGTGCAAGCATTTCCCGATGCTACCTCTATTGCTCCGGTTACAGTACCCCTGACAGCTGAATATCACTCCGCTGCCTGTTGTCAGGGATGCTGTAGCCAGAACTATAGAGGTAGCATCAGGGCTCAATTAACCCCACTGTTTTTATTATTTGAACAAGTCCCACCCACTGCCACCACGGGGCCGCCGCAGACCTCCACTGCCCTGTGTCCACCACCGAGAAAAGGATTGGTTACCAGGACCACCCCCGGAAGAGGAGGAGGATGTAACTTTCACATCCCTGCTCCACCTCAGAGTGCCCTGATTCTTGGCTTCCGCCTTGCCGACAATGAAACCAACATAGGTGAGGGGGACCCGCCAGGACTTGGGACTGAGGACCTGTCACTGGTAAGGGGGGAGTGGGGGCACAGACTCTGGCAGTGGCAGTGTCTGTGCAGAACTGCAGCTAACAGGGATGGAGTGTGTAGTGCCATCATTCTCAGTCACACTGTGTGGGGCACCAGCGAGCAGCTGAGAAATGGGAGGCCAGCCTGCTATGCTGGGATTTGTAGACCCATGAAGGGGAGGACAATGCTCACAAATACTGGGAAAGGGGTGTGCTGGTCATATAAAGTAAAAGGCTCTGTGCTGTGAGGGGGCTGCTATGGCAGACCTGACCCCCTTCTAGAAATACTTATTGTCTGGCACACTGGTTTAAAGGGGAACTCTGAAGACTCTGGGGTAGAGGGGATGATGTAAGTTGGATCTCAGTGGTAACCAGAGACCCCCTCACATCAGAGGCCCCACTTACATCACAGGCCGCAGAGATCCCCTTTGTGTCACAGTGTACAGTGTATATAAATGGGGGACTCTGATGTAAGGGGTCTCTGATCACCTGAGTTCCCCCTTAGATCAGAGTTCCCAGCGTTCCCCCTTACATCAGAGTACTCCCTTACAGTGTATATAAAGGGGGACTCTGAGGTAAGTGGGGACTCTGGAAACCCTGATATAGGAGGGAATGCTGGGAACTCTGATGTAAGGGGGGACTCTGGTGACCAAAGACCCCTTATATCAAAGTTCCCCTTTACACCAGAGTCCACAGCATTCTTTACATCAGATTTCCCAGTGTGAAGGGGAACTCTGGGGACTCTGATGTAAGGGGGCTCTCTGGGAACCCTAACATTTGAGAAGTGGTGAGAAGGCGTTATATCACATCTACACTATCTGTTTTAACCCCTTGCACTCCACACTGCACACAGTTGCGGGGCACTTGCAGAATGTCGCCATTCGATTGAATGGGTCAAGGTCAGTGGGTGCTACACCTGCTGAAAGCAACAGGGTATAATTGCAGCTGTGGCATGTGAACATGCCAGCCAGAGAGAGAGAGAGAGAGAGAGAGAGAGAGAGAGTATATATACACATACACACATGCATGTGTGTTTGAGCTTTGGGGTGCACACCCTAATGCAATAGGCTGCACACGCCTATGCCTATGACCCCATGTATTTGCCCAAGGTGCCCCAGTGGTTGGTGGGTACCAGTGGTCCAAAGAGCAGCTTAATTGCTATACTTATTAAGGCTGGCTTTCAATCTGCTACTTAATCTTTAGACCCATTTCACACTGTGCTGCCACCGACATCAGCGATAAAGTGGTGCTATTTTAGCGCCACTTTACCATAGTTTTAGCGGCGATATTCGGTTAAAACTGCCCCACTAGCAGCCAAAAAGGGGTTAAATCCACCCCGCTATCGGCTGAAAAGGGGTTAAATCTGCCCACAAAACACAGCCGCAGCGGCGTTTTGACGGCGGTATAGCAGCGCTGCCCCATTGATTTCAATGGGGAGCAGCGGTGGAGGAGCAGTGAGTTCACCGCTCCAAAGAAGCAGCTGGCAGGACTTTTTCTGACGTTCTGCCAGCGTACCGCTCCAGTGTGAAAGCTCTGGAGTGAATGGAGCCTGAAAAATGCCCGCAGTGTGAAAAGGGTCTTAAACAAAGTCATAATAGATCTAATGACACTCTACACCCAGAAAAAACTGGATTGCTAAAGCTTTCAGGCTCAATAAAGGAATGCAATGGTTAATAGGTGTTCTAAATTATTTCAATTTTCCAAACAATTCCACTTGATGTATATGTTTAGGATGTCTTATTTGTCTTCAGATCAGGCAACAGGATTGCAATGGGATTAAGATCAATAATTCTAGATAAACCATTCCAAAACAAAACCTATGTTGCAGGTTTTGCTCCATCCGCTATATCACTCTCAATATCACTAAGGCCCCTTTCACACGGGACGGATCCGTGATGATCCGCCCTGTGAACATCCGCTTGCTCAGCGGGGATCACTCGGTTGATCCCCGCTGAGCAGGCGGATGACAGGGCGGTCCCTGCACACTGTCAGATCTCCGCTTTCCTCTATGGGGGATCGGATGAACACAGACCGGCTGTCCGTGTTCATCCGATCCGCTCTGCAGACGGATAGAAAAATAGTATTTTCCTCCGTCTGCAGAATCGGACCATAGCGGGGACAGATGATATCGGGTGTCAGCGGATATTCATCCGCTAACACCCGCTATCCCATAGGTATGCATGTATGTCCGTATTTCATCTGAAAATGGATGGATGAAATATGGACATACGGTCCGCACGTGTGAAAGGGGCCTTACAGTTCTATACAGTAAGTTCCTAACAATATAGGTGAGCATACAAAAAAACAGGTAAATATTGATCAATAAAGAAGAAGGGAGCAAAGGATAAAGAGAAAGAAAAACATGAGATAAGTACGGTGAGAATTATGCATGGTTCAAGGAGGTGATATTTAATGGATGCATGGATCACATTTATCCTCAAATTTTACTTCGGAATTACTTAAAGAGGAAGTAAACCCTCAGAGACAACTTAATCTCTTCTTATAGTAGATAACACAGGCAGCTGATTGCTGCCTGTGAAACTGCCCTTACTTGTTTAGTTTTGAAGATATGCCTGTTTTCATTATGTATGACGTAATGCGCGCTTGCGCAGTCTGTAGTTTACAGATCGGCATATGTCAATGCCGTTTTTCAATGTCCGGCTATTATGCCTCCTGAACTGCGAGACATTCTCCTCTGAACGGCATAGAGGAGAATGTCTTGCGATGTTAAACTCATTCTCCTCTTCCTGACACTCCCCCTTGTGACTGCTTGGTTAGGACGCTACGGCGCATGCGCGAGATTTAGACAGGGCCGCGCAGTAAGGGCGGAAATGACGTCCGCATCTATCACTGGAATCCATACTAAAAATGGAGCAGCAGAGAATAGAGGAAAACGAGAAATACAACAACAAAAAAAAAAAGGTACTTGGAGCGCTAGTTTTTCGCTTTAGCACAGCTAGCATTATTGGGAATGTTGGAACACTAGCATTGATTGAAAAAATAGAATTTTTTTGGGGGGGTTTACTTCCTCTTTAACATGCTCATCAACCCATCATTAACCATATGCAGTTATGTTTGTGTTTGACCAGTGTAAGATGAGAATGAGTGCACTGGTCCAAAACTGTATTTCTAAGGGCATGATAGCCCACGTTTATTTAAAAGGACGGAAAAGTTCACAAAAGACATCAGTAGCCCATGCAGGGGGTTCCACCATTACTGTAACTTGTGCACTCAGAATACTTCAGCCTCCTGGCTTACTCTCCTGCCACATGGCTGTTTCAGGCCTTAAGCATATCCCTTAGGTCTGCTTAGGGTTGCCACATTTTCTTCAAGCCAAATCCGAACACTTTAGCGGCGCACAGTAATTTTTTTTCTTTTAGTATACTCTATAGGATTGTAACAGACCTGGGACACCTTTGGGCACTTCAAAGAATATAGTAATGCAGTGCACATAGTGCCACCTCACCCTCCTGTCAGGCCCTGTTCCGAGCCACATTCCTGTCTGAATAATATGTCCGGGTTTCAGGTTGGCTGAAACACATGATTCAAAACCCGGACTGTCCGGGTGAATCCCGGACAGGTGGCACCCCTAGGTCTGCTCCTCAGACCAAAAGAGTTCCTTAGAGTCAAGCTCTCTTATAACTCACAATCAGCTCATTGCTGCTTTGTCACAGACTAAATCTGCTTCCTGCAGACATGCATGCCATGGCTGCCCCATGCAGCCTCTCTGACTCCTGGAGAGGATGGGAGTCCTCCTGACTACCATGCACAGACCTCCTGTCTGTTGGGTGGAGCCCTGAGCTCTAGCTCTGGGCTATTATGAAGCCAACCCCCACCTGGTTAATCAGTGTGCCTGTTTCTCCAAGAATTGTGCGTAAACCATCCATCTTCCGAGTAGCACAGGGTCCCACTGCTACACAAAGTTACAAAGGAATTACAGTTACAAAGGAATCATAAACCTATGACAACATCTTGCTATTGCAATTCTGGCAGCCAGGAGTATACATGAAAATTATTTGTTGGGACCTCTGGGAACAACAGGAAACGTGCTATGAAGCAATGCATCTTCAAGAGATTTGTTTAAGATTAATCACGTCACTGTATAGATAAACACATCTAGATAATGTTCATGACTTAAATGTAGCTATTTTAGTGGGGGCCAAGCACCACTGAAGATAGTATTGTTTGAAACTTTATATACAGTATATTGGCAAATTCTACCACTCAGAAAGCTCAAAAGCCTCATTCAAATCAGTTTCATGATCTAAACATTTTTTTAGTATGATGCTAACCTAAACTTTCAATTAATTTTCCATCAATGAACTGGACTGTAACATATGTTTGTATAGTGGAGATACAGAAGTGTTACATTATTGCGTATTTTGTTAGTTAAACTACTCTTACTATTATGGCTTAGTTACAGATCAGATCACATTTCAAAAGCCATTTCTTTTGAAATACATTGAATATCCTGAGGACCCACGAACATTTCCACAGAACTGTATTTTGCCAGTACACAATTCCAAACTATTCCGTTGGTGGTGACATTTGAAACCACGACATACAATTGTCTTTTACATTACGCTTTGCTTCCTACACAAGAGTAAGTTTTGCAATGACCCACTCTCTATATTGTAAGAATATGGTCTTGACATTTCAGTAACCTTTCTGTACTTGTTCTTAACCCCCAGCAGTCTTGGGAAAAGAGGCCGATTTTCCCCATATAAGATTAATAACACTGCAGAGAAATCTCATACACTACAGAAAAGTAACAGTGTGTGATTTTCTCAGATGAGAAAGATAGGTTCATATCTGCAAAAAGTCCAAACATATTGCCTGGAGGAGCGGAAGAAGACTACACCAAGAAATGTATACACATTGAGATTTCTCACAAATAAAACTCATTTCAGTGTGGATGGTTGTACTATGATGCTGGTCTGTACTGCTCTATGCATACTCGTATTTAGAAACTTGGCATATCACATTTTGTTGTTGAATAACAATAAAAAAAACAAACAAATTCAGTCAAAAAAGGAAATAGATTTTTTAAGCAATTCCTTGTTTTATTACCCAAACAATAGGGTACGTTTTAGCATAGTAGTATCTACAGTACCAGTATTTCTATGCCTATATCTGTTTTAGTCAACAGCATCCAGAATGCTAACAGGGGGTGGGTATGGCTATACTTCTCCAACAGTGCACAATTCCGACAGCTCTAAAAACTCAAGCACGCCATGAATGTCTACTGGAAACAGGTTTGTAACCCAAAAAAGTGCTTGTGCTGTGTAATATGCCCCTCTCTAAACTGTAAAAAACCTGCCTGATCGTGACAGTTCCTTTGTCCCCCTCTGTGAGCTGACCACGATAATCATGGCTGCTGAGCCCTAATCGCCATGATTAGCTTACGTGCCTCCATCATCCGCTCTATTCTCCTCACCCCTTCCGTCCCTGCCTGTCAGCTTCAGTGTCTGTGTCTCTGTCACGTCCCACTCCTGTTGCTATCTGTAAAAAAAAAAGAGAAAAAATTTCCTGGCAGCTACTCTCCTTCATCAGGCGATAACTCACTCTCTCAAGTGTTTTTTTAAAAAGATGCCTCTAAATACCTTTTTCCAGTAATCTTCAGGCCATTCAAATGACTCCCAGCCGCTCTGCTACTACGAACCTTGAATGGGGATCAGGAAAGTGAGTGCTGCTACTCCAGTAGAGAAGAATGAGACAGCCCAAATGGGAGATGGAAGAAACACCAATACTCACAGTCCAAGCCTCCCCCTGTTTGAGAACAAAGGATCAAAGCTCAGATAGACCGGTGGGAGAAGAAATTCTCGAGAAATTACTTTGAAGTGGGCTGTGCTAAGAGTGCTCAACATCGCATCCGATTGACTGAGGATAAGCCATTTCGAGAAAGGGCAAGACGGGTCCCCTTATGTGATTTGGAAGACCTTCGGGAACAACTAACTGAACTGAAAAGGTCAGAGGTGATTAAAGAGTCCCGAAGCCCTTACGCTTCCCTGATTGTGGTGGTGAGAAAGAAGAATGGGTCTCTACGGATGTGCATCGATTATCGAACCTTGAATCAAAGAACTATCCCCGATCAATACACAACCCCTCGCATAGAAGAAGCCTTGCAGTGCTTATCCAGGGCAAAATGGTTCAGTGTGTTGGAGTAGGTACTACCAAATCCCTATGCACCCAGAAGACCGGGAGAAGACTGCCTTTATTAGCGCACTGGGATTCTTTGAGTTTGATCAGATGCCTCAGGGACTGACCAGGGCCCCTGCCACATTCCAGCGACTGATGTAGAATACAGTGGGTGATATGAACCTGGTAGAATACTGGTTTACCTTGATGACATCATTGTGTTTGGTCGAAGTTTGGAAGAGCATGAGGCCCGATTGGAGAAGGTTTTCCAGCAGTTACACAAAGAGGGGTTGAAGCTATCATTGGAGAAGTGCCAATTATAATAGACCTCTGTCACCTATTTAGAGGATGTGGTATCTGCAGAAGGAATAGCCACTGACCCACATAAACTGGAGGTGGTCACTTCTTGGCCTTGGCCCACCACCGTCACCGAGTTGAGATCTTTTTTGTGTTTCTGTTCATACTACAGATGATTTTTGAAGAATTTCTCTTAGATTGCTCCGCCCTTGAACGAGATTTTACAGAAGCTAACAGAAACCCCTGAATGGAGGAGGCAGAAGGCCGAAGGAATCTATCCATGACCAGTGGACCGTGAAGTGTTAGAGGTCCTTTGAGAAGCTGAAGGGAAGTTTGGTCAAAGCTCCGGTACTGGCCTACGCTGACCCCTCGAAGCCTTAGGAATTACATGTGTATGCTAATAGAGACGGTATTGGGGGAGTGTTGTATCAAGAATCAGCGGGGAAGCTCCACCCCAGTGGCATATGTGAGTCGCAGCCTTGCTCCCCCTGAGAAGAATTACCCAATGCACAAATTGGAGTTTCTGGCCCTCAAGTGAGCTGTAGTGGACAAGCCTCAAAACTACCGGTATGGAGCCACCTTTGTGGTGAAAACGGATAACAATCCCCTGACCTATTTGCTATCCTCTGCTAAGCTGAATGCCACTGGGCATCGGTGGCTAGCCGCTTTATCAGAGATGAAGCTGTGGGGGTCACCCCTGGGGGAATACCGAAACTTTATTGCAACCTGACTCAAGTACGCAGCCAAGAATTGCCTCAGCTGACGAAGGAGGACATGAGGACAAACCAGTGGGAAGATCCTCTAGGAAACCTAATAATTAAATCACTATCGACTAAAGACCCACGGATACTGATGGATAGTCCCATTGAGGTCGCCAAGGTGATTCATAGAGAATGGGAGAGAATGAAAATAGAAGAGGGTATCCTGTATGGAAGAGGCCCCTCCGAAGAGGCCGAAGGTGTAAGCCAGCTGTTCCTTCCCGAAAAACATCGATTGGCTGTGCTAACCGCACTTCATGATGACCATGGTTATTTAGGCCCAGATAGAACTTTCAAACTAGTCAAGGACCGATTCTATTGGCCAAACATGCGGACTGAGGTGGAAAGTTACTGCCACTCCAGCAGCAGGTGTATCCAGAGGAAGACTCTGCCAGGCCGGGCCGCCCCAATGGGTCACTTACAAAGTCAGGGACCTATGGAGTTCGTGTGCATTGATTTCCTGTGCCTGGAACCAGATCTGAGTGGGAGGAGTAATGTCCTGGCTGTGACAGATCATTTTATCCAATATGCCCTGGGCTTCCCCACCAGGGATCAAAAAGCCAGCACAGTGGCCAAGATTTTAGTAGCGAAGTTCTTCGTTCATTACGGGCTTCCTCAGCGACTACATTCAGATCAAGGCCAGTACTTTGAAAGTAGATTAGTCCACAGACTGTGTGAACTCTTGGACGTGAAGAAATCAAGAACTACCCCTTACCACCCTCAAGGTGATCCACAGCCAGAGCGGTTTACCCATACACTCTTGAACATGCTAGGAAACCTCCCACTAGAGAAGAAACAGTAATGGGGAGACCATATTGCTGCAATAGTCCACGCCTACAATAGTACCTCAAGTGATACTTCTGGATATTCCCCTTATAGACTGATGTTTGGGAGAGAGGCTCACTTACCAGTAGATCGAGCCTCACACAAGTCCCCATGCATTACGGACCACTCTGTGTGACAGAGAGAGGTCCCGGCCTACCACTCGGAATGTTACTTCCACCCCGAGGCCTGAGAGGCCTACAAGTCCCAGGGACCCTTGCCGTGGCATGAAAGTTGCTGGGAGGGATGATAAAAGGAGCTTAGAGGCCTGCGCACGCTCTCTTCCTCCTAGGCCTGACGCATTACGGACCACTCTGTGTGACAGAGAGAGGTCCCGGCCTACCACTCGGAATGTTACTTCCACCCCGAGGCCTGAGAGGCCTAGTCCTGCTACCCGCTGTCTTTTTTTTTTTTTTTTTTTTTTTTTATATATTTGTTATCAGTTACAAAATCTCATCACATTATTTTCCATACAAGGATTACATAACACATAAGAGAGAAGCGGAAAGAAAAAACCAACCCAGTTGGACCCATAATGCCACAATCTACAAAAAGTCAATACCCCCCATCCCCCCCCATCCCCAGGTTGCTGTCCTACATCGACCCCCCTAAGTTGTATATTCCTCCTCCCCATCTCCCACTCCCCCGGTCGACCGCCCGCCGCGGAGGGCGGGAGAGGTAGAGAGAAAAGAACAGAGAAAAGAGGGAAAGGGAGAAAAAAAAAAAAAAAAAAAAAAAAAAAAAAAAAAAGAAGAAGGAGAAGGGAAACTTGCTTCTGCCTCTAATTGAAGTAAAAAATATCCCAAAACTAAATACCGACCTATAAGCCATTCTCTCTCACCCTGGGCAATTTGTTATCCATGGTGACCAAATCTTTATAAATTTGTTATAATTGCCCTGTTTTATAAAAAATACCCTCTCATTACCTATTGTTGTTTTTATATTCGTGCGCCAGGTCTCCACCGACGGGGGAAGCTGCGACTGCCATTGCTGAGCGATCAGCTTCCTGGCCTGAAATAGGCACCTTAGGGCCGCTTCAACAGAACTTTTAGTAACCCCACCCCTCTCCATCAGCCCCAGAAGGCAGGTTTTGACCGTTGCTTCTAGTTTTGTTTTCAAGTGTCTATTGATCTCTTCAACAATATTTGTCCAGTATCTAAACAGCTTTGGACACTTCCATAGCATGTGCAAAAAATCTCCAGATGCTCCACATCTGGGGCAGCAGTCGTCTTCCCGCCATCCCAATTTTAGCAGTTTCTGAGGCGTATAATATACTCTGTAGAGAAAGAAAAGCTGTGATATCCTGTGCGAGGGGGATATAGAGACCTGTGTTCCCTGTCCGAGAATCCAGTCCCATTCCTCTGTTGTAAGCAAACCCACTTCTCGCTCCCATTTTTCCCTGCTTTTGTTTGGGCCACTGCGGTCTACTGTCCTATCTCCAAGTCTGGCGCACAGCCATGAAATTGATCCTTTAGTTGACTCCCATGACATTATTTGTGACAAAATAGTAATTTTAGTCCATTGGGGAGCCTGTGATCCAAACTGTGACTGCACTGCGTGTCTGACCTGGAGATATACGTAGAACGTATTATTGGGAAGGGAAAATTCCAGCTTCAAATCAGCAAAAGATTTTATCTTATCCCCTTGAAATAACTGAATTAATCGGACAAGGCCCTGGTTTCCCCATTCCCTTGACTTACATACCTTTGCTATCTCCTCTAGATTGTTATTGTTCCATAGAGGGGCCTGCTCTGATATACCCTGGCATCCCAAGATAGTTTTCGATGTTTGCCAAAGTTTAGTTATTAAGTTTATCGTTAAGCATCGGATAGAGAATGAGTTTGCTTCTAGGGCCTCTATTAGTGTGTTATGTGGGCATCCTCTCAACATCAAATCAATACTGGCTCCCTTCGTGATTCCACTCCCTACCAGGTGCTGTAGCTGGGACGCCAAAAAATACAATCTGGGTTGTGGAATCGCCATCCCCCCCTCTTCAAGTGGCAACTGCAGCGTGGTCAAGGCAATCCTAGGTTGCCCTCTTTTCCAGATTAGATCTCTGAAAAGAGAGTCTATCCTTTTAAACCACTTCTGGCCTATCCATAGTGGAGCATTATGAAGGAGGTACAAGATCTGAGGGAGCCATACCATTTTAAGGAGGTTGCACCTCCCCGCCACCGAAAGGGGCAGGCGGCGCCAGACCTCCGCTTTGGATTTCAACTTCATCAACAGGGGCGATAAATTCTCTTTAAGATATTGGTTTGTATCCCTGGTGATCCATATCCCAAGATATTTCAGTTTCTGGACAATCCTCAAATTAACATTTTCAGGTATTGAATATCCAGGAGTTGGGTCTATCGGAAGGAGGGCTGACTTGTCCCAGTTGATGACCAGTCCAGAAATTGTACCGAACTCGCCTACCATCTTTATCGCTGCCTTTAATGAAGTTTGTACATCTCCTAGGTAGAATAATATATCATCAGCAAATAGCGCTATCTTGTCCTCGTCTAGTCCCCTTCTAAAGCCCCTTATATCGCCATTGGCTCTTGCAGCAACAGCCAGCGGCTCTATTGCAAGGGCAAAGAGCAGGGGAGACAGGGGACATCCCTGTCTTGTCCCTCTCTCTAGTTGAAACAAATCTGAATATTCGTTGTTAATTTTTATTTTTGCTCTGGGATTAGTATAGAGCAATTTCACCCAGTTGGTAAAATTCCTCCCAAAGCCGAATTTTTCCAATGCTACAAAAAGGTAGGCCCATTCAAGGCTATCAAACGCCTTAGCAGCGTCCAAAGCCATGATGGCCCTAGGACCCTTATCATCAACTGGGATCTGCATATTCAGGTATGTTCTCCGTATATTTATGCTGGTTGACCTTGCCGGGATAAAACCAGACTGGTCAGGATGGACAAGCTTATGGATACAGCTGTTTAAACGGGCCGCTAACACTTTTGCCAGGATTTTCACATCTGTGCATAGTAGTGATATCGGGCGGTAGGAGGAGGGATCGGTAAGATCTTTGCCCTCTTTCGGAATTACGACAATTGTAGCTTCCGACATTGATGCAGGCAGGGTCCCAATACTCAATGCCTGCCTCAAAGTCTCAAGCAGTTCTGGCAATAAAATCCCGCCATATTTTTTATATATTTCAATTGGGAGTCCATCCGGACCTGGGGATTTTAAATTCGGCATCCCAGCAACAGCCTCAGATAGCTCCTCAAGTGTAATTGGGGCCTCCAACATTTGCTGATCTGGTAGTGACAAGGTTGGAATAGTTATACTGTCAAAAAAAGCAGACATTTTCCCAGTCTCAGAACCACTTTGTGATTTATATAAGGAGCTATAGTAGTGGGTAAATGTTTTCATTATGTCTATAGCATCCGTAGAAAGCTCACCCTGCGGAGTTCTAACTGCCAAAACCGCTGAAGGAGACATATTTGTCTTGACCAATAAAGATAGCATACGTCCCACTTTCTCTCCTTCTCCAAAATTTGACTGTCTCTGAAATATGCGTTTATCCTCAATATTTCTTATGCTAACTATTTTGTAGAGCTGCTGTTTTACTAGCCATTTTTCCTGTGTTTCTGGGGTTGGATTGCTAATATATTGTTGTTCCGCCAATGCTGCTAATTTTTTTGCTTCCTCCTCCTCCTGTCTCGCCTTGCTTTTAGTTCTTGCTATCTGTTGTATCAGCAAGCCTCTAAGATAGGCTTTGAGGGAGTCCCAAACCACCCCCGTCGGTGCAGTGCCTACATTCATGTCTACAAACTCCTTTAATACGGGCATTAGTTCCTCTGGTTTATCAATCAGTTCCAGCCAAGCTGGGTCTATTTTCCACTCTCTAATCTGGGATTTTTTACCTATATTTAAGATCAGTAAGATAGGGGAGTGGTCTGAAAACCCCCTTGGGCCATATTCTATCCTGTCTATCAAAGAGAAGGCCTCAGTATTAGCTAAGGCCATATCAATTCTAGACAGGGTTAAGAAGGATCTTGAAAAGCAAGAGTATTGTTTTTCCAAGGGATATCGTGTACGCCATGCATCGCTTAATCCTGTTTCTTGCAGAAACCGGGTTAGTCTGCTCTCTTCTCCAGGAACGGCTTGGTTAGGTGGTGGAAATCTATCAAGGGCCCTGTCGAGGACCTCATTGTAGTCGCCCATAGCAATAACTGGGACCCCAGCCTTATCCATTATAAATGCTATAAGTTCATAAAGAATCTCTAGTTTAAATGGGGGTGGGATATAGATATTAGCTAGTACATATGGCTTACTTTCTATTGAACAATATAGAAATATATATCGACCTATTGTGTCTATTTGGCTCTGGTAACAGGAGAAGAGAACTCCCCTGCTTATAAGAACACTTACTCCTCTTGAATATGATGAGTGTATCGAGTGATATTCGGTTTGGAATTTTCGGCTCCGGAGCAATGGGGTCGTTTCATTAGTCAAGTGTGTCTCCTGGAGGCATAATATTCCAGGCCCCCTATCATCCAGCAATGACAACACCAGAGCTCTTTTAGCCGGATCTCCCAAACCCCGAACATTCCAAGAGATTACATTAAGCTTTTTAGTCTGCATTTGGATTTATATGAGTAGAATCTAATCAATACGGGAATCTGGATATAGATTACCTGGTCAGAAAGGAGAACAACTCTTGTATACCCAACAATAAGAGTAAAGGACAAGACACAGAGCAAACAAAAAATGAAAATAAATAAATAAATAGATAATAATAAAGAAAAAAGGGCGGTGGGGTGGAGCAAGAAAAGAGGGTAACCCCTTACCCTACTGACCACTTCCCCCCCTCCCCACCTTTGGTGGGAGACTTCATACATATATTCACATTTTCCTCCCCTTTTGTGTATTGCAGAATACATTTTTAGTGATAGCACACAAATTATCCAAATAGTGTAAGTAACTTCAAGAAGGCACCAAAAAAAGAGCCTAGATCCTTTTAACCATCTCCTCACTCTTCCCATTTGATATTTACCCCGATGTGAAAAATTAAACCTGCTCTTTCCTTTCATTAAGTGATTTCTTAGTGATCTAAACCTTTGAGGTGTTATTTTCTTAACGTCAACCTGTACCACCCACCCTCCCATCTCCCCTACCCACCCTAATGCCCACCCTCCCAACCCCTCACCCCCCTGCCCATCAGGGCTACCCCTTGTGGGTGTATACGTGACCTTACCAACTCCTCCCCACCCTTTACTTAAGCCAGTGTTTATTACTATAATTAGTACAAATTTGAAATAGGATAAGGAGCCACACTTCTCACTCATACATTCATTCATTTAAACTCATCCAACACTCATGGGCCCTCACTACTCTCAATTCTACTTGTATTACCACCCATATTTATATAGTTGTGTCAAACAATTTACCACCCATATTTATATAGTTGTGTCAAACAATTTACCACCCATAATTATATCAAACACCTCCCTTAAAAAAAAAAAAAAAAAAACCCACACAAAAAAAAAAAAAAACAAAAAAAAAAAAAAAAAAAAAAATTTAATAAACCCAAAAAGAGTAAATAAGTAAATAACTAAATAACAAAGCATATTGTTATATCTCTATACAGATCTCCATACAGAAACAAGGATTAATTGTCTCTGGTCTATCTGGAGAGCAAAAAAAAAAAAAAAAAGGGGGGGGAGTTTTTCTCTCCTTTTCCCTTTTTCTCTCCTCTCTCTCCTCCATCCTCCTCTGAAAAAGGGGGCCCCCCCCCTACAAGTCCTTCTTGTTCTCCTCCAGCCATTGGTTTGCTTCTATTGGAGAATTGAAAAAAAAGGTCCTATTGAATGCAGACACTCTCAGTCGGGCTGGATATAGAAGAGCATATTCAAGCTTACAGTTGGCCATAATGCGCTTAACTGGGGTAAATTCAGCTCTGCGTTTTTGCAGGTCAGATGAAAAGTCCGGGTAAAAAGAAACCCTGGCGCCCTGAAATCTTATATCACCCACCTCCCTGGCCCTTCTCAGCAAAGTCTGTTTGTCATTATAGTTGAGAATTTTAATTAAGATTGGTCTTGGACGGTCACCCTTATATTGCATTCTTGGGGTGGTGCGGTGCGCTCGCTCGATCACAAATAGGGGACTAAAAGAGGTAGCTCCAAAAATCTCCCCAAGCCATCCCTCTAGGAATCTGACTAGGTTAGGCCCCTCACTTCGCTCAGGAAGGCCTATGATTCTAATATTGTTTCTGCGGTTTCTATTTTCCATCTCATCCAGTTTTGTTATTTGGGTGTTTATTGTGTCTTTGAGCCATTGGATTTCTTGTTTAGCTGGTCTCAGTTCATCTTCTAGAAGGCTTAAACGCTCTTCCAATTCCGTAGTTCTTTGCACAGTCTTAGCTATATCTTGTCTAGTAGAGACTAGTTCCTCCTTAATGCCCTTTAACTGGCTATCAAAATTGGAAATGGAGGCTTTACAATCGTTGATCGCGTTCAAGACCTCCCTTAATGTGGGTTCTTGCTCTATTATTGGGGGAGCAGATGTGTCATCCGTTATTGTAGATGTCATAGGGGTTGGTGAGCTAGCTGCAAGTGTATTTGAAGCTGAAAGCTGCGATTTACTTGCCCCTATGTCCTTGCTGGTTGCATTTTTAGGCACAGAGGAAGTATGCGGGTTTGAAGATGCTCCTCCCTGACTCTTTCTATCTGTTGAAGAGTTTTTCTGGTCCTTGACCTGTGAGGTTGATTGATTAGAGTTTACTCTACTAGGTGACAGCGGCGCTGAGTGCGCATATTTTTCTAGTCTAGTAGCTGCGGCCGATGCCGTCTGGTTGTTTCTATCTTTTGCGGCGCGAGTGTTTTGAAAACCCTCCTGAGGTAGGTGCTCGTCCGGTGGCCTCTTCCTGGACATGGCTACCTTGCTGAGCAGAGTGGGATTATCGCCCCTCTTGCCTTTTTCCTATTCCCTTCTCCTCTTTTTTCTTCTCTTTTCTGCCCTGTGTTGGGGTAGTCCTGAAGCAATGTCCAATCAAAAAAAAAAAAAAAAAAGGCCTCTTAACTCATCTGTAGCGGCTTGAATCGGGCAATACAGTCAATGGGCACAGTTGCACCTGCACTGATAATTACCCAACTCCTGGCAACTGAATAGGATGGAAAGGATGTTTATTACGATTGATTACCATTGATTATACCCTTGTATATTATGATGCCTAAGCCAATTTAACTAAAACCCAGCTGTGGTGCAGGGAAAAAAAAAATAAAAAAAAAATAAAAGGTAGATGAGAAGATAGGAAATGACTTTATAGGACACTTCAGGGCTTTAAGTTACACAATCTGGGGGCAGATGCGAGTGTTATGAAAAAAAAAAAAGGGTCCCACTAATTATATTCGTAAATAATAACAGGGGTGCACAGTACTTTGAGCAGTATTGATGTCGATCTTAAATGAAAGCTCCCAAACCAATGTGGTGCACCATATATTGCAGGTGGGTATCTAATGCCAAGATGCCTGTATTGTAGTAAAGGGTTCTCTGTATCATTAATAGGCAAAAAAAAAAAAAAAAAAAAAAAAAAAAAAAAAAAAAAGTCTAAATACAGTGCAGTCTTTAGCCTGCAGGATTCAGAGCTCAGACCTTTTATCCCCCAGTACCATTGAGGGTTCAGTTTAATTCGATTAGTTTACTATGCAGGCACCAATGGATTGTAGCACTCACCCCTCCTGGATGTGATCTATCGCTTTGTTGGAGCTCTCAGATCTCAGCTCTGTACCTCCTCGCGCACCGCAACTTTAAGTGTAGGATGTATTGAGGGGGAGGAGGTCTCTCCGCTCCTGCTGTCTCCCGCAGCGACTCACCAAGCAGTTAGATGACAAAACGACCCGCTCCGGTCAGCAGCTTATTAGAGGCTCTATTCCACCTCGGGTCCGCTGTTTTTAGAGCAGCCTTATCCTAGCCAAGACGCTAGCCTTGTGGGGGCCGAGTTCGCTCCGCTCCCGCTGCCCAATTGGCAGGTTTTGCGTCTTATCCCCCTTATCACAAGCCGCCGCTCGGTCTCGCTTTGCCGCTCTGAGCCATTCAAACGGCAGGCGCCGCCTCTCCACACCGCCTTCCAATAGTGTCCGGACATAGACGAGTCATAGATGAGTCAGCAGAGCGGCTTCATTAAAGCATCTCCTCCCGCAAGTGGCTTTGTCTCCCGCCTGGGTATCTTCAATTGCCGCACAATAGGGAGAGTAGGAGAGAGCCCGTACACATCCTCACTCGCTCACCTCGAGCTCCATCACTCGCAGCTTTCACATCCGGTCACGCCCCCACAGTACTTCATGACTTCACACGCCATTATGTGAGTACTGCTCAATGCAGAAGAAAAGTCTGCCCCTTGCCATCACTGAAAAAGGACATGTGGCATCACCATACTGGCTAGAACTGGGACTAGACAGTGAAAAGAGATCCAGCACAGTGATGGGATCATCTCTCTGTCATTCTGCTTTCTCCTCCTATCAGTATGCCTCTTGCCATGAGCTGATTGACTGCTTGCACCACTTCTCCCTCTCAGACTACAGCTCTGGGACTGAAAGGGGACTGCAATAGGCTGACACTAGAACAGATTCAGGTCTACTCTTCCTTGTATGTCCATTTCCCTATATATTTTAGAGAATTTAATTCTCAAGAATTGGAGCACTAAGCAGGACATTTGGGGCTATTCCATCAGATATTGTGTTTTTGATAGCAAATACCCTTGTGGTTGTCAGACATTCCACAGCATGTCATCAGTTCTCAACACAGTACCTCTACCTTAAATGCTTATCACAATCAATAGCAGCAGCAGTCATAGAGAAGTGTTAATGTGCCGCATTATACAAGGCATCAGAGATTTAATTATATTGTTGTTGTCAGTGGCATCTACATATTTTATAGCTGCGATAATGACGTCTAATGTGCAGTGAAAACATAATTATTCAAAATAATAATACTGTACAATTAGACTTTGTTATGATTAACTGCTGGCTTCATTTCCTTTATGAATGGCTTTGACCTCCTGCATCACTTGAAGTAATGACAAAGACAGAGATCATGGAATAGGATAGTCGTACATTAAAAGTAACCAGTCACCAGCTGTTCCAACATAATTAATGGTAAGACGCAACTAACATCTCTCACGCAGCGGAATGAGATTATGCTCTGGAGGCTACATATAATCTAGCTTGGACAAGGTCACGTAATTACGGCAATGAAGTGTAAAATGACTGCAACGCCCAAAAATTGCCAAGAGATGAGGCGAGATTGTGTTCAGAACAACCGACTCCCTAACTGATGTTGATAAGCGGATGATAAATTGGTGTACGAAATTAAGGAAGCTTAATTGTTTTTTGTCCCCAAGGAAGGTTTCGACAAAACAGTACAAGGCAGGAACAATACTGATGTGATGTTTAGTTGTCACCTGCAGACAGATCACAGATTGTGTCTGTATTGTAGATATCAGTAAGAGCTGGTAGGCATGAGCTTTCTCAGCACAGTACATCCAGTGCTTTTATTTTTAAAATTCCTATTGTGGCTTATTTCCCGTAGCTCCTCCTTACAGACCCCTGCTGTTTAAAGTGGTTGTAAACCTTCTCATATACCCAGGTGACTGGCCTCGGGTGATACACAGTGATGAATTAAATCCTCCTACATTGCACCTGTTTATCTGTAGTACTCTCTTCTCTACAGCTGTTCAAAGTTCACACATCGATGTCTACAGTATTTCTCAGCTGCAAGAAGTCAGGTGACAGGGATCTGATATCACACACTGCACAGCACACAGCACAGAACTGAGTGTAATCTGAGACTTGAGTGGAGGAAATGGACTCCCCCCAAAAATCGTATATGTAAACGCGTACAGCTGAGGATGTCAATCACCTCTGTCGCTATCTCCACTTCGAGGGGTCTCCGCTGTTAGAGCTGGACTGTCTCACTCCCCGTTAATCTCTCTCACCAAGTACCTTCACGGATCTCTGCCAACTTGTTATTAAGCTTGACCGTCGATTACGAGAACGACGGGCAGAGAGACTGCAGAGCCCTCGTCCCACCTGGACGATGCCCCGGGTCCCCCCGGCACCTGCTCCTTCTTGGAACTCTCGCTCCCCTCCTCATGGGGTACCTATGCAGCTGGGCCTGGCACGGTCCCCCCTATCTGCCGAAGAAAGGCTCCGTCGTCGTCAAGCCAACCTCTGCCTCTACTGCGGGGGCACGGGGCACTACCTACAGAAATGCCCCATAAGACCCAGTAAGTGTCCTTCTGGGTCCCTCTCAAGTTCACACTCTGTTGGAGTTCCGCATTTTCATCTGTCTGTTCCACTCTCCCTACAGGTAGCGGGAGAGTCTTTCCAGCTGGGAGCCATCCTTGACTCCGGAGCCTGCAGTTGCTTCATGGACCTGACCTTGGCACGACACCTGAACCTCCCTTTAACTACCAAGAAACAACCTCTTCAAATCCAGCTGGCTGATGGCTCTCCACCCTGCTCAGGACCGGTTACCCAGGAAACCGCTCCCATCCTGACCTGCACCAAATCAGGTCACCAGGAACTTTTACGTTTTGACATTATCCACTCTCCCATGTTCCCCATCATCCTGGGGTACCCCTGGCTACTGGCTCACAACTCTCGTATTGACTGGGTCAACAGAGAAGTGGAGTTCTCCTCCCCTTACTGCTTGCAGCACTGCCTTCCGGATCAACCCGCAGTACCTCTTACTCATCTTGCCATGCAACCCAGTGCCAAGGACCTGCAACACGTCCCAACACCCTACCAAGACTTCATGGACATTTTCGATGAAAAAAAGGCCGAAGTTCTTCCCCCTCATCGTTCATATGATTGTCCGATTGATCTCCTACCAGGGGCTGAGATTCCCTTCGGAAGGATTTTCCCCTTGTCCGAAACTGAGCTTGAAGCCCTACGGGTATATATTGACGAGAATCTTGCTAAAGGGTTCATCCAACCATCTTCTTCGCCCGCAGGGGCTGGGATTTTCTTTGTTGAAAAAAAAGACGGTTCCCTCAGACCCTGTGTGGATTACAGGGAACTCAATAAAATTACTATCAAGAACAGGTACCCACTCCCACTCATTCCCGAACTGTTTCAGCGGCTCAGGACTGCCAAGGTGTTTACCAAGCTGGATCTTCGTGGGGCCTACAATTTAGTTAGAATACGCTCTGGGGATGAGTGGAAGACGGCTTTTAGGTCCAGATTCGGCCATTTCGAGTACCTGGTCATGCCGTTTGGACTTTGTAATGCCCCAGCTACCTTCCAGCACCTTGTCAATGACATTTTTCGTGAGTATCTGGATAACTTCCTCATTGTATACCTTGATGATATCTTGATTTTCTCCGATTCCCTAGAAGCCCACCGTCAACATGTCCGGAAAGTTCTTCTCATTCTCCGCAAACACGGGCTCTACGTCAAAGGAGAGAAATGCGAGTTCGAGACTGATACCATCCAGTTCCTGGGCTTTATCATAACCACCGGAGGAGTACTGATGGATCCCCAAAAAGTGAAGGCCATCCAGGATTGGCCTGCCCCCACAGACAAAAGGTCAGTCCAACGTTTTATCGGCTTTGCCAACTTTTATAGACGGTTCATTCAGGGATTTTCTGCCATTGTGTCCCCAATCACCCAACTGACCCGCCAGCAAGTCAAGTTCCAGTGGACTCCCCAAGCGCAGAGCGCTTTTGAGAAGCTCAAGGAACTCTTTTCCTCTGCACCCGTCTTACAGCACCCTGACCCTGAACTCCCTTACGTCCTAGAAGTGGACGCTTCAGACTCTGCTTTGGGAGCGATCCTATCGCAGAGAAGTGGCCCAAAGGCCCTCCTCCACCCGGTCGCCTTTGCCTCCCGAAAACTAAATTCCCCTGAAAAGAATTATGATGTAGGCGACCGGGAATTACTTGCGATTAAGTTCGCTCTCGAGGAATGGAGATACCTGCTAGAAGGAGCTTCCCAACCCATCCTCATCTTCACTGACCACCGCAATTTGGAGTACCTCAGGGCTGCAAAACGCCTTAGACCCAGGCAGGCCCGCTGGGCCTTGTTCTTCTCCCGATTTAATTTCCACATCACTTACCGTCCTGGCTCCAAGAATGGCAAGGCGGATGCTTTATCCCGTATGTTTCTGGACACTGAATCCTCTAAAGAACCTGCTACTATCCTGTCCGCCCACAATTTCCTCCATGCCATTCAGCCTGACTTGACCACAGCCCTCAAACAGGCTTCCAACCAGTTCTCATCTCCCACATTACCTTTTCTTGAAAGGAAGCAGGATCTGCTCTGGGCCCATGCCCGAATCTTTGTTCCTCCTCCTGTCAGACTCCAAGTCCTGCAGACCCTTCATGACCACAAGATGTCCGGCCACTTTGGAGTACAGAAAACCATGGACTTGGTAGGTCGATCTTACTGGTGGCCGGGCTGGAGGAAGGACTGTCAGGAATACGTTCTCTCTTGCAACACTTGTCAAAGGAACAAGGGGTCCAACACTAAGTCCTGGGGTCTGTTACGTCCATTATCTGTTCCGGAACGTCCATGGAAGGAGATTTCCATGGACTTCATCGTGGACTTACCCTCCTCAGATTCCTTTACCACGATTCTGGTTGTCATTGACCGTCTCTCAAAGATGGCTCACTTCCTGCCCATGAAAGGTACCCCCTCGGCTTCTGCTACCACTGACATCTTCATCAGAGAGATTATAAGGTTACACGGAGTTCCAGCTAACATCACCTCAGACCGAGGGGTACAGTTCACCTCCAGGTTCTGGAGAGACCTCTGCAAATCCCTTGAAATCAGGACTTCCATGTCTTCAGCATACCACCCCCAATCCAACGGTCAAACTGAACGCACTAATCAGACCCTCGAGCAATACCTGAGGTGTTTTTGCTCTTACTCCCAAGATGACTGGTCAGGCTTACTACCCTACGCGGAGTTTGCCTATAATAATTCTTTGCATTCTGCCATTAATCAGACGCCCTTCTGGGCAAACTACGGTTATCACCCTTCTTTTCTTCCAGATTCCATTCCAGATGTCCCTACTCCAGCTGCACAGGACCTAGTCAAAAGTATCCAAGACAACTTCCTCCGGATCCAACAGGCCATGAAGGAAGCACAGAAGGGTTATGAGGTACAGTACAACCGGGGCAGGAAGGAATGCCCGCCTTTCCAGATTGGTGAGAAAGTTTGGTTATCAACCGCTAATTTAAAACTCCCTTGTCCTTCTCGGAAATTGGGTCCCAGGTTCATCGGCCCTTTTGAGGTCAAGAGAGTGATCAATCCAGTGGCCTTTGAACTAGATCTCCCCAGTTCCTATAGGATTCATCCAGTTTTTCATGCCTCTTTGCTGAAACCCGTAATTGCCAATTCTTTCCCTGATAGGCAGACGCCACTTCCTCCTCCCATCACCATCCAAGGAGAGGAAGAATTCGAGGTTGAGAAAATTCTGGATCTCCGAAGAAGAAGAGGTCAGGTTCAGTATCTTGTTAAATGGAAAGGTTATCCCCCGGAAGACTGCTCCTGGGAGCCATCCGAAAACATTCATGCCCCTCGCTTAATCCGAGAATATCACCAAAGACATCCTGAAGTGGGCATCCGGAGGCTGCCCTTAGGAGGGGGGCACTGTCAGGGAAATACCAGGCCTCTCCGCCGGGTTCCAGGGTTGCGCACGCGCGGTAGAGCGGCGCAACGAAGGTTACAGGTACGCCGGGTAACGGGTGCGCATGCGCGGGTCCGCGGCACTCGGGTATCTGTCACAACCCAGCCTGTACGCCTCACCGCTGTGCGCGGCGCTGACAGAAGACGAGTGCGCATGCGCACTCGTCCGGGTATCCCACCTGACCATTTACCTGGCCTATAAAAGGCCTTCCCTGTCCGCTTTCAAATTGCTGGTTTGTTGTCTCTTTTGAGTCCTGTCTCCAGTCCAGTATCCTGTATCCTGTATCCTGTATCCTGTATCCTGTACCCGGTACCCTGTACCCTGCATCTACCTGACTACCAGTGCCGACCCGGAATCCGTCTGACTACCGCTGCTGCTACTCACCTGTGTTTGAACCTCTGGCTTGCTTCCTGGATTCCTCTACTGCTTGATTACCTGTGCTTGACCCTCGGCCTGTCTACTGGATCTTCCGTGAGTTACTTACCTGTGTTTGACCTCTGGCTTGCTTCCTGGATACCTCTTCTGCCTGATTACCTGTGCTTGACCCTCGGCCTGCCTACTGGACATTCTCTGAGTTACTTACCTGTGTTTGACCCCTGGCTTGCCTTTTGGACACCTCTACTGCCTGATTACCTGTGCTTGACCCCCGGCTTGCCTACTGGACATTCTCTGAGTTACTTACCTGTGTTTGACCCCTGGCTTGCCTTTGGACACCTCTTCTGCCTGATTACCTGTGCTTGACCCCTGGCTTGCCTCCTGGACATTCTCTGAGTTACCTACCTGTGTTTGACCCCTGGCTTGCCTTTGGATACTTCTATTGCCTGGTTGCCTGTGTTTGACCCTCGGCCTGCTTGCTGGACTATCTCCCGCTCAGTGTTCTGGACTTGTAGTTCTCTCATGCTCCCGAGGGTCCTCCTTCAGTGTATGCTTGGGTACCTCTGCAACCTCTACCTGATCACAGCTCTGCCAGGTGTCTACTCCCAGTGCAGCTTCAGCCTCTCCTGGTCAACGACGCTACTGCACACCACCTGCTACACTCCTGCTGGCAACCCGTGCATCTTTGAGCCCGGTGTCCTCTGTACCCACTCCAGAGGCATCGTGCGCTTAGTCGCAAGGGGAGCAGCTCTCAGCATATCGGCCCGGGTGAGTACCTCTGACAGTACAAACCAGCCAATGTCCGAGGCCGACAGAGCTGGTTCACCCCTTGAGGCCTTATGCCAGCAGGTGACAACCCTTACCCAGGCTGTACAACGCCTCCAAGATGGATACTTTCAGATCGAGGGGCGTCTTCAGCATCTGACTTTATCTCCAAACCAAGCGGACCAGTCACCCCCTGTAGCCAGCACCTCCACTCTTCTATCAACACCTGGAGGTGCTCTCCCTGCCTATGATGTGTCCCATCCTGATCCCAGGGTCCCCACACCTGAACGTTTTTCCGGGGACCGAAGGAAATTTCGCTCTTTTAAAAACTCCTGTTTGCTACACCTAGCCCTACAACCCAGGACCTTCCAGTTGGAATCCACCAAAGTGGGGTTCATTATCTCTCTCCTTTCTGATGACCCGCAATCCTGGGCACACCATTTGATGGAACAAAAGAGCCCACAGTTGAATTCTGTAGAGACTTTCTTTTCCGCTATGGCAGCACTCTACGAGGACTCCCAACGCACAGGTACGGCAGAATCTACCCTGCATACCCTATCCCAGGGGAGAAGACCTGTAGAGGACTATGTAGTGGATTTCCGCAAATGGGCAGCGGATACTGACTGGAACGAATCAGCCCTAAAATACCAATTCCGTTTAGGGCTATCCGAGGTATTGAAGGATGAACTGGCTCGAGGAGAGATCCCAAGTACCTTCACGGATCTCTGCCAACTTGTTATTAAGCTTGACCGTCGATTACGAGAACGACGGGCAGAGAGACTGCAGAGCCCTCGTCCCACCTGGACGATGCCCCGGGTTTCCCCGGCACCTGCTCCTTCTTGGAACTCTCGCTCCCCTCCTCATGGGGAACCTATGCAGCTGGGCCTGGCACGGTCCCCCCTATCTGCCGAAGAAAGGCTCCGTCGTCGTCAAGCCAACCTCTGCCTCTACTGCGGGGGCACGGGGCACTACCTACAGAAATGCCCCATAAGACCCAGTAAGTGTCCTTCTGGGTCCCTCTCAAGTTCACACTCTGTTGGAGTTCCGCATTTTCATCTGTCTGTTCCACTCTCCCTACAGGTAGCGGGAGAGTCTTTCCAGCTGGGAGCCATCCTTGACTCCGGAGCCTGCAGTTGCTTCATGGACCTGACCTTGGCACGACACCTGAACCTCCCTTTAACTACCAAGAAACAACCTCTTCAAATCCAGCTGGCTGATGGCTCTCCACCCTGCTCAGGACCGGTTACCCAGGAAACCGCTCCCATCCTGACCTGCACCAAATCAGGTCACCAGGAACTTTTACGTTTTGACATTATCCACTCTCCCATGTTCCCCATCATCCTGGGGTACCCCTGGCTACTGGCTCACAACTCTCGTATTGACTGGGTCAACAGAGAAGTGGAGTTCTCCTCCCCTTACTGCTTGCAGCACTGCCTTCCGGATCAACCCGCAGTACCTCTTACTCATCTTGCCATGCAACCCAGTGCCAAGGACCTGCAACACGTCCCAACACCCTACCAAGACTTCATGGACATTTTCGATGAAAAAAAGGCCGAAGTTCTTCCCCCTCATCGTTCATATGATTGTCCGATTGATCTCCTACCAGGGGCTGAGATTCCCTTCGGAAGGATTTTCCCCTTGTCCGAAACTGAGCTTGAAGCCCTACGGGTATATATTGACGAGAATCTTGCTAAAGGGTTCATCCAACCATCTTCTTCGCCCGCAGGGGCTGGGATTTTCTTTGTTGAAAAAAAAGACGGTTCCCTCAGACCCTGTGTGGATTACAGGGAACTCAATAAAATTACTATCAAGAACAGGTACCCACTCCCACTCATTCCCGAACTTTTTCAGCGGCTCAGGACTGCCAAGGTGTTTACCAAGCTGGATCTTCGTGGGGCCTACAATTTAGTTAGAATACGCTCTGGGGATGAGTGGAAGACGGCTTTTAGGTCCAGATTCGGCCATTTCGAGTACCTGGTCATGCCGTTTGGACTTTGTAATGCCCCAGCTACCTTCCAGCACCTTGTCAATGACATTTTTCGTGAGTATCTGGATAACTTCCTCATTGTATACCTTGATGATATCTTGATTTTCTCCGATTCCCTAGAAGCCCACCGTCAACATGTCCGGAAAGTTCTTCTCATTCTCCGCAAACACGGGCTCTACGTCAAAGGAGAGAAATGCGAGTTCGAGACTGATACCATCCAGTTCCTGGGCTTTATCATAACCACCGGAGGAGTACTGATGGATCCCCAAAAAGTGAAGGCCATCCAGGATTGGCCTGCCCCCACAGACAAAAGGTCAGTCCAACGTTTTATCGGCTTTGCCAACTTTTATAGACGGTTCATTCAGGGATTTTCTGCCATTGTGTCCCCAATCACCCAACTGACCCGCCAGCAAGTCAAGTTCCAGTGGACTCCCCAAGCGCAGAGCGCTTTTGAGAAGCTCAAGGAACTCTTTTCCTCTGCACCCGTCTTACAGCACCCTGACCCTGAACTCCCTTACGTCCTAGAAGTGGACGCTTCAGACTCTGCTTTGGGAGCGATCCTATCGCAGAGAAGTGGCCCAAAGGCCCTCCTCCACCCGGTCGCCTTTGCCTCCCGAAAACTAAATTCCCCTGAAAAGAATTATGATGTAGGCGACCGGGAATTACTTGCGATTAAGTTCGCTCTCGAGGAATGGAGATACCTGCTAGAAGGAGCTTCCCAACCCATCCTCATCTTCACTGACCACCGCAATTTGGAGTACCTCAGGGCTGCAAAACGCCTTAGACCCAGGCAGGCCCGCTGGGCCTTGTTCTTCTCCCGATTTAATTTCCACATCACTTACCGTCCTGGCTCCAAGAATGGCAAGGCGGATGCTTTATCCCGTATGTTTCTGGACACTGAATCCTCTAAAGAACCTGCTACTATCCTGTCCGCCCACAATTTCCTCCATGCCATTCAGCCTGACTTGACCACAGCCCTCAAACAGGCTTCCAACCAGTTCTCATCTCCCACATTACCTTTTCTTGAAAGGAAGCAGGATCTGCTCTGGGCCCATGCCCGAATCTTTGTTCCTCCTCCTGTCAGACTCCAAGTCCTGCAGACCCTTCATGACCACAAGATGTCCGGCCACTTTGGAGTACAGAAAACCATGGACTTGGTAGGTCGATCTTACTGGTGGCCGGGCTGGAGGAAGGACTGTCAGGAATACGTTCTCTCTTGCAACACTTGTCAAAGGAACAAGGGGTCCAACACTAAGTCCTGGGGTCTGTTACGTCCATTATCTGTTCCGGAACGTCCATGGAAGGAGATTTCCATGGACTTCATCGTGGACTTACCCTCATCAGATTCCTTTACCACGATTCTGGTTGTCATTGACCGTCTCTCAAAGATGGCTCACTTCCTGCCCATGAAAGGTACCCCCTCGGCTTCTGCTACCACTGACATCTTCATCAGAGAGATTATAAGGTTACACGGAGTTCCAGCTAACATCACCTCAGACCGAGGGGTACAGTTCACCTCCAGGTTCTGGAGAGACCTCTGCAAATCCCTTGAAATCAGGACTTCCATGTCTTCAGCATACCACCCCCAATCCAACGGTCAAACTGAACGCACTAATCAGACCCTCGAGCAATACCTGAGGTGTTTTTGCTCTTACTCCCAAGATGACTGGTCAGGCTTACTACCCTACGCGGAGTTTGCCTATAATAATTCTTTGCATTCTGCCATTAATCAGACGCCCTTCTGGGCAAACTACGGTTATCACCCTTCTTTTCTTCCAGATTCCATTCCAGATGTCCCTACTCCAGCTGCACAGGACCTAGTCAAAAGTATCCAAGACAACTTCCTCCGGATCCAACAGGCCATGAAGGAAGCACAGAAGGGTTATGAGGTACAGTACAACCGGGGCAGGAAGGAATGCCCGCCTTTCCAGATTGGTGAGAAAGTTTGGTTATCAACCGCTAATTTAAAACTCCCTTGTCCTTCTCGGAAATTGGGTCCCAGGTTCATCGGCCCTTTTGAGGTCAAGAGAGTGATCAATCCAGTGGCCTTTGAACTAGATCTCCCCAGTTCCTATAGGATTCATCCAGTTTTTCATGCCTCTTTGCTGAAACCCGTAATTGCCAATTCTTTCCCTGATAGGCAGACGCCACTTCCTCCTCCCATCACCATCCAAGGAGAGGAAGAATTCGAGGTTGAGAAAATTCTGGATCTCCGAAGAAGAAGAGGTCAGGTTCAGTATCTTGTTAAATGGAAAGGTTATCCCCCGGAAGACTGCTCCTGGGAGCCATCCGAAAACATTCATGCCCCTCGCTTAATCCGAGAATATCACCAAAGACATCCTGAAGTGGGCATCCGGAGGCTGCCCTTAGGAGGGGGGCACTGTCAGGGAAATACCAGGCCTCTCCGCCGGGTTCCAGGGTTGCGCACGCGCGGTAGAGCGGCGCAACGAAGGTTACAGGTACGCCGGGTAACGGGTGCGCATGCGCGGGTCCGCGGCACTCGGGTATCTGTCACAACCCAGCCTGTACGCCTCACCGCTGTGCGCGGCGCTGACAGAAGACGAGTGCGCATGCGCACTCGTCCGGGTATCCCACCTGACCATTTACCTGGCCTATAAAAGGCCTTCCCTGTCCGCTTTCAAATTGCTGGTTTGTTGTCTCTTTTGAGTCCTGTCTCCAGTCCAGTATCCTGTATCCTGTATCCTGTATCCTGTACCCGGTACCCTGTACCCTGCATCTACCTGACTACCAGTGCCGACCCGGAATCCGTCTGACTACCGCTGCTGCTACTCACCTGTGTTTGAACCTCTGGCTTGCTTCCTGGATTCCTCTACTGCTTGATTACCTGTGCTTGACCCTCGGCCTGTCTACTGGATCTTCCGTGAGTTACTTACCTGTGTTTGACCTCTTGCTTGCTTCCTGGATACCTCTTCTGCCTGATTACCTGTGCTTGACCCTCGGCCTGCCTACTGGACATTCTCTGAGTTACTTACCTGTGTTTGACCCCTGGCTTGCCTTTTGGACACCTCTACTGCCTGATTACCTGTGCTTGACCCCCGGCTTGCCTACTGGACATTCTCTGAGTTACTTACCTGTGTTTGACCCCTGGCTTGCCTTTGGACACCTCTTCTGCCTGATTACCTGTGCTTGACCCCTGGCTTGCCTCCTGGACATTCTCTGAGTTACCTACCTGTGTTTGACCCCTGGCTTGCCTTTGGATACTTCTATTGCCTGGTTGCCTGTGTTTGACCCTCGGCCTGCTTGCTGGACTATCTCCCGCTCAGTGTTCTGGACTTGTAGTTCTCTCATGCTCCCGAGGGTCCTCCTTCAGTGTATGCTTGGGTACCTCTGCAACCTCTACCTGATCACAGCTCTGCCAGGTGTCTACTCCCAGTGCAGCTTCAGCCTCTCCTGGTCAACGACGCTACTGCACACCACCTGCTACACTCCTGCTGGCAACCCGTGCATCTTTGAGCCCGGTGTCCTCTGTACCCACTCCAGAGGCATCGTGCGCTTAGTCGCAAGGGGAGCAGCTCTCAGCATATCGGCCCGGGTGAGTACCTCTGACAACCTGTTTATCTGTAGTACTCTCTTCTCTACAGCTGTTCAAAGTTCACACATCAATGTCTACAGTATTCCTCAGCTGCAAGAAGTCAGGTGACAGGGATCTGATATCACACACTGCACAGCACACAGCACAGAACTGAGTGTAATCTGAGACTTGAGTGGAGGAAATGGACTCCCCCCAACAATCGCATATGTAAACGCGTACAGCTGAGGATGTCAATCACCTCTGTCACTATCTCCACTTCGAGGGGTCTCCGCTGTTAGAGCTGGACTGGCTCACTCCCCGTCAATCTCTCTCACCTCCTTGTCTCTACTACTGCACACAGCTGACAGGGTACTCACGGGCTCTCTCACCGCCCCGCCTTTCCTCTATGCTTGTGCCGGGAGATCTCCACTGTTAAACTGGGCTGACTCACTCCCCGTCAGTCTCTTTCACCTCCTTATCTCAGCCCGCAGCACACAGCTAACAGGGTACTCGTGGGCTCTCTCACTGCCCCTCCTTTCCTCTCCGCCTCTGTCACTATGTGCCAGGAGATATCAGCTGTTGAGCCAGGCTGACTTACTCCCCATCGGTCACCTGTCTCCTTGTCTCAGCCTCCTGCACATGGCTAACAGGATACTATGGAGCGAGAGCAGAAGCTAGCTCGCACACGTCAGATCACTCCGACATCTGGTCACGCCCCCCCTCTCCTAAGCGCTAAGTGCTGTTTCTTTCTGCTTCTCTGTTCCTCTGTTATCAGAAGAGTCACTTTTGACAAGTTCTCCGACACATGAGATATCAGCTGAAAATTTGTGTCGGGAGGGAGTTTAGAGGTAGATTAGTAGAATTCAGATACTCAGAATACAGTTCTGCATGTTCCTTCCTTCTTCTGCCTATGTGGAGGGGGGTCCCTTTCATTCAATCAGCTCACAATATACAGTGTAAGCCCAGACTCCACACCCACTGCTAAAAGAGGAAACAAGATTTTTAACACAATCTGCACTTTCCAAAGAATGTAGAAAGGGAAAAACAGCAGATATACAAGTAAAACGTATATAGAAGGATTTGTTTAATCTCTTTGTATCATCTAAAGCTGTACACTTCATTGGGTATAGGAGAGGGTTTACAACCACTTTAATTAAAAAAAGAGAAAATTTCACTAGCACACAACTTTATTCTGTAAAGCTATTCACCATTCTTACAACATGCTCCACAGGCACCGATATTCGGTTTACAAGTAACACACACTATGTTATTAGAGAACTCATCTCCCAGTAACAGATGGTGCCGCAGAGAGCTTTCTGATGATCTGATTGGTTGCAAGTTTCTCTGTCCCTGCAAACTTTAAAACTTGGTTTTCACAGACATACAGTAGACAAAAGGGCACAGTTGGTTCCCTGCCTCCTTTTAAATCCTACTAAAAAGTAAATGAAATAGAAATTTCCTAAAACAGAGTAATTTGCAAATAAAGCATATATGCATAGCTAGAGCTCTAATAACGAGAAGCTCATTCTCCTGTTGTGTCAGTATTCCTAACTACATTCATTTTTCGCTACAGGGAATCTCAGTGTGTGAGTGGAGCTTCCATGTTATTATTTGATATATCTCCACTTTCATTTTCTTGGCTTATAGAAAATTGTCCTTCAGCTGTAACCTCCCCAATTTTAATGCTGTTCAATTCAGATTTTATTTGAATGTGATAAAGCCAATCCTTTTAGCTATCAGCCGTAATTCCTGCAAGATAGATCAATTGAAATAGGAAAAATATAATTTAACCCCTGTAGGGCTACAACAGTATACCTGGTCTGATGAAGGCTTCAGCGAGGAGACATTAAATGGGAAATACTCTAGGACTCTTCATATGCATGAGGCTAGATTTGCGTACAGCGAATGATCAGATTTTACACAGAGCAATCACATTTTCATATGGATGAGTTATTCTATAATCTAGATCCCTGAAGAAACTATGAGAATGGAGTTTGTAAAGCTTTATATCAACACACATTGACTGAATATTTATGAGGTTCAATTTATACATTATATCAGCATATGCAGCATTGAAAAGCAATGCAGGCAAATACAGGTTTGAGTATCTTTTAAGATAAATGGTATTTCTCATACATGGGCACAGTATGCAAAGTTGAATTCCTACAGTCATACTGAATGATCACAAGGCAGTATTTAGTGAACATTAGTGTGGTATTTAATAAAAGTATAGGCTTATTAAAAGGTAAATTCTAGGCTAATCAAAATTAAGCTCATAAATACAAATGTGGTATATGACAGAAGCACTGAAGTGTGGGAAGCAATTGCGTTACATTATACACCTACCCATTCACCAAAAATGTGTCAAAGAGTAAAAACCACAAGAAAAAGTTTTTGAGAAATCCTTTATTCATAAAAAAAAAAAAAAAGTGTCCCGACTCGAACATCGGCCCATCTCTAATGCTATGTTGCTCATTATATTAAGCTGGGTGAGTACTCAGCAGACAGGTCAATGTCAATCAGTGGCAGCTGGTGCTCAACATTTTTGGGGGGGCGCAAGCCACTGTGCCATCAATTGCAGCCACTGTGCCCATCAATGTCAGCCACTGTGCCATCAAACGCAGCCACTGTGCCCATCAATTGTCGCCACTGTACCATCAAACGCAACCACTGTGCCCATCAATTGTTGCCATTGTACCATCAAACGCAGCCCCTGTGCCATCAAACGCAGCCACTGTGCCCATCAAACGCAGCCACTATGCCCATCAAATGCAGCCACTGTGCCCATAAAATGTAGCCACTGTGCTCTTCAAACGCAGCCACTGTGCCATATCAAATGCTCCCACTGTGCCATATCAAATGCTCCCACTGTGCCATCAAATGCTGCCACTGTGCCCCATCAAATACAGCTAATGTGCCCATCTTATGCAGCCACTGTGCCCATCTTATGCAGCCACTGTGCCCATCTTATGCCGTCACTGTGCCCATCTTATGCAGCCACTGTGCCCCATCAAATGCAGCCACTGTGCAGCATCGAATGCAGCCACTGTGCCCCATCAAATGCAGCATCACTGTGCCCCATCAAATACAGCCTCACTGTGCCCCATCAAATGCAGCCTCAGATCGAGACACTTTGCCAATTGCCAGTATGTAGAACCGGTCCCCCTGCAGAGCTGCCGGAGGGAGAAAGCTGGCAGTGCTGCAAGGAGATCCACAAGTGTCAGAAGGCAAATCACTTACCGTGCTGTGGTGTCTTCTTCTCCTGCTGTATCTCCTTCAGTGGGCAGTAGACAGCAGTGGCAGTGGAGGAGTCTGCTCCTCATGCTTCCTCCGCTTTGTGTCTCTCCGCTCGGGCCGTGCGTTCCACTGACGTCTGTAGCGCTTGGTTGCTGCTAGTAACTAACATCCGCCATGTCACCCTGCTGCCAGACCTCCATTTATCACTTCTGAGACAATGAACAGTCATTTGCATTGTTTTGTTTTGTTTATTGAGGGATATAACTTGGTTGGGGGAAAGGAAATATGGGATGCCTATAGAACAATCGCTTTGCCATCATAGTTAAGAATTAGAACAAAAGGTTGAGCTGTGAAGTACTGATGTACAAATAATATCTACAGACACTTCCCCTCCATAGCACCATGCAGACTATTACTCCTCCTCTGCGTATCTCCTGCAGACTGTTACCCCCAAGACTTCCACCCTTCTGCACAAACTTCCACTGTAGATCATTACTTTTCCTGTCACATCATCCTCTCTTGACAAAAGAGACCACTCTGAACAGTCTCAGTTGCTTGCTAGAATTGGTTGCACTGTTACTAGGCCAGAGGTCTGCAGTACCTCTCCCCGGTGGCCTAGTAATTTAGTAGCATGTGTTGATTGGTTGACTACTGTTCCCAGATAGTCCGGCCTGCAAATCCTGTGCCCTCAGGCCACATCGATTTGACACTCTCCCCACAGTCTCTCCTCTGGCCTCGCACTTATCTCCCTTGGCATGCCTCATCCAGAAATCAACTATGGCCCACTCACCGACCTTCTCCTGCCCCAAGTCCATGTTAGAGAACTTTAACTGGACATACGTTCCAACAGCTTTTCCAGCCCCTTTATCCATGACTGTGTAAAGATGAAGCTCCTTCCCAGCTCTCCCGGGCTCCTCCGCTAGAAGCGCACTGCTATTCAAAACCCTGCAAATGAAGCGTCTCTTCTGCAATCACGTGATTGCGTAGACATGGTGCTTCCTATAGTGCACTGTGTCCGGCGCCCTATGGACGGGCCGCCACTGGTGTCAAGTAATTTTTTCTTAATATTTTAAGCCAAATGTGTTTGCAGTAGTGGTGGTGCTTATCGCTGTATTCTCTGCAAGAAGTGTTGGGTTGCTCTATGTTAAATTGACTGCACAGAATTAAAGTGGTTGTAAGAAGAGAGGCTTGAGAAGCATATGTAAAGGAGCCTTTCAATTCAGCTAGTAAGCCGGGTGGGACGCAAGCCATTTTTCGTCACAGCAGATACAGCTCATAATAGAGCAGGCAGATTAGGCACCCCTGGTCTAGAGCTGCATTTGACTTGATGCCCATTTACCACTGCCAATATGTGAGTGCAATCCATCATTGTTTAAATTTTGTTAAAAAAAATTTAACTGGTATTACACGATCATCTGCCTCTTTGTGGCTCAATGGTGGAGCTGTTCTTATAGATCCTAAACTGCTAAAGGAGATAATGAGCTTGATTGGAGCAAGTCTGATATACCAATTGATGGGAGCATTTCATCTTATCTATAGCTATGCTTGATGGTCACTTTTGTGGCTGAATACTTCTGGTAGTGAGTGCACTTGATTTTCTCACTTATTTTGAGTTTATTTTGGAGCACAATTTTAAACACAACAGTGTTGGAATACGATTGAACCGTTTTGGATTCATTACATATCGTTTCTATCTATTTATGATTAGTTGAAAGGATGGACTTTTTGGTACTATTAATTTTGCCTTTTTACGTTGGACTACACAAAATAATAATTTTTTCCCTTTTGTTTTAATTTTACACTTTCTGATGATCACAGTTATTGGTTGCATTATTATATAACAGAGTCACATATTATGTGTTGAAATATTACTTTATCATTCACGTCATATATTTTTAGGTAACGCTCTTTTTTTCACCTTCAATTTCAAAGCCATTGTTACAAATTTTTTGGGACTCGTTGATTGGATTGGTACCACTGGATTGGCACAGGGCCAATGTGGGACCTATATTTAAAAAGGTATCAAAGTCTTTACCAAGCAACTATAGACCTGTTAGTTTAACTTTTACAGTCAGGAAGATACTAGAGAGTTTAATAAAAGAACACATGATGAGTTTCCTTCTAGAAATTTTTTTTTTTAAGCAACAGACATTCATGAAAGACAGAAGTTGTCAAACAAACCTGATTTCCAAAAGTATATTTGCTTTGTAAGAATAAATCTCTTCTAATGTAGGGTGACCGGAGTGTTTGGTTTTGGCTGTAGATTAAAATACGTTATTTTGGTGCTACTGTATGTAATCATTTATTTTGTTCTTATTTTAACAGGCCAGTTTCAGATCCAAGCCCATAGGACAGATAACGATTATATTTTTAATTGTACCATTTTAGTATGGTTTATGCAAATGTGATTTTTCATAATTTTATGTATTTTTTTTTCATGTTTTGTTAAATGTTCAACGTAATAAAAAATAAAAAATAAATAAATAACTGTTTGTAAGATGTAATTCAGTGTTATGTATTGATTTTATTAAAATATTTTGTAGCACACCCCCTAAGGAGCTGCAAGTATAAAGGGATACCCCAATCTGCACAGCCAAGCACAGCACATTTTTCACAGCACTCTTGAGTCAGGAAACAGTCCAGTTCTTGGATGGGGATAAGGGTATTATGGGATGCCCATTTGACTTGAATAACTTCTTCAGGGATAACTAACTATATATAGTCTCTATGTACAATTTCTACATACACTTATCTTCTGCCTCCTGCACAAACTTGCTTGCAGAACAAAAATCACAGATCCAGCTGGAACACTGTTTTGATGGGATCTTACAGGGAACGCTGTCAGATGTAGCAAAAGCCTATTATAGGCAGGGACCATGGGCCACTTTGGTGTGCTATACATGTGTAGACAAAGTGCTCATTGGTTCCTACTGTCCTCACACTTGCTCCCATGCATCCAAAAAAGGATTCCTCTGTGCGTTGTAGAGGCTCCCTCCAGTACCCGAGCCCCAGACCCGGGGTTACCCCCCAGACTAGGGGGCTACCTTCAAGGGTTCGCCGGCAGCCTCCTTAGCACTTCATCTCCAACTTCCACCTGAACTCTGCTACCCCTGTTGGGCTGTCTCTGAGTGTTTATGTGGTGGCCTGCCTCTGCCAACCCATACTGTTGGGGATTGGTCAGGGCCCTACCACATACTCCAAGCAGCTTCCCTTAACCTTCCTCCCATTCATCTGGGAGTTTTTCAAAAGTTCCAGAAGTAGGGGAGGTACCAGAGATGCTGCCTGCTGAGTCATCCAGCCTTCCTGAGTCACTCACCCTGACCCAGATTCAAAACACACAGGCTTGGCTGCCTGCCAAGCCATAATTTATCTACACAACAGAAAAAAAAATATTTACACTTCTAGGACACTAGAGGGTGCTACAGGTTTAATAATTGTTTTTATTTAGATCGGTTTTGTCTTAAAGTGGTTGTTAACCCACTCATTTAACTTTATAGAATCCTGTGTGTTTAGTAATGCTGTGTGCTCCTGTAGTAATGCTGTGTGCATTGTTTGCAAATGCTGTGTGCTCCTGTCTCTGTGAATTATTAAATAAAAAGTAGTATACACCTTATTTCAGAGCGCCGTTCATCGCTCACGTGACAGGTTGGCTCTCTCCTTTCCCCGTCTGACAGCTGCAGCAGGCGGGGCCAAGATTCCCCTGCTGAAGTCAGTCGAGAGAGGAGGAGAGAGCTGGCCAGTCACGCGAGTGCCGAACGGCGCTCTGAAATACAGTATATACTGTTTTTTATTTAATAAATTACAGAGACAGGAGCACACAGCATTAGCAAACACACAGGATTCTATATGTTTTTTTTACTGTTATTTCAACAGCAGGAAAGAGGGGGGGGTGGTGAGCTCTTGACACAGAGCAGACAGGCAGGGAGGATAGGGGAGAGACAGGAGAGCTGCGGATGACGGACCACACCATTACTTCACCACCACCACCCTGAACCTTTGATACAAGGCAGGATGGATCCATGCTTTCATGTTGTTTACATCAAATTCTGACCCTACCATCTGAATATTGCAGCTGAAATTGAGGCTCCTCAGACTAGGCAACATTTTTCCAATCTTCTATTGTCCAATTTTGGTGGGAATGTGCAAATTGTTGCCTCAGTTTCCTGTCCTTAGCTGACAGGAGTGGCACCCGGTGTGGTCTTCTGCTGCTCTAGCCCATCTGCTTCAAGTTTCGAAGTGTTGTGTGATCAGAGATGGTATTCTGCATACCTTGGTTGTAACGAGTGGTTATTTGAGTTACTGTTGCCTTTCTATAATCTTGAACCAGTCTGCCCATACACCTCTGACCTCTTATATAAACAAGCCATTTTCATCCACACAACTGCCGCTCACTGGATATTATCTCTTTTTGCAGACTATTCTCCAACCCTAGAGCTGGTTGTGTGTGAAAATCCAAGATCAGCAGTTTTTGAAATACTCAGATGCCCTTTTGGCACCAACCCATAGGATAATTTGCCACACATTTGTGTCAGTGTTGAATTGTAAATCTGTTGCTGCACATTTTCACTGGCAAGTTGTACACTTGCAGAGCACTTGAAGCACAAATTCTAGTAGACACTTTTTCAATTTGTATCAAATTTGCGTGGCAAGTCTCTAGCAAGAGCAAAGTTGCAGTGGTGAGTCCACAGCAAGAGCTCTGCAAGTCTACAGCATGAAGATTCAGCCACAGTGACACCTGTGGTGGGATGACTATTGCACAACATAACTGAACCAGAACTTGCAGCTGACTTGCAGAATTTTTGCAAATAAAGTTGATCTGGAGTCATGCAATGCGGACTTACTGCAATTGTGCAACAAACTTGTGAAGCCTGGCAAGTCTAGCAATAGCTTAGCAAGTCATGTTCCAACTTGCAGCACCATTGCTTGCTATCTGGGAACAACCATACCATGTTCAAAGATACTTAAATCCCCTTTCTTCCCCATTCTGATGCTCGATTTGAACTTCAGCAAGTCATCTTCACCATGACTAGATGCCTAAATCCATTGAGTTGTTACCATGTAATTGGCTGATTAGCAATTTGTGTTACCAAGCAATTGAGCAGGTGTACCTAATAAAGTGGCTGATGAGTGTAAATGTTGTAGGCAAAATTGTGTAATAACCTTTTTGTGTATGAAGCATAAACGATTATATGGGTGTATCTTCAAACACCAGAGTCAGTGTTTCGTGAATACGAAAGGATCAGGAGTTTATAAAGCAGACATGGATTGCAATAACCCAGGAATTTCTAATACTGCTTATGAGAAATCTTAAAATTGTCATGAATCTAGGCCCATCTGAGAGTCTAAAGGCTCGTACACACAATCCGATTGTTGGCCAACAGAGCGTCAGACTTTTGTCCGAAGGTCGTATGCCGGGAACTTGTCTTGCATACAAACGGTACACAATTGTCGGCCAACAAACACGAACATAGTGACATTTTACGAGGAATTTCAGCTCTTGAGCGCCACCCTTTAAGGCACCTTCTGCTAATGTCGTGTTTGGTGAGCATTGATTCTGAACATGTGTGTTTGTACTTTCAACTTTTGTGTAACGGACTTGTGTACAGTCGATAGGGAAAAGCTGACAACAGACTGTTGTCCGCCGAAAATTTACTAGCCTGCCTCCCAACATTTGTTGGCGGAAAGTTGGACAACAATTGTCTGATGGAGTGTACTAACACAATTCCGCGCACAATTCCCTGCCGAAAAATCTGATCATGTGTACAAGGTTTAAGAGAGAGCTAACCACCTTTGGATGGGGTGGGTTGGTGAAATTTGTCTACAGACAGGTTTGTAGTAGTTAATGCACATCAAATGTTCTTAATCGTGCTACTAAAAAAACACTTCCTACCTGCAGTATGACAAATTATTTTTATATTGCGCTATGAACAAAAGGTACTGTATAAGGAAGTATGAATATAAAAAGCTATCAGAATTCCAGAAATTCAGAGAAGCACTCTACATATCCAATAGTCCCAGGGAATAAAAATGCAGAGATTATAAAGTCAAAAGTAGTAGGAGTCAGAAAGTTTAATTTCAGATAGCAATTATAGCATAAGGCTGACACTGTAACTGTGCCGTAATACTTGCCGGAGGGGATTAACCTATTAAGCTGTTAGCAGCCAGTTAATGTCCTATTCTTTAGTGATAATTCCTATTAAGGCTCATAAAATCGTTGCCATTATACATAAGCTGCTGCATATTATTAATGTCGCCCAGGCAACGCTGGATATAAGTGAACCCAGATAATGGGTGTACAGAGGGTCACATCACAGGCACCTACAATGGGATGTTTTTAAAAGAGAAATCCAGGAAAATTCTATAAAAAAAGAAAATGAATGGTGATGTACCTACATGTCTTTTATTTGAACATGATCGACTTAAAGAAAAATGTGACAAAAATCTCTGAACCTGTGACAGGAAATGAAGCATGTCTTATATCCTGATTCCGCGGGTTCCACAAAAAATATAATATGCATTGCACAAAATTCCATTCCATCCCATCAACACCCACTACCAACAAATGCAGACTCACCATAAGCTTAACCACTTGCCGACTGGCTCACGCCGATATACGTCAGCAAAGTGGTAAAGGTGCGCAAAACAACGTACCCGTACATTGCTGTGTCATTCGCAGCTAGCGGGGGCGCCGCGGGAGCATGCCCACGAGTCCCACGGACTTGATGCCCACTGGTGGCCCGCGATCATGTCATGGATAGGCAGAACGGGGAGATGTAAACAAGGCATTTCCCTGTTCTACCTAGCAACATGAAAGGGATGTACAGCTCCCAGTGATCGGGAGCAGTGATCTCTGTCATGTTCTAGTGAGCCCATCCCCCCTACAGTTAGAACATGCTGAGGGAACACAGTTAACCCCTTGATCGCCCCCTAGAGTTTAACCCCCTTCCCTGCCAGTGGCATTTACACAGTAATCAGAGCATTTTTATAGCACCGATTGCTTTATAAATGCCAATGGTCCCAAAATAGTGTCAAACGTGTCAGATCTGTCTGCCGCAATGTCACAGTCATGATAAAAATTTGCAGATCACCGCCACTACTATTTAAAAATATATATATTAATAAAAATGGCATAAATCTGTACCCTATTTTGTAGAAGCAATAACTTTTGCACAAACCAATCAATATAAGCTTATTGAAATATTTTTTTTTTTTACCAAAAAAATGTAGAAGAGTACATATTGGCCTAAACTGTGGAAGAAATGTGTTTTTTTATATATATTTTTTGGGGGATATTTATTATAGCAAAAAGTTAAAAATATTGCTTTTTTTTTTTATAGCGCAAAAAACAAACGCAGAGGTGATCAAATACCACCAAAAGAAAGCTCTATTTGAGGGGAAAAAAAGGACATAAATTTTGTTTGCGTACAACGTCGCATGACCACGCAATTGTCAGTTAATTTGACGCAGTGCCGTATCGCAGAAAAGGGTTTGGTCAGGAAGGGGGTAAATCCTTCTGTGGCTGAAGTGGTTAAAAAAGTTAAAATTGTATACATCACTATGCAAGTACTGTTGCAACTAAAGATCAAAATAATAAACATAATTAGTAGGTGGTGACGTTCCACTTTAAAAGACGACTAATATGAAAAATATTTTATACTGGTACCTGAATTGCAATAAAGCTAAAATTGACTCTCTCAATCAACATGAATGTTTTTGAATCCTTATGTTGCAAGCATTAGTAAATAGATAGGAAAGCATATCATATTTACTTGTTTTAAAACATTTTTTACATTTCTTCAGTTACGCCCTGCTTTTCAAGCCTAGGCATATGATGTCATATATCCCAGAAGTCTTCAAGAGGGAGGAGGGATTTTTTTCCCTGGCACACTCTCCTGCCTGCATGCCTGAGCTAAAGACAGATGAATTCCAGGCAGTAAATGCTACATGAATCATCTGCCCTTATTCAAGATGGCCAGGGAATGTTGGGGAGTGTTCTTCAAAAGAAAAGTGGTTTCTCAGCAAAATAAAGCATGAGACATGGATGGATGGGGGTGTTTGCTCTGCATATTAAAAAATAATTTTTGGTTTGTGGTGCTCCGATGCAGCGTAGTTCTGCTTTAAAGTGTAGGTACTATATAGCCAAAGCTTTTTTTTTTTTTTTTTTAGCTGTAAATGTACCCTTTACTATCTGTGTCTCATTGGAAATTATAATATTCCCTCAGGACATCTCTAAAATGTTGGATTCCCCCCTCACTTTCGTATTCAAGAATGATACTAAAGGGGGCTTCCAGATTTCATTAGCCTCCTGCCCCCCCCCCCCTCGCAGACCCCCACAGACCCTACAAGTATCAGGGCATGGTTGTGTGGAAGAGCCAAGGTGCTTTGTGCCCCCCCCCCCCATGTTAAGGGCATCTGGCCTGGTATGGTGCAGGGAGGGGGTCTGCACATTCTTCCCCTCCTTTTCCAGACCACCCAGGCTGCATGCTCAAATCAGGGTCTGGTATGGATTTTGGGGTGGACCTCATGCCTTTTTTTTTTTTGTGAGGTTCCCCCTTAAAATTCATGCCAGACTTGAAGGATCTGGTATGGAATTTGGGGAGGACCTATTTTTTTCTTGTTTTGTTTGTTTTCATGGGGTCCCCTTTAAAATCCATACCAGACCTAAAGTGATTGGTATGGGTTTGGGGGGAACCTCACGTAATTTTTTTGCATTATCCTGTTGTTTGTTTACATTCACCTGTCATTCAGGAATCCTTGACAGTTGAACGTGCTGGGTGGGGTCATTGGTTGTTGGGATGCTGGCAGGTCCTGGCTCCCTAACAACCAGGAGGAAGTTGTCATGTTTAGGAGAGGTAATAATATCACTGATAACTGTTTTGCTTTACACTGCAACTGGAGATTCATTCTGCTGAACATCTATTCAGTCGGCCATTCGCACAGAATTCCCCATAGACTGTTTACAGTGCAGAAGTCTCCCTCATATTATTTCCCCTTGCTGATCGAATGTTCTTAGACTATAGGGTTAGTCTATTTTCTGCTTGGTGAGTGTTAACTCTCAAGGTTGAATGCCCTTATAGCTATTTTCTCCAAGGATCAAATGCTAGGGAATGTTACATTCACCTGGTGAAAGGCAACAAGGAAACTATTACACACACTCTACAAACATTATGAGTATTATTCATTACGTTTGCATGAATGTTGAGACATTCGCAGTACAAATGTTTTAACAATTGACTCCTAAAGCCCCATACACACGCTCGGATTATCCGAGGACCAGGTCCGTCGGATCATGTCCGTCATACTTTGTCCGATGTTGGTTTTGCGTACACACGGTCGGACAAAGTTGTCGGAAAATCCGATCATTCTGAACGTGGTGACGTTCGTTGCCTACGACGGGACTACGTAGAGGCTAGTAGCCAATAGCTTTGGTCTTGTAATGTGAACTGAGCATGCGTAGCACTTTGTCCGTCTGACAACCGTACACACGATCGGATTTGGTGTGATCGGACCGTGTTGTCGGCAAATCTTTCCAGCAGGAGATAAGACTTTGTCCGTCGGACAATCCGACGTACACTGTCCGATGGTGCATACACACGGTCTGATTTTTCAACAACATTGTCCGATCGGACAGAATCCATGAAAAAGTCCGACCGTGTGTATGGGGCTTAAGTGTTCTAAAACAACCATTTTTCATTCTTTTTTGCATTTCAGTGCTGCATATTATGTACAAAAAAAATAAGTCAGGTGTTTCAGGGTGTCCAGGTAACAACACAGTTATCATTGTAATGGAAACTGCAAATTTTAAAATATTCAAACTGTTTTTGAATTTATAGTAACATGTTTAGGCTTATACAAGATTTCTGTAATTTGGTTAATGTATATTTTAACTTCTTTTTTTAGTTCACATTGTTCTATTTATATTTTTCTTCCAATTTACATGCATGTAGTGCTATCCCTGCTGGAAATTGCCCGAAATCCTTTTAGCAGTTATTGTCCCAGATCCAGACACATTCACAGTCACTCTTTGGCTCAATACCAAGTCTAGGGGATGTTTTTGGTGTTTTTAATTTTGGGTCAACTGGGATAGGGTTGAGGAAATAGAGTGGGATACTCCAAAAAGAACTATGTAAAAGATGAGAACAGTAAACTTCCTTCAGTAGATGTGAAGCAGCAGTCCTTGCAAAAGCAAACTATGGACTTGGCTTTGTAGTAGAATCAGTTAAAGCACACAAGCTTCTTTCTTTACAGCAATCAGATGTTTGAAAAATTGATAGACTGAGCTCTTCAGGACATCAGCCAATGTCCCCTTTGGGCAAACACATAGCTGATTCTCTACCACCAGAGGGGTGGCAGCAGCCAAAATGTCTCTAAGATCTCTCACAGCAGTTTGTTTTCACAAATCTCCTGGGAAAGTTTGTTGCCTCCTTCCGAAAACCATGTGACACCTTTCTCCTGTGATACCAGACTAGATGTTCAGGCGACAGCCCCACAGTCAGCTCTCTGTAGCTTCAGCATCTAGGCCCCTCAGCTAATCCATCTGAGGCCTCATGAATAGCAAGCACATGGCAGGGCTGACTGGAGGGCAGCAAGCCCTCCAGGCTGTGTTCCCCTCGATGGAAAAGATCCAGAAGCTCCGTATCTTAGAGTATTTATACAGACTCCCAGCAGCCTTCAGGAAAACCCTCCCTGGGATTAGCCAGGGCTGTATAAATATTTATGCTGCTATTTGCACTGCTTCACACCTATGTTTCAAAGAGTTCTACTGTTCTATGGAAAGCTGAGGAAGCAATCAAACCAGCAGCAGCTGAAACACTGAGCAGACCTAACTAATCACATGCAGCCACACTGGCTACAGTGAGACAAGCTAAATTTATCTAGCAACAAAAATACAGCTCCACTGAATACAGTTATCCAGAACTAAATCTACCTAATCCTAATCCTAGTACCTATCTAGAAGGTTGCTAAATGCAGACAAAGTTGGCCAGAAAAAAAAACACATTGACAAAGTCAGGGACAAAGTATAACATTGCCAGGAGTGTTTTCAACAGCCCTATATTCTTTACATTGGCTTACATATAAGTGAAAAGCAAACATTACTCCAACTGCTCAAAAACCCTTGGCAGTGTTATTAAATGTCCAAAAATAAAATAGAACTTTGGTCTTTTTGGAAAGCAAGATATTGTTTCTTTTCATAACACAGGAAAGGAGAATGTCAGTAGTATAATAGCCAGAACACTGAGAACCCTTGACCTGTACAGCCAATGATCTGGCAGAGTCTATTCTCTTGCTTTATGCAAGTCACAGTCATACAGTAAATAGTATAAGTGCACGATAAAACACATTTTCAGGTAACACAACATCTATTTGAGCCCAGTGGAGGTTATTATATAGGTAATTAAACTACAATGCACATAGAGAGCCCCAGCATAAGAAAGATTATTAGAGTTGCCTCATTACTTGTTTCTTAAAACAGCCTCTAGACAAAATGCATCAACTAGAATGCAGCTCCAGCCATGTATGAACAAAAATGTATTATCATTTTGAAACGAATATTTCATTAGATACTTTTAGGGAATTAATGAACACAATACACAATGTGTCCATAGCATTTATGGTTATGATTTAACTATTGATGTACACAAGGGGTGAGGAGTATGGTATGTAGAGCTCTTTTGATGGAATGAATTCATGATTTTAAAGTGACCCTGTTGTCAATATAAAGATTCAAATAAAACTGCTCCCCATAATAATGTAAAAAATGACTTCTCTGCCTGCACCACCAAATGACCCTCTGTTGGCGAGGAATCATCTGCCTGTCTGTTAGTGTCCATTTTAGGTGTCTCTCACTGGGCTCGCTGGTTCCTCTTGCCAATCTACACATGGCTACAGGGCACACTAGTGATGTACTGTAATGCCCCGTACACACGGTCGGAAATTCCGACCAGAAAATCCATCGGATTTTTTCTGACACTGGTGTTGCATACACACGGTCGGACAAAGTTGTCGGAAAATCCGATCATTCTGAACGTGGTGACGTTCGTTGCGTACAACGGAGCTACGTAGAGGCTATTAGCCAATAGGTTTGGTCTTCTAATTTGATCAGAGCATGCGTGGCACTTTGTCCGTCGGAATTCTCAACACACGATCCGAAAAAGTCCGGATTTTGTTGTTGGAAAATTTGAGAGCAGGATCTCAAATTCCGATGGAGCCCACACACGGTCGGATTTTCCGACAACATGGTCCGATAGGACATTTTCCATTGGAAATTCCGACCGTGTGTACAAGGCATAAGGGTCGTGGTTGGAGCCATAGAGTGCAGTAGTCTGACACTCTTGGAAGTTTGAGTTTTCCCAGGTGAATTTGAAGGAAGATTCTTCATCATTAGAGTGATTGTTTTTTTCACAGGGAGCAGCTTTATTTAAAATTTTAGATCAATGAGAAGGTTTCTTTACCTTGTCATTGTATCTGACAGTTAATGTTGATGCAATGCCTTTTGTTTACATTGCCTTTTCCCCTATACAGTGCATTCTGCTAAAGTGAACAAGTCAAGCTGTAAACACAAAATGACAAGCTTCACATACTACGATCAAGCAACAAGTTATTAGCCTTGGTGGCTCATTTCTCTCCAAAGAATGCAACATCTCTTTGCAGCCACCCCCGTCTTTGCCAATTAATGTGCTTAAGTGGCAATAAATGGCTTGATCCTGTTCCTGATATAATGCTTGGGTGAGCATTGGTCTGCTAGGATTACCCTACGAGGAGATAATGAGGGCTTCTACTTCAAATGCACACACACACCACCACTGTTAAGCCTGGTACACACTATATTTTTTTTCTGAAGAGCTCGGGAGGAGCAGCTGTGCTAACTAACCGATGGTAGTACATCGATCTCCCCCCACTGAGCTATTGTGTTCTGACAGGGGAAGGCCTGCAACTATAGGTATCTGTTGAGCCCTTCCCCCTACAAAAATATATCTAATGCCGCGTACACCCGATCGGAATTCTCAACGGAAAAAGCTCTTAAGGTTTTCCCGACGGAATTCCGCTCAAACTGTCTTGCCTACACACGGTTACACCAAATTCCGACCGTCAAGAACACAGTGACGTACAACACTATGACGAGCCGAGAAAAAATAAAGTTCAATGCTTCCGAGCATGTGCCGAATTGTTTCCGAGCATGCATAGGAATTTTGCGCATCAGAATTGCTACAGACGATCAGAATTTCCGATAGAAACCTTTTACGTCAGAAAAATTAAGAACATGCTATCAAATTTTTGCTGGCGGAAATTAGGCCAGCTAAATTCCGATGGAGCCTACACACGGTCGCATTTTCCGATGAAAAGCTCTCATCGTACTTTTGCTGGCCGAAATTCCGATCGTGTGTACGCGGCATTAGACGATACATTCTCAGTCCATATTCTTCTTTTTTTGTGTTGATATAAGCTATGGTTACATTACTATACTTGTTACCAAATCTTATTATAGTAGTGTGTTTTTCATAATATGATAACATGATTAGAGTTGAGCAGACACCTGGATGTTCGGGTTCTGCAGGTTCGGCCGAACTTCAGAAAAAAGTTCGGGTTCGGGACCGAACTTGACCCGAACTTGACCCCGAACACCGAACCCCATTGAAGTCAATGGGGACCCGAACGGCTATAATAAACAGTCATTGAAGTCATTTATTTTTAAAAAGTTAGTCATAAAAAGTGTTTGGGGACCCGGGTCCTGCCCCAGGGGACATGTATCAATGCAAAAAAAAAACTTTTAAAAACGGCCGTTTTTTCGGGAGCAGTGATTTTAATAATGTGAAACAATAAAAGTGTAATATTCCTTTAAATTTCGTACCTGGGGGGTGACTATAGTATGCATGTGAAGGGGCGCATGTTTCCAGTGCTTAGAACTGTCTCTGCAAAAAGTGTCATTTTTGCCGGAAAAAAAGCTATTTAAAATCACTCGCGGCTATATGAATTGTCGGGTCCCGTAACACAGAGAACAGTCATTCATTGAAAGCCATTAATAAAAAAAAAGTCATTGATAAAAAATAAAAAGAAACAACAAAAAAAAAGCGTGGGGGTCCCCCCAACTTCAATAACCAGGCCCTTCAGGTCTGGGATGGATATTAAGGGGGACCCCAGCCAAAAAAAAATAAAAAATGGTGTAGGGTCCCCCTCAAAATCCATACCAGACCCTTGAGGTCTGGGATAGATTTTAAGGGCAAACCCAGCCAAAAAAAATTGCGTGGGGTCCCCCTCAAAATCCATACCAGACCCTTATCCGAGCACGCAACCTGGCAGGCCGCAGGAAAAGAGGGGGGGACGAGAGCGCCCCCCCTCCCGCCTGAACCGTACCAGGCCACATGCCCTCAACATTGGGAGGGTGCTTTGGGGGTCTGACACTTTTTTGGTGAAATGGTAGGGGTACTTTTGTACCCCCTTACCATTTCACACAGGGGGGGTCCGGGATCTGGGGGTCCCCTTGTTAAAGGGGGCTTCCAGATTCCGATAAGCCCCCCGCCCGCAGACCCCCACAACCACCGGGCACGGTTGTGGGGACGAGGCCCTTGTCCTCATCAACATGGGGACAAGGTGCTTTGGGGGTCTCAGACCCCCAAAGCACCCTCCCAATGTTGAGGTCATGTGGCCTGGTACGGTTCAGGCGGGAGGGGGGGCGCTCTCGTCCCCCCCTCTTTTCCTGCGGCCTGCCAGGTTGCGTGCTCGGATAAGGGTCTGGTGTGGATTTTGAGGGGGACCCCACGCCATTTTTTTTTGGCTGGGTTTCCCCTTAAAATCCATCCCAGACCTCAAGGGTCTGGTGTGGATTCTGAGGGGGACCCTACACCATTTTTTTTTTTTGGCTGGGGTCCCCCTTAATATCCATCCCAGACCTGAAGGGCCTGGTTATTGAATTTGGGGGGACCCCCACGCTTTTTTTTTGTTGTTTTTTTTATTTTTTATCAATGACTTTTTTTTTATGAATGGCTTTCAATGAATGACTGTTCTCTGTGTTATGGGACCCGACAATTCATATAGCCGCGAGTGATTTTAAATAGCTTTTTTTCCGGCAAAAATTACACTTTTTGCAGAGACAGTTCTAAGCACTGGAAACATGCGCCCCTTTACATGCATACTATAGACACCCCCCAGGTACGAAATTTAAAGGAATATTACACTTTTATTGTTTCACTTTAAGCATTATTAAAATCGCTGCTCCCGAAAAAACGGCCGTTTTTAAACATTTTTTTTGCATTGATACATGTCCCCTGGGGCAGGACCCGGGTCCCCAAACACTTTTTATGACTAACTTTTTAAAAATAAATGACTTCAATGACTGTTCTCTGTATTAAGGGAGACGGGAGCCGACAATTCATATAGAGGCGAGTGCTTTTAAAAGACATTTTAAAAAGCACCATTACATCGCCGGACACCGGACCCGGGACCCGAACACCCAAAAGTCCGGTACGGACCCGAACTTTACAGTTCGGGTTCGCTCAACCCTAAACATGATTGATATTAACTTCAGATTTGGCTGTTGAATGACCGGCCATTTTTTGCGCTGCACTGCGTCGCTTTAACTGACAATTGCGCGGTCGTGCACCCAAACAAAATTTACATCCTTTTTTTCCCAAAAATAGAGCTTTAATTTTTGTGGTATTTGATCGCCTCTGCAGTTTTGATTTTTTGCGCTATAAACAAAAAAAAAGCATAAATTTTGAAAAAAAAAACACAATATTTTGTACTTTTTGCTATAATAAATATCCCCATTTTTTTTTTTAAAAAAAAAAAAGGCTATTTTTTTCTCAGTTTAGGCCGATATGTATTCTTCTACATATTTTTGGTAAAAAAAAATCGCAATAAGCGTATATTGATTGGTTTGCGTAAAAGTTAAAGCGTCTACAACATAGGGGATAGATTTATAGCATCTTTATTATTATAATTTTACTAGTAATGGCGGCGATCTGTGATTTTTATCGTGACTGCGACATTATGGCAGACACATCGGAGAATTTTGACACATTTTTGGGACCATTTGCATTTATACAGTGATCAGTGCTATAAAAATGCATTGATTACTGTAAAAATGTCACTGGCAGTGAAGGGGTTAACACTAGGGGGCGATAAAGGGGTTAATTGTGTTCCCTGGGAGGTGATTGTAACTGAAGGGGGAGGGGACTGACTAGAGGAAGTGACGGATCGTTGTTTCTAGCTAATAGGATACACGATCTGTCACTCCTATCAGAACAGAACAGGGAAGTGTGTGTTTACACACACTCGTCCCTGTTCTGTGTCACCTGCTCACGAACGCTCGTAGCCAGCGGTCATCGCAGCCGGCCACAAGCATCAGCACCCCACATTGGTTTTGCACAGAGCAGCCCCGATCCTCCTCTTCTCAGGTTCCCTGCTGGCACTCCTATTTCCCCCTCCTCCGCAGACTTCCCCCATCTGACAGTTAATGTTGATGCAATGCCTTTTGTTTAGGGGGCACTCATGTGTGCTCAGTCCTGAGCCCTGCTCTGACTCAGAGGCAGAAGTGGGAGCCATGTTAATGTCTCCCACTGCTGTCTATGAGCTAATGAGGAGTGAGAGAGACAAGAGAGCCTTGCCCCTCATACATATTACTGGATCGAGATTGGGCTCAGGTAGAGTGCCTTGAAAAAGTATTCATACCCTTTGAAATTTTCCACATTTTGTCATGTTACAACCAAAACTGTTAATGTATTTTATTGGGATTTTATGTGATAAACCAACACAAAGTGGCACATAATTGTGAAGTGTAAGGAAAATTATAAATGGTTTTCAATTTTTTTTACAAATAAATATGTGAAAAAGTGTGGCGTGCATTTGTATTCAAACCCCCCCCCCCCCCCCCCCCCCCCCCCCCGAGTCAATACTTTGTAGAGCCACCTTTCACTGCAATTACAGCTGCATGTCTTTTTGGGTATGTCTTTACCAGCTTTGCACATCTAGAGAGTGACATTTTTGCCCATTCTTCTTTGCAAAATAGTTCAAGCTCTGTCAGATTGGATGGAGAGTGTCTATGAACAGCAATTTTCAAGTCTTGCCACAGATTCTCAATTGAATTTAGGTCTGGACTTTGACTGGGCCTTTCTAACACATGAATATGCTTTGATCTAAACCATTCCATTGTAGCTCTGGCTGTATAAATAGTGAAGTGAACTAAAACCTATTGATAGATAAATAAATAAGTGTAGAAATGCTGCAAAATCTAACAGTGATCACAAATCACCTAATAGCATAAAAATTAATATATAGAATTAAATAAATGATCGTGTGCATAACCTATGTGATCAAAATTGTGATAATAAACATCCTAATAATCATACAATGAAAATAATGAATGTATAGTGTAAAATTCACGCGCAGTAAAAATTGATGAATACCAAATACAAAATCCACAAGCTGATATAAATATTCAAATAAAAGTCCAATGTGTAAAGTGCAAAAGGTCCCCGAGGAAGTCACGGGGCCGTGACGTAACGCGTAGGACGCAAGGACGTAACAGTAAGTTGTTACAGCGAACTGGAAGTTGTTACCGCAGACCAGAAGTGACGTATGAGGTGGCATAGAACACTGTTTTTTGGTCTATGTTTGGCATGCTTTCTGCTGCTTTGATGTAAGCAGTTATTTTTATTCAATAAACTTGATTTATTTTTGGTAATGCACTACTGGAGGCTTACTTATTTTTACATGTGGATCTGGATATCGTGTTGGAGGTGATATTAACTTACCAGATCGAGCATCCATCTCCTATCTTGGCTGATCCTGGAATCGAGGCTACTATCCATTAGTTGGTTTAAGGTATTTACTTATGTCCATGAGGTAAGAATTCTGAGAGCACATTGAGTCAGTGTTTATATATCACTGGAACTACAGTCAACATTGTGTGTTTTTTAACCTCTTTGTGAAGATATTTGAACTTTAGCACTTTACACATTGGACTTTTATTTGAATATTTATATCAGCTTGTGGATTTTGTATTTGGTATTCATACATTTTTACTGCATGTGAATTTTACACTAGACATTCATTATTTTCATTGTATGATTATTAGGATGTTTATTATGACAATTTTGATCACATAGGTTATGCGCACGATCATTTATTTAATTCTATATATTACTTTTTAAGCTCTGGCTGTATGTTTAGGGTTGTTGTCCTGCTGGAAGGTGAACCTCTCCCCCAGTCTCAAATCTTTTTCAGACTCTAACAGGTTTTCTTCTAAGATTGAATATATGTAAATATCGCTAATTATCGAATATATGTAAATGTAGCTGCCGGCACTATAAGGTACAGTCAAAAATACAAAAAATAGAAACAAGTGCAGCGCTAATACATGAAGCAAGTGGCAAGTGAAAAATCAATGTGACAATGTGATTCACTGTAAAACAATATATGACATAAAACATATATCGAAATTCTGCAAATACAAAAACTAAAACGTGCATAAAGTCCAGAATATATATAACTAGTCCAGTGTGGACTGGGTACAATCCTAATGGTGCGTGGCAAGTAGAAAAAATCTTTTCAAGTGCATCAAATCCAACAAGTGATAAGCAACAACCACCACCAGCAGCACAGAATGCTTACCAGAAACAGATGACACACTCATGTATACACTTGGTGTGTCAAAATGAGCTTGGTATAGTAATTCCAGGGGTCCCAGATCAGTGGATGAGGATCAAACTTTCCAGCAAAATCATTACCCAATCAGGGGATCAGAGGATAGCTAAAGTCAAGGCTCATGAGCAATGATAAAAGTAAAAGAGAAGGAGGAACATAGCGTAATTCCGTATAAAATGTAGGTTTATTTAAAAAAATGTTGGAAATACACTCACATGCTTCCAATAGTAAAGCGCATATAGAGTCAAAACAGCGGTGTTTGAGCAGGTCAGCAAGCGTTCCCGACGCGTTTCGCTTGAATAAGCATCATCTGGGGTCAGATTTGCGTTTATGCATTTTTTATGCATTAGGGTGGACCTCCCCTTTAAGCCTAGAAACTGTAATATTTTAAGAATAATTATTGCCATCAGATATTGAAGGAGTGGGCCAGGGATCAACTTTTAGAGTGTATCTGTCTTGCCCATTCTCTAGTTGATCAGGGCAGTATGCTGTTTGAAAACGTTCAGCCTTTGATTCAGGTGTGTGCAGAGCGAGCTTTGTCCAGTATTCCTAAAGGCAGTGATGACTTTTCTCCCCCTTCAGTATGGCTCAGGTAGAATCTCTGGTGTGGTTATTGAAGGATGACTGCGTATTTCTTTGAGCACTATTCAGCATGTTTCCAACAGGTGCTAGTGGAGTGTATTAACGCAGTGCAGTCTCTTGGCAGACAGGCAGCATGTAAACTGAATTTTGTTCAACCATTACTACAAGCATGGTCAGATATATTGCACTCAGCCTCAGTCAGCTTGCAACAACCCATTCCTGCTGCCAGACACCTGCCTGCTCAAATGTCTCTCTCTCCATCACCCACGGCAACCCCAGTCTCAGCCCAATATACCCTGCTACTAAGTATCAGTACCCTGTTTCCACTTGCTGCACCGATCCTGCCTTTAATCCATTGGCCTCTTCTCTGCTGCCTGCTACAATCCCACAAAAATTCCCCCTAGCCACTGCTCCCTCTTCCTTACCGTATTCCAGCCCTTCTCTTCAATCAGCTGCATCCCCTACTCAACATCCATGCAGTCACTTACAGAACTTTAGTGGCTAAACCAAAGAAGAAACTGGAGTTTGTCCCAACTCATACAATCCTGACATTATCCCAGCCTCTCTCCACACCAGCCAATCTGCTCCAGCCTGCTTCCACATCAACCAATCTGCTCCAGCCTGCTTCCACACCAGCCGATCTTCTCCAGCCGGCTTCCACGCCAATCAATCTGCTTCTGCCTGCTTCCACACCAGCTGATCTGCTCCAGCCTACTTCCACACCAGCCAATCAGCTCCAGCCTACTTCCACACCAGCCGATCTGCTCCGGCCTGCCTCCACACCATCCAATCTGCTCCAGTCTGTCTTCACGCCAGCCAATCTGCTCCAGTTTGCCTCCACGCCAGCCGATCTGCTCCAGCTTGCCTCCACGCCAGCAGATCTGCTCCAGCCTACCTCCATGAAGTCTCTGATGGGCCTAAACTTGATTACCCACCTAACCCTGACAACCTTCTGCCTGCTATCCGAAGCCCACAGTCCAGCCTGATGTTCCAGGGCCCACAGTCCAGCCTGATATTCCAGTGCCCATGGTCCAGCCTAATGTTCTGGTGAACACGGTCTAGCCTGATGTTCCAGTGCCCATGGCCCAGCCTGACGTTCTGGTGCCCATGGTCCATCCTGATGTTCCAGTGCCCACGGTCCAGCCTGATGTTCCGGTGCCCACAGTCCAGCCTGATGTCCCGGTACCCATGGTCCAGCCTGATGTTCCAGTGCCCACGACCCAGCCTGAAGTTCCGGTGCCCACGTCCCTGCCTGAAGTTCCAGTGCCCACGGCCCAGCCTGAAGTTCCGGTGCCCAAGGCCCAGCCTGAAGATCCAGTGCCCACGGCCCAGCCTTATGTTCTGATGCATGTTTTTCAGCCTGCTGGGCCAGTGCTCGTTACCCAGCCTGCTGAGCTAGTGCTCATTACCCAGCCTGCTGAGCCAGTGCCCGTTACCCAGCCTATTGAGCTGGTGCCGTCACCCAGCTTGCTGAGCTGGTGCCCGTTACCCAGCCTGCTGATACTGTGCTTGCTAAACCGATTCCTGATGCCCAGCTCGCTGCTGTCGCTACCCGGCCTGTTGTTCAGCCTGTCGCTACAGTGCCAAATGCCCGGCCTGATGTTCCAGTGCCCGTTGTCCAGTCTGATAATCCAAATCCCAATATCCGGCTTGATCCAGTTCCTGATGCCCGGCTTAATGTTCCAGTGCTCTCTGTCTGGTCTGATGTTCCAGTGCCCTCTGTCTGGCCTGATGTTCTAGTGCCCGTTGTCTGGCCTGATGTTCCAGTGTCTGCTGTCCAGTCTGATGACCCAATGCCTGATGTCCATCTTGATGATCCAGTTCCTGAAGCTTGGCCTGATGTTTTAGTGCCAGCTGTCCAGCCTGATGTTCCAATGCCCGTTGTCCGGCCTGATGCTCCAGTGCCCATTGTCCGGCCTGCTGTTCCAGTACCCGCTTCCCGGCCTGCTGTTCCAGTACCCGCTGCCCGTCCTGATGTTCCAGTGTCTGCTGTCCAGTCTGATGATCCATTGCTCGATGTCCGGCTTAATCCAGTTCCTGACGCCCGGCCTGATGTTCCAATGCCCGCTGTTCGGCCTGATGTTCCAGTGCCTGCTCTCCAGTCTGATGATCCGATGCTTGAAGATCCAATTCCTGATACCCGGCCTAATGTTCCAGTCCCCGCTGCCTGGTCTGAAGTTCCAGTGCCTGCTGCCCAGTCTGATGATCCGATGCCCAATGTCCGGCTTGATGATCCAGTTCCTGACACCCGGCCTGATGTTCCAGTGCCTGCTCTCCAGTCTGATGATCCAATGCCTGATGTCCAGCTTGATATTCCAGTGCCCACTGTTCAGCCTGATGTTCCTGTGCCTTGGCCTTCCGTCCAACCTGATGTGCCTCTGCCCACTGCCCAGCTTGATGTGCCTCTGCCTGCTGCCCAGCTTTATGTGCCTCTGCCCTCTGCCGGGCTTGATTTCATGGACTTTTTGCAGCTACAACTAGTTGGAGCGCCCAGAGGTCGCTACTTTGAGGGGGGGGGGGGGGGTAATGGTTTCACCTGCTGGTGGCACTGTCAGATCTATGAGCTGCAGTACTGGTGTCCACCAGTGGGTGTCTCCCGGCAGTCTATAGCTAACATCATCTCCTGCAATCAGGTGCCTATTTTCTGAGGTGTCTGTTGTCCTGTGGTGCATTGACAGGACACCACACACCTCAGTGTAATGCCCCGTACACACGGTCGGATTTTCCGACGGAAAATGTCCTATCGGACAATGTTGTCGGAAATTCCGACTGTGTGTAGGCTCCACCGACGGACAAAGTTTTATCTCCTGCTCTCAAATTTTCTGACAACAAAGTCCCATCGGACTTTTTCCGATCATGTGTAGCGAATTCCGACGGACAAAGTGCCACGCATGCTCAGATCACATTACAAGACCAAAGCTATTGGCTACTAGCCTCTACATAGTCCCGTCGTAGGCAACAAACGTCACTACGTGCAGAATGATCGGATTTTCCGACAACTTTGTCCGACCGTGTGTATGCAACACCAGTGTCGGACAAAATCCGTCGGAAAAAATCTGATGGATTTTGTGGTCGGATTTTCCGACCGTGTGTACAGGGCATAAGAATGCCCTATACAATACCTGTCCAGCGCATTGTATAGGGCAGCCTTATGTCTGGGTCCTGCCTCTAGGGGAGTATTGCCGCGTACACACGATCGGACATTCCGACAACAAAATCCTGTTTTTTTTTCCAACGGATGTTGGCTCAAACTTGTCTTGCATACACACAGTCACACAAATGTTGTCGGAAATTCCGAACGTCAAGAACGCAGTGACGTACGATGAGCCAAGAAAATTGAAGTTCAATAGCCAGTGCGGCTCTTCTGCTTGATGCCGAGCATGCGTGGAATTTTGTGCGTTGGAATTGTCTACACACGCTCGGAATTTACGATGGATTTTGTTGACGGAAAATTTGAGAACCAGCTCTCAAATTTTTGTTGTCGGAAGTTCCGACAACAAATGTCCGATGGTGCCTACACAGGATCGGAATTTCTGACAACAAGCCATTGAACATTTGTTGTCGAAAATTCCGACCCTGTGTACGAGGCATTAGTGTGACATTTACCTCTATTGTCAATGCTGAGAGAGAGAGGAGTTGATAAAAAGTGGTGATTGTTATAATCCACACACTAATCACATTGTAGACTGTGCACTTTTTCTTTGAATGTATTTGAGAATTAGAGCTGTTGAAATAATAAACTGTGAACAGTAAACTGATTTTTATTGTAGAAATAAGCATTACCCTTGAATATTGGTTTATTATGCTGTGCCAGTGGCAGTGTCTGTGCTTGTAGCTCCTGAAATGTTTTTTTTTTGTGTTCAGTTACTTGAACTGTTAAAGTTCATGTAAATGTGCACTGCATGGTTGGTGGCATTACAAGCAAAGAGTTTATTGTTTTTTTATTTTAACGTTACACTTATGCCAAAAAATATTCTTGAAACAAAACTTGGATTTACTTAGATGTTATATAACGTGTAAATCTGTGTCTGTGTAGTTTATTCAAACCTTAATATATAGTAGGTGAGGTTGAAAAAAGACACAAGTCCATCAAGTCCAACCTATGTGTGTGATTATATGTCAGTATTACATTGTATATCCCTGTATGCTGCGGTCGTTCAGGTGCTTATCTAATAGTTTTTTTAAACTTTCGATTCCCCCGCTGAGACCACCGCCAGTGGAAGGGAATTCCACATCCTTGCCACGCTTATAGTTAAGAACCCTCTACGTAGTTTAAGGTTAAACCTCTTTTCTTCTAATTTCAATGAGTGGCAACGTCTTGTTAAACTCCCTTCTGCGAAAAAGTTTTATCCCTATTGTGGGGTCACCAGTATGGTGTTTGTAAATTGAAATTATATCTCCTCTCAAGCGTCTCTTCTCCAGAGAGAATACGTTCAGTGCTCGCAACCTTTCTTCAGAACTAATGTCCTCCAGACCCTTTATTACCTTTGTTGGCCTTCTTTGTACTCACTCCATTTCCAGTACATCCTTCCTGAGGACTGGTGTCCAGAACTGGACAGCATAATTCAGGGGCGGCCGGACCAGAGTCTAGTAGAGCGGGAGAGTTATCGCTTTATCCCTGGAGTTAATGCCTTTTTTAATGCATGCCAATATTCTGTTTGCTTTGTTAGCAGCAAATGCATGCCATTGCTCATCTACTAGGACCCCCAGGTCCTTTTCCATCATAGATTCCCCAGAGGTTCTCCCCCTAGTGTATAGATTGCATTCATATTTTTGACACCCAAATGCATTATTTTACATTTTTCTACGTTAAATCGTATTTGCCCACCTCATTAATTTGTTCAGACCTTCTTGCAAGGTTTCCACATCCTGCGGATAAGTTTTTGACGTGCTTAGCTTAGTATCGTCTGCAAATACAGAGATTGAACTGTTTACCCCATCCTCCAGGTCGTTCATGAATACATTAAATAGGATTGGTTCCAGCACAGAACCCTGGGGTACCCCACTACCCACCCCTGACCATTCCGAGTACTCCTCATTTATCACCACCCTCTGAACTCGCCCTTGTAGCCAGTTTTCAATCCATGTGCTCACCCTATGGTCCATGCCAATAGACCTTATTTTGTGCAGTAAACGTTTATGGGGAACTGTTTATGGGGAATAATAACATGATATTAGATTTTTGTTTTACTCCAGGAGTATATCATGTGTTTGAAAATTCTAGAGAAGTATAGCTTTACAATTTAACTAAACCCAGTCGATTTTAGTTGACTAAAACTATTTTAGTTGACTAAAACTATTTTAGTTGACTAAAATTTACTGTGGGTTTTAGTCGACTAAATACGACTAAAGCTAAAATAATTGCAGATTATTAAAATAAGACTAAAACTAAAAATGGCATTTTAGTCAAAAGTCTATTGCCGCATACACACGACCGGACTTTTCGACGGACTTGGTCCGACGGTCTTCCCGACTGACTTTTCGACGGACTAGGTCCGACGGTCTTCCCGACTGACTTTTCGACGGACTAGGTCCGACGGTCTTCCAGACGGACTTTCGGCGGAGTTCCGCCATACTTTCCGAACGAATGGACTTGGCCACACACAAACACACCAAAGTCCGATGGATTCTAACGTGATGACGTATGACCGGACTAGAATAAGGAAGTTCATAGCCAGTAGCCAATAGCTGTCCTAGCGTCAGTTTTCGTCCGGCGGACAAGCATAAAGATGAGCGGATTTCTTGATAGGAACTGGGTTCGGCAGAGTTCCGGCGGAAAAATTTCTAAAGTCCGTCAGATTTTTAGACAGCAAAGGTCCAATGGAGCCAACACACGGTTGAATTGTCCGACGGATTCGTCTTGTCGGACCTTTGCTGTCGAAAAGTACGGTCGTGTGTACACGGCATAAGACTAAAACTAAATGGAAATTTGATGCCAAAATTAACCCCACACTGAAAATGCTGCTGTCAATGTAAATGTGTCTGCTTTAGGAACCTTTTACACGGGGGCAGACTCCGATTAGATCAGCAGGGGATTTTTCTGCTGATCCCCTGCTAATCTGAGCAGAGCAGGCATATGACAGGTCCATGTCCGCTCAGTTTATGCAGAGCGGACACAGACAGGGCCCACTCTGCTCTATGGGTGGTTGGGTATAAACTGACTCTGCTATCTGTTTACACCTGACTACCCTCCAATTCGATCTGCCTAGATGGAAGGGTATGGGTCCCTCTCTGTTTTTTTTCTTTAGTGGACTGGATAGGATTGGAGGTAGGTGGGTGTCAAGGGACACAAGCCTTTTTATACATGCTGGTCCATAGGGCTGAAATGAGGGTCCGATCAAGTCCGCCTAAAAAACTGACAGGCGGACCTGATCAGATCTTTTGTGTGAAAGGGGCCTTACTACTTTATCCAGAATGCGGATACCCTAAGACAGGAAGTTTGTTACTTGCTGGATCACCAGGGGAAATAAAGAAAAAAAGGCTAAGGAAAGAAAACTAATCTAGTCATCACATCTAAGGATTTGTAAGCTGCAATATATAAAATTTTTGTTTTTGAGTTTAATATTGCTTTACAATATGTATAAAAGATGTGTTTAAAGAATATGTGTAATTAACAATGCACAGGTAATAGATCTGTATGAGATTAGGTATATTTTTTTACTTCTCTCAGCCATTCTTAATGAGTGCTCCATTACACATGCTTGTATGCTGCTAATCAGGGGTCAAGTCCTGGGGAAAAAAGTGTGGGAACTCCCACCCAAGATCCACTCGCCCACCAAAAAAAAATAAAATGATGATACTCTCATATGCACGAATGCTTCAAAAGTGGTATTTTTCATCCAATTTTCGTATTGTGTGTATGAAGCTTAACTGTTAGTACATAAAAAAAAAAAACAATCCTCAATAAACATAATTACGATAATTCTCTGAATAATCAGCATTCATTCAATTGTGCTTCCATGCAAATGTGAACATCATGTTCTGATCTTTATTAGGGAATTTTATTTTGTATATAGAGTGTTTATGTGGTGAGTTTACACTTTTCATTGAACAGAGTTTGGATAACACAGGGTTAAATGGAAAGGTCATAAATGAACTGCACATTATCTGGACAGAATGCTTGGGGACATAGTGATGTGTTCCTGCTTAGGAGATGTATGTTAGCTTGGGGGGCTGCAAACTCTGCAGGGCTCCAACACACACTCGCTGCTATTCCAACCCTTCATATATTTCCACATAAACTTCCCTCCTGGCATTAAACTTTGCCAGGTATTGTGCTCAGCTTACCACCCCAAACTGATGTTCCTCCCTCAGCTCACCTCTCTCCCTGCATGTCCTGTGAGCAGAATAGCTGTGCTCCTCCTCTGGGTTCTCTCATCATATGGCACTGAAGATAGAGGAGGGGGGATTCAGTGGGACACACAGAGCAAGTATGCAGGAGAATGGGGGGGGGGGGGGGGGGGTGAGGAGACAAAAAATCAGGAGGGGCTGGCGGGGAGGAGCGCATCACGAGAGGTCTGACTAAATACAATCTCTTAGCAGCAGGGACCTGATCTACCTGTCAGCTAGCTGTGATTGACAGGTAGATCAAAGCGTAAGCTGTCATGGGGCCCCCTACTGGCAATGCCTGAATGGTCAGGTGTGCGGCACTTACTATTGCGAGCTGTGTTGGCGGCTGCTGGTGTAGCACCTTCCACACTGCTTGCATACTTCAAAGTCTTGCAGGACACGGCTGCTAACGGGAACTGAGTTCCTGTTGTGGAAAAAGTACAGGAACTCTGTTCCCATGCGTTCCCGCAGGACTTGAGCCCTGCTGCTAATTCTTCAGCTGCCATTTTGCTCTCCCTATGATTTTTTTAGAACACAGTAGTCACAGCCACCCCTGATTTCTCTGCTACTGTGCATTAATTAGAGGGCGAGAGGAATTCCAGATGAAGACTCAGTGTCTGGACTTGCCCCAGCTCTTTCCTGGACTGGAGCTACCATACTTAAATAAAAAGAGAGATCCTATTTTTACTCAGCGCCGTATTTTCTCTCTATTTTCTAGTGAATGCTAAACATTCTGGGATGGCTGGAATTCTCTTTTAACATTCTAGTACAATAAAGGTCGATCACCCTGAAAGATAAAAAAAAAAAAACATCAGCCTGTGAATTTGTCATGAATATCACTATTGAACAATTGTGTGTAACGGTCAGGCCTCCATAAAAAATGACCACTGCTACAGTCATGTCACCTTTACCCTTTTGTTAGATATATGTGCCACCAGTGCAAAAGCTATTATTTGTGTAAAAATAAATATTATAAAATAAAAATAAAAAACGATTGTTTGCTGCTGTCAAAAATGCATTCCACGTATGGGTGGAAAGAAAATACAAAATAGAAAAGAATGTCGACTGCGCTAACCCCCATCATATATTAATGGATACACCACTTTTGTTATAAAAATATCAAATTTGAGACAGTGAAAAAATAGTGAAAAAATATATATGCACAAGCTACTAGTATCTAAAACCTATGGAAAAAAAAAAAACTTATTGTATCTTAATATCATCCCATATACTTCCAATTAACAAAGCATTAAAACAACAAAAAACTAAATTATATTATGATATGATTATGATTTCCAGTGTTACTGGTAAATTTAATTGTGCCAACTGATTAGACCCAGTGTGGACCTTCCACTGTGAATAAATTATTTTCTGTGCGTATTAATTCCACATCAGTGATTCCATGTGACTGTTCCACCACTTTAGTGACACCACCATAAGGATTGACCACTCACCAGATACTAGTATATACACGCCTTTGGTTCATTAAAGAGGAATAACCACTCCACTCGGATTGCTTGTCTATGCTGACCCCAATGAAAATATGTGCAAGAAACATTCGTCCTCATAAAAAATAAACAGCGATCATTGTGCAATATATAAACACTGTTTATTGGTAAAGGTTTAAAAAGAGACTGTAAACTCACCTTTACCCTTTACCCATTAACTTTTGGGAATATTTTTACATATTGGGGAAAAAAGGCCATTCTTCAGCAAACCTATAGGATGTGGAATAGTCAGACAAGTTAACCACTTGCCGACCAGCCGCTATCATTATACTACGGCAGGTCGGCTCGTTTCCGCAAATCGCCGTAGCTGTACGTCGGCCCTTTAAACAGCTCTAGCAGGCGCGCGCATGCCCACTGTGCAGCGGGGGAACTGATGCGCGTGGCCGGCAGCCTCAATGTCTGCCAACCATGCGCGATCGCTCCACAGAGAGGCAGAACGGGGATCTGTCAATGGAAACAAACAGTTCCCGTTCTGTCAGGGGAGTACAGAGTGATCATCTGTTCCTAGTGATCAGGAACAGCAATCTTTATCCTCCTCCAGTCAGTCTCTTCTCCCCACAGTTAAAAACAGCTCCCAGGGAACCCCTTGATCGCTCCCTGGTGTTAACCTCTTTCCTGCCAGTGACATTTATACAGTAATCAGTGCATTTTTATAGCACTGATCACTGTGTAAATGTCACTGGTCCCAAAAAAGTGTCCAATCTGTCTGCCACAATGTCGCAGCCCCGCTTAAAATTGCTAATCGCCGCCATTACTAGTAAAAAAAATAATAATAATAAAAATGCCATAAATCTATTCCCTATTTTGTAGATGCTATAACTTTTGCGCAAACCAATCAATATATGCTTATTGCAATTTTTTTTACCAAACATATGTAGAAGATTTCATTTTGGCCTAAACTGATGAAGAATTTTGTTGGGGATATTTATTATAGGAAAAAGTAAAAAAAATATATATATATATATATATATATTTTTTTTAAATCATCTGCTTTGTTTGTTTATAGCACAAAAAGAAAAAAAAGCAGAGGTGATTAACCACTTCAATACCCGCGTATAGTCATATGACGCCCACAAGGTGGATCTACCATCCTGGGTGGGCGTCATATGACATCCTCGGATTCCCGGCCGCCTGGGGGGCACGCGCGCGCGCCGCCGGCGGCGGCGCGCGCGCGCGCCCGCGGCATCGCTCGGGACCCGGTGCGAGTGCCCGCCGGCCGCGATGTCCGCCGGGCACCCGCGATTGCCCGTTAAAACAACGGGACCGGGCGGGACCGTGGAGCTGTGTGTGTAAACAAACAGCTCCACGTCCTGTCAGCGGGGAGGAGACCGATCATGTGATCCCAGTACAGAGGATCACATGATCGGTCTCCTCCCCTTAAGTCCCCTCCCCCTACAGTTAGAATCACTCCTATTAGGGACACACATTAACCCCTCCAGCGCCCTCTAGTGTTAACCCCTTCCCTGACAGTCACATTTACACAGTAATCATTGCAATTTTATAGCAACGATCGCTGTGTAAATGTGAATGGTTCCAAAAATGTGTCAAAAGTGTCCGAAGTGTCCGCCGCAATGTCGCAGTCACGAAAAAAAAATCGCAAATCGCCGCCATTACTAGTAAAAAAAAAAAATTCAATAAATCTATCCCCTATTTTGTAGACGCTATAACTTTTGCGCAAACCGATCAATATACGCTTATTGCGATTTTTTTTACCAAAAATATGTAGAAGAATACGTATCGGCCTAAACTGAGGAAAAAAATTGTTTTTTTTTTTTAAAAATGGGATATTTATTATAGCAAAAAGTAAAAAATATTGTGTTTTTTTTCAAAATTGTCGCTCTTCTTTTGTTTATAGCGCAAAAAATAAAAACCGCAGGGGCGATCAAATACCACCAAAAGAAAGCTCTATTTGTGGGAAAAAAAGGACGTCAATTTTGTTTGGGTGTAACGTCGCACGACCGCGCAATTGTTAGTTAAAGCGACGCAGTGCCGAATCGCAAAAAGTGCTCTGGTAAGGAAGGGTGTTTAAAAGCCCTGTATTGAAGCGGTTAAATACCACCAAAAGAAAGCTCTATTTGTGGGGAAAAAAGGATGTCAATTTTGTTTGGGTAGAGCATCACACGACCACGCAATTGTCAGTTAAATTGACACAGTGCCGTATCTCAAAAAATGGCCTGGTCATTAAGAGGGAAAATCCTTCCGGGGCTGATGTGGTTAAGTTGGTATCCAGCCAAGAAATTTGGTGCCAAAGGGTGAGGTGGGGACATTTCCAGGGGTAAACAGAGATGAATTTTAACCAGTGAACTTTCTGTACACTGCTATACACCTTTAGAAACACTTATAGCAAACGTTCCTTTAAAAAATGAGTTGCTTTTCACCAATATTGCAATACATGTTCAAGCTTACCAACTAGGTCAAGGTGATCTCTGTCCAAACAGCATTTACATATACACTGAATAATGTATAAGGTGATAGAAGGGTGTGACCATATGTTAATACTTAATACTTCTGAGGCCTCGTACACACGAGCAGACTTTCCCGCAGTATTGTCCACCGGACTAGAGTCCGCCGGACAATCCGCCCGTGTGTGGGCGCCGGCGGACTTTTTCCTCCCAAAAGTCCGGCGGACTAAGTTTTAAGTTCAGACTTAAAATTGTCCGCTGGACTCGCGAGTCCGGCGGACAATCCCGCGGTCTGTGTGCTAGTCCGCGGGACTTTTGAAATGAACGGACTTGCCGACACACGATCGAAAAGTCTGTTCATTTAGAACGTGACTCCAGGTAGACGGGACTAGCGAAGGCAGCAAATGGGCACTTTTTTCCTTAGGTGAATGGGTAGGGGTACATCGTATCCCATACTCATTCACATAGGGTGGGGGGCCGGTATCTGGGGGCCCCCTTATTAAAGGGGGCTCCCGGATTCCGATAAGCCCCCCGCCCACAGACCCCAACAACCAACGGCCAGGGTTGTCGGGAAGAGGCCCTTGTCCTCATCAACATGGGGACAAGGTGCCTTGGGGTGGGGGGGGGGCACAGGGCCCCCTTTCCCCAGGGCACCCCCCATGTTGAGGGCACGCGGCCTGGTACGGCTCAGTAGGGGGGGGCGCTCGCTCGTCCCCACCACCTTTCCTGGCCGGCCGGGCTGCGTGCTCGGATAAGGGTCTGAGATGGATTTGGGGGGGAACCCCACGCCGTTTTTTCGGCGTAGGGATACCCCTTTAAATCCATGCCAGGTGACGGGGCTAGCGCGGCGGCATTCACTGCCTTCGCTAGTCCCGTCTACCTGCAGTCACGTTCTAAATGAACGGACTTTCCGATCGTGTGTCGGCAAGTCCGTTCATTTCAAAAGTCCCGCGGACTTTTTCCCGTGGATTGTCCGCCGGAAAAGTCCGGGCGTGTGTGGGCAAGTCCACACGCTCGGAAAATCCGGCGGACCTCCGCTGGAAAGTCAGGCGGTTTGTCCGCTGGACTAGGTCCGGCGGACAATCCCGCCAGAAAGTCCGAGCGTGTGTACGCCGCATAATTTTGACTTGCTATTATCCGGAAAAGAGAGTAGAGTGAGCAGGAAGATGACTTTATTGGTGTACTGCTGCTCATTAACTATCCATTTACAGTCTGGAGCAAGGTGGTTGGTGTCAGCAGTTTATTCATTTATTGTAAGAGAGCAAGAGAGAGGTGTCATTCCCCTGCCAGTACAGTGTGACAGGACTGTGTAGATCTCATGACTGGATGGATAGAAATGCAATTGCTTTGCTAGGTAAAAAAAAAGCTCTCGTACAATATACAAATTCCATTGGTGTTTGTATATGTTTGCCTCAAGCTCAACTTCAATGTGCATCTGTATCCCTTGCAATGCCATAAAGCACAATGGCCAGCACTTACAATGATATTTTATTATTTATTATTATATTTTAATTTTAGGAGACAAACATCCAAACCTCTTCTGTTGGAAAGACACCAAGCATCTAGATTGAACTCATACACATTTCATATAGATTGGATCCTAAGTAGGAACCAAAATAAAGGATCTTGCTGAATTATAAAGGAAGCTAAGCAGTGGCGGCTGCTCCATAAGAGGCGCAGGGGCACCGCCCCCCATCCATGCGTCCAGCCCCCTAATCTACATGCGGGGCTCTGGATGGATGGATTCCAATGGCAGTTTTTTTGGAAGTACATGATTAGAGCCAGAGGCTTCAAAAAAGGGTGGGCCCCTGGCCCCAAGCACACCCACTTGTGTGACAATAGCAAATTAATATTCGTTATTGTCTTCCTCATTCTCCTCCTGGCCAATCAGGAAGCCCCTATTGACCAGGGATTCTTAGCACTCTCTGGCCAATCATGTCTTAGGGCACATTTCCTGTTTCTGTTCGGCCGGAAGGAGAATGTCTCCCTGCGTGCTCACTGGAGCGGCCCCGGCTCTTCCTTCTCCCTGCCTCCATAAGGTAAGGCAGCTAGTACTCCTCTCGGGTGACCGCCGCTGTCTGTGTCTGCAGCGGGGAGGGGGTTACCGCCACCATCCTTCTCCCACGCGGTGGGGGTTTTGGTGTTAGTTTGTGCCGCCCCCCCAAAATAGTGAGAACCAGCCGCCACTGAATCTAAATAAAGGAACCTGCTGACTATCTGTCTATCTATGCTACAATTACAATAATAGCAGTTATGAGAGAACCACTTTAATATCACCCAGTTTAATAAAACAACTACAAAAAATGAGCGCTTGCTGGAAAAATGATGCAATTAAGTATCATATAGGGCCCCCAGGTCACAGATTGGGGATCACTGCTGTGGCTGCTCTGAAATCCAATGAGAATATATTGTTATATTGGGGATATTTTCATTATGAGCTGTATGCCAATGCACATTGGCGCACTGCACTGTGCAATAAATGTTGAGTATCAACATTTCCAAAAATCGAATCTCATATTAAACTTGAAATTGTACTTTCCCTTTGCAATAAGCTTTAACGTTTTTTTCTTTGTAATATGATTCTATTGTTTTACATTCCGAAGGCTAGAGAGTGTCAGTGTTTCCTGCCAACATGTTCCTTCTTTGAAGGTAATTAAGGGAAATTTTTAGGATAAGTACTGCTTCATTTTTAGGGATAGATGTGCCCATTGTATGACAAAATCTATGGTACGTTACTTCTGTCTGCCTTCAAAAAGCCCCATATTAAACATCTATGGCTCATTAAGCCTTGGAGGAGGAGTGCAGACCTGCTGAGGAAATATTGCCTTCTGCCAGGATTGCTTTGTCCCAGTGTGAAGCCTTATCTGTAAAACTTGCACACAATTACTTTTTAATGATTTTGCATTGGCTCATTAGGAGCGCAGCCACTACTGAGACTTTTAAGTGTAATCATGTAGATATGCAAGCATCCAAAATGCATGTTTTGGAGCGAAATATCATCATCTACTGTGTATAAAACTGGTTTATGCTTTGTATAAGATGACACAGAGAGTCAGAGAGTAGATATTCTGTATTACGTATTATATATTTGTTTCTTTTCCTCTTGTGCTTTCATTACTCTCCTTTTTATATTCATTATGTACAGCTCATGTCCCCAAACTTTGTTAATGTGTGAGCCACATCCTAAATCTGCAATGATATTGTGAAGTGCAGCTGTGTGGTCATGCATGTTTTAAACTGGACTCTAGGCAAACAGTTAAATACATAAATTATATATATATTTGATTTGATTTGTTTTGATTTGATATGGGATTTGTATTGCACCGAATGCGCTCCATTAAGAGCAAGCACGTCTAGGTGCACAGAGAACATAAAATCAAGTTGAGATTTCCAATAGAACGTTAAAAAAAGAGCCTAGGGTGCCCATTATTAACCGCTTCAGCACCGGGCGATTTTACCCCCTTCCTTACCAGAGCACTTTTTGCGATTCGGCACTGCGTCGCTTTAACTAACAATTGCGCGGTCGTGCGACGTTACACCCAAACAAAATTGACGTCCTTTTTTTCCCACAAATAGGGCTTTCTTTTGGTGGTATTTGATCACCTCTGCGGTTTTTATTTTTTTCGCTATAAACAAAAGAAGAGCGACAATTTTGAAAAAAAGCACAATATTTTTTACTTTTTGCTATAATAAATATCCCATTTTTAAAAAAAAAAAACATTTTTTTTACTCCGTTTAGGCCGATATGTATTCTTCTACATATTTTTGGTAAAAAAAAATCGCAATAAGCGTATATTGATCGGTTTGCGCCAAAGTTATAGCGTCTATAAAATAGGGGATAGATTTTTAGCATTTTTTTTTTTTTTTTTTTACTAGTAATGGCGGCGATCTGCGATTTTTTTTTTCGTGACTGCGACATTGCGGCGGACACTTCGGACACTTTTGACACATTTTTGGGACCATTCACATTTACACAGCGATTGTTGCTATAAAATTGCATTGATTACTGTGTAAATGTGACTGGCAGAGAAGGGGTTAACACTAGGGGGCGCTGCAGGGGTTAATATGTTCCCTAAGGTAGTGATTCTAACTGTAGGGGGAGGGGACTCACAAGGGGAGGAGACCGATCGGTGTTCCTCCGTACTGGGAACACATGATCGGTCTCCTCGCCACTGACAGGACGTGGAGCTGTGTGTTTACACACACAGCTCCACGGTCCCGCTGTTTTAACGGGCAATCGCGGGTGCCCGGCGGACATCGCGGCCGCCGGGCACGCGCACCGGGTCCCGAGCGACGGTGCGCGCGCGCCCCCTAGGCGGCCGGGAATGGGAGGACGTCATATGGCGCCCACCCAGGATGGGAGATCCACCTTGTGGGCGTCATATGTACATGGGCGGGATGTGAAGTGGTTAAAGAGGTAAAGTAAAACAGAAAGAAACGGGGGAAGGGGGGCTAAACCCTCCAGATGGGGGAGGAAAAAGAGCATACAAAATCCATGTTTTTTGCACAATTCCTATTCTTCATCAGATTATCCGTAGGCTTGGATAAAGAGGAAGGTTTTTAAACCCTTCCTGAAACTCAGGAGGGAGGGTAAGAACCTTAGAGACGCTGGAAGGGAGTTCCACAGCTCATTGCCTATTGTAACCAGGCGTCTGTTACCAGTAAATTTAAGTCTTCTGTATATATATATATATATATATATATATATATATGGGATCTGTTCATCCAGTACTGAAATGTACTCATACCACATAGCACAGTCCTTTCTAGCTGGGCCGGAGACCTGATTTGTATCTACTGTGGTTAAGTAATACAACTTGGTCTTATCTCCACCCTCAGCCTGTGACTGGGCAGTAAAAGGAGAAGCAGCACACTGGTGAGCTCATCATTCTCTCACTCTGCTCGCCTTTTCTAACCATGAACCTTGTCGACACATGAGAACTGCAGCACAACTGATTGGCTCCTTGTGTTGCTTCTGCCTCACCCGTCTGACCATCTGTACAGGAATTGCAAGAGGCTGATATTAGACTAAACTGAGGTACTTTCACAGCTTGCATGTAAAAAATGCATTTAAAGCTAAACTCCAGGCAAACAGCTTAACTACCTCCTCCCTGCCGTATAGACAAATGACGGTGGGCGGGATCCTCTCTCGTTCTGGGACGATGTCATATGACGTCACCCCCGTTTTATTGCACTTATGCGCGGAGATCACGGGCGCGCTGTGTCCCAGGGACACGGCACAACCCCGATTTGGGTAAAGAGCCGATGACTCTTTACCCATGTGATGAGCTGCATTCAATCAAAGCTGATTATATGTAAACACGGAAATTACATTTATTAGCCATGTACACACGATATGATTTTCTGACAACAAAATCCATGTTTTTTTTCCGATGGATGTTGGCTCAAACTTGTCTTGCATACACACGGTCACACAAAGTTGGTCGGAAATTCTGAACGTCAAGAACGCGGTGATGTACAACACATAGCACGAGCCGAGAAAAATTAAGTTCAATAGCCAGTGCTGCTCTTCTGCTTGATCCCGAGCATGCGTGGCACTTTGTGCGTCAGTATTGTGTACACACGATCGGAATTTACGACAATGGATTTTGTTGTCGGAAAATTTGAGAACTGGATCTCAAATTTTGTGTGACGAAAATTCCGATGGAAAATGTCCAATGGAGCCTACACATGATTGGAATTTCTGACAACAAGCTCCGATTGCACATTTTCCGTCGAAAAATCCTATCGTGTGTACGGGGCATAACAGAGTGTGAGTAGAGGAGAGCTGATCAGCCGCATCTCCTCACAGGGGATACCTGTACAGATAATCAGGACACTGATCTTTAGTGCCTTGATTATCAGTGCAACCCCAACAGTGCCCATTGGTGATGCCAGTCAGTGCCCATCGGTGATGCCAATCTGTGCCCATCAGTAATACCAGTCAATGCTGCCTTTCAGTGTCCATCAGTGCCACCCATTAGTGCCAATTAGTGCCCAGCAGTGCCACCCAGCAGTGCCCATCAGTGCCCATAAGTGCCACCTATCCAAGATACAAATCAGATTTTGAGCATCCCCTGTAACAAATTTAATTTTTGGTGAGATACTCTCTAAGGGAAATCATGTCTATAAGGATGCAGCAGGTGATTGATAATTATAAAACCACTCCCATACAGATTCAGTTGGCATATGGATACAGACAAACAAACAGATACTCCTTCAGAATGTAGCGCTACCCCTGCAGGAGCCGCTGGTATGTTTGTTCAGGTCTTCTCCACTTTTTGCTCCGCAGCCAGGCACAAGGTAGATTTACACCACCAGGTGCACACACTTACTTCCACTCGTTACTTTAATGACCAGTCTAGGGGTTTTGTTTTTGTTGTTTTTTTGGAGAACTTGGATAGGGTAAGGGATATAGTGGGATATGTCCAAATTGAACTATTCACACCGAGGACTCTAACTTCTATTCCTAGTGAAACTTGGCTGCAGTCGTCGCAGAAGGCAGATAAAGACATCTTCACCGCAGCAGCAAACTGATTGCAGAACTGAGCAATGTAAAGCAGTGGACAGTTCTGGACTAAGTTCTAAGAACACTAGCCAGGGTTCTCTTTGTGTGGACCCTCAGCTGACTAAGAACACAAGAGGGGGATTAACTATCTAAGGATCCTTAGGGTGTCTGTACTCACAAGGCTCCTTAAGCACCTCCGGCAGCCTTCTCACTCCATGATACCAGACCAGATGCACAGTAGACTCTCCCTCTGTTAGCTATGGTAGAACCAGGGTCAGCTATGTCAGACGTTATTCCCTAAGGTCGCCCACCTGAGGCCACATGGCAGCAAGTGCTGGGGGATGCAGTGCCTCTCTCCCAGCCTGATGCAATCCTCTGCTAGGAAAAGACCCAGAGCCCATGTGCTCCTTAACCACAAATACAGGCACCCAGGATGCCTAGGGGCACCACCCTTGTAATTTGCCAGAGCTGCAAGAATATTGATGCTCCCATCTGCATGGTTTCTGCCTACTTTCCAGCACTTTCCATAGTTTTTAGGATATAGTGAAACTCAAGACAACATGGGCAGCACCAGAGCACTCTGTGCAGGCTACACTAGCTGATGCCAATCAGAGAGCAATTAAATTGAACTAGCTGTTCCTCTGTTAAAGGGTAAGTTCACCTTTTTTTTTTCTAAATTCCAGCTCCCTTATGCACCAATATAGCATTCATGTAGCTTTCCATTAAATCTACGGTCACTTACTTTTCTTGTCCTAATCCACATTTCCAGACATTTCCATTAGTAATGTCTTTCTTCCTTACAGACTGTAGGTCATGACACAGGAAATAGTTGAACAGCTGACCTCCTTAGCACACACCTTGCATCATCCACCCTCCCATTCCCAGGTGCACATTTTTTAAATGAAATGCAATCAATTAGTGATAACCCTTCTCACTAAATACACAATCATATTGAATAGTGTATTCCCATCTTTATACATCTTTAAGTACATAGAAGGGAGTGGACAGAAACACTCGGCTGTCAAGGCTCGTTCACAACTCTGCATAGCGGGAGCTCCCTTTTCCTTTTTTTTTTTTTTTTGTTTGTTTTTTGCAGAGGGGGGGGGGGGCCCCCGTTTTGGAGCATTTTCACTCATCACACATAGGGCAGCCCATCCACCTGAATGCGCTGCCCTACACATAGCAATCACCCCAAAGAAGCTTCAGAACTTTTTTTTAGAGTGAAGCTTGGTGCTTTTTTTACTGCAATTTTTGGCGCAACGCATTTCTGAAATGCAAGGAAACGCACAGATGTGAATGGAGCCTCATTGTTCTTGTGTTTTCGCACTAATTTTACTTTCAGACCCCATTCACATCTAGCATAGTGAGAGCGCACATTTTGTGTCTTGTTTTTCCTGTGACACGCATAGGGCAGCCCATTGATTTAAATTGGCTGCACTACATGTGGTTAATAGGACATTTTGGCATTTTGTGGGTTGTGTGTTTTTTACTATGCATTTTGCAGCATTTGCCCCTCGTTTTTTCACATGGAAAAATGCGTATTTGCGTCTGTGTTTATTGTGCCATTAACAATTAATGGCACTGAAAGCACAACTAGTAATTTTAGGTGTATAAACATGGCTATACCCTATGCAATCTGATTGTATATTGTGTATTTAGTGAGAAAGGTGATAACTGATTGATTGCATTTCATTTAAAAAATGTGCAGCTGGGTATAGGTGGGTAGATGATGCAGGGTGTGTGCTAATGAGGTCAGCTGGTCAAGTCCTTCCTGTGCCATGTGAGGCTGTAAGGAAGAAGACGTTACTAATGGAAACGTCTGTAAACTTGGATTAGGATAAGAAAAGTAAGTGACTGTAGATTTAATGGAAAGCTTTGATATTTTTGCAAAAAAGTACATAATTGCTATATTGGTGCATAGGGGAGCTGGACTTTAGAAAAAAAAAAGTGTATAAAGGTGAACTTACCCTTTAAGCAGAGCAAGCAACCAAAAACTATAAAACACTAATGCTAGCACCTACCTAGGAGGGTGCTACGAGAATAACAAAAGGTAGGAATCTGCAATAAAGTTTGTTAAAACCCTTGCAATGTACATAGATCACCCAGAGGGGAATGTTTTTTTCTCAACAAAAGTGGGGTTACTCTTTCACGCACACACAAACATACATATGAAGGAGCTGTTTTACCTGCCTAAGGATTTGTAATTTTGTTCATCAGTTTTTTTTTTACAGTTAGGTAACACTTACATTCTCCTTAGCTTGTGACTGTAAAGAGATGTAGCAGACCCATTCCCTTGCTATCTCCTCCTATCAGCATGCACTGCAGTGCAACCAATTTGATCTTTGTACTGTTTCTCCCTTCCCTTCAGTCCAAGCTCTATTGTACAGGGACTACAAGAGGTCGATATCAAGTCAAACTTGAGTACTCTCATTGCATGCATTTAAAATTAAGTTTAAGGATGTATTATCAAATACAAAGCTGCAAGAATTTGTGTCTTTTATAGTTGCCTGGTGTTCAGATTTAATTTTGCATTCATGAATTCAGAGCTCTATTATTCTGTGTCTTTTATATCTTCCTGAAGTTCAACTTTCACTGTTAGTGGTGGGGCCGATATAGAAAAAGCATAGCTCCCATTGACTCCCAAGGATTCTACAGCAGGTTATGGACGGACACACTATAATTCTGGTTGGCTCATTTATAAATTATAAGGCATCCCAAATTCCAAAGCTAAGCCAAAATGAAAATAGTTTTTAAAGGTTATGTAAGCAGTTTAAAAGGTTTAGTGTCATAAGTTTGGCAACCCATTACATTTCATCAAACACAACAATAAAAGATGAATTAGAGTTTGTTCCTTCACTCTGCACAGTGTTCTTTCTCTACAGACAGGATGTTCATTGCCTGGGCAAGCAATTTTGGCTGGGTTGGTGGCTATATTGTTTGGCACCATAACATTCAGACAACCCCAGCTGAACAATTTTAGAAAAACAATGGTCAAATATCTTTGATGACTCAATCAAATGCTATTGCCTTGTCTATGCACAAATCCATGAAAAAAACATCTTGGGTCTGGTGCAATGTTGTGATACAAAAAGTTCTTGGCTCACACCAGTGACCTTCCTCTAAAAGCAACATTACCTTAATAATTTTAAAATTGAAATACCTGTATGTCATTTAAAGACTATTGTCTGTGAGGCAGCCAATCAGGCGTTACTTGTCATTGTTCTGACTTTTCTAACAATGAAAGCTAAAAATCAGAAAACTTAAGTAAGCCTTTGTTCACACAAGAACACGGTGCTGGAAACCCTTGATCTGTTTGCGTTTCCTGCTCTGCGTTTAGAATGCGTTTAGAATGCACTGCAGTTGCGGTCTGCTGCAGGTGTCAATGTTAGGTTAATGACGATCAAAACATTGCAAAGGTCGCAAAAACACTGCATTTGCTTAAAGTAGAACTATAGGCAAAACTTTTATTTTTTTTAATTTTGAATAGAATAAGGGAGGGTTATAACCCATCAGATTTTTTTCCTCCATCTGTGACTTATTGCAGAAATTTGCCTCCACTTCCTGTCCCATAGCCAAGCAGGAAGTGACAGGAAATCCCCCAAAATGAATGCCACATACACACGATCGTAATTCTCGCCCAAGGCTTTTCCGACGGAATTCCGCTCAAGCGGAAGTGACCGTGTGTTGCCTACACACGGTCACACCAAATTCCGACCGTCAAGAACGCGGTAACGTACAACACTACGACGAGCCACGAAAATTAAGTTCAATGCTTCCGAGCATGCGTCAAATTGTTTCCGAGCATGCATTTTGTCTGAAAAATTGAGAACATGCTCTCAATCTTTTGCTGGCCGAAATTCCCAGCAAACGTCCGATGGAGCCTACACACGGTCGCATTTTCCGATGAAAATCTCTCATCCGTCTTTTGCTGGCCGAATTTCCAATCGTGTGTACACGGTATTAAGAGAATTTCTTGGGGACCCCCAGGTCACCAGAACTAGTGTTCCCATTGGAAGATTTCCCATCTCTTACCTTTCAGGTGACAACCCAAAATTTGGGATTTTTCTTTTACTTTCACTTTCAATGATAATGGAAACAGGACAAATAGAGAGGGTAAATATCCGTAACCGGAACACAGACAGCAATAAAAATTCACACACGTTCTACTCCCTCTTCACTCTAGCCAAAAACGTAAAAAAAGTTTTGCCTTTTGTACTTTAACGTTTACTAAACATTTCATAAGCAGACAGAAAGCATGACAAAGCACATACATGTACATGAGTACATGCAAGGGTGTGAACCCAGCCTAGCATAATGTGTGCAGTGTTGGTCATCTTACTTTAAAAAAGTAATTAGTTAAGTTACAAATTACTTCTTCCAAAAAGTAATTGCGTTAGTAACTCAGTTACTACATTGGAAAAGTAATTAGTTACTCAGCAAAGTAACTGTGACTTTTTTTTTAATATTCTATACGTGTAACTAAGGGGCGGGTCTAGTATTACTGTAACCAAGGGGCAGATGTGTTATAGCGTGTAAGCAAGGGGCGGGTCTATTATTATTATATCGTGTAAGGGGCGGGTCTATTATTATTATATCGTGTAAGGGGTGGGTCTATTATTATTATATCATGTAAGGGGCGGATGGCTACAGAAGAGGGCGAATGTTAAATTAATGGGCAGAGCTCGATATATAACAATAATAATAAATGCGCCCCTTGGTTACAGTAATACTAGACCCGCCCCTTACTTACACGATAGACACCCCTTGCAGAGTAACACAAGCATCGGGAGCGTGCGGCATCGCCTCGTATAATTACATGCGCAGTGTAGAGTTCACTCAGAGCTGTTTAGGTTCGGCAATTTTCGGAAGCTCCGTAGTCCTTCGTACTGCGCAAGCACTGTGCCTACGCAGTACAGGGGGTCCTTATCCGGCGGGGGAACTTTTTCGGCAGGACACCGGAATTACACTACTGCCATCTAGTGGCGGTAGATGTAATTGGGGTAACTAAGCCAAAGTAATGGGAACTGAGTTACCATGAGGGGAAAAGTAATCAGTTAGATTACTCGTTACCCACTAAAGTAACTGCGTTATGTAACTCCGTTTATTTTAACTCAGTTATTTACATCACTGAATGTGTGTGCATTAAACTGATCAGGTTGGTGTTATATTGTTGCCCTTTTGTGCCTTTTTCACAGTCTAACAGAAAGCCTGTTGATTACAGCGTAACGAAAATGGAACAAACATTGCTTCATTTAAATTACCGCCCTTCAGTTAAAGTGTGATGTGCACAGAAAGTCTGGTTTTCTAACTACACTAGCAATGTGAGCTTTTATAGAGCTGTGTGACAGGTCCACTTAACTGCAATAACAGCTCATTTTAGCTTTTGGCTCTAATGTTGTTACAAGAACAGTACAATTTTTACTCAGTTTACAGAACTAACGATGAGCACTGAGTTAGACGTTTTCAGTTATTACATTGTTGTTGCTGACAGAAGCTGTCACATTGAAGTCATATCACAAGAGGAAACGGGCAGCCATTACATTGATTATATTATTAACTACCTATGTTCAGGTTTAGCCTGCAACACTGTAATGGAGTTTACTAGACTAGTTCAGGGCTGCAGTACTTGGCTCATACAAATCAAAGTACAGTAAAGAGGACCTCTCAGTTTTTAGACCATACATTACTTTTAAATGTAAATCAATAAACTTTTCTTTTTAGCAAAGGGATGTTGAGCATGAGCAGGCAAAAACAGCAGCAGACACAGATCGTGTTAGCTGGAGGTTTTTTTTTTTTTTTGCTCATTGCTTATGAGTCTCTACAGTATCAGTACTTGAAGGAATTTTTTTTATTTCTATAATGTAAAGGTAAGATTTACAGGTTTGTGTTCTGTTCTTCGGAAATAGTGAGACTTTTGCACAGTTTCATCTATAGCAGCCAACATTTTCCTCAAGGTTAGTTGGCCTACTGGTACTTGGATACCCCCACGGCATAAGGGGTGATGCTATTTTTGTAGAACCAGAATGCTCCCCAACAACCCTTAAAGAGAGAGTATTTTTGTACCATGTCAGATGGCTTCTTGGAAGAACCTAATAACTAGAAGGTTTAAGGAAGGTGTTATATGCAGGAATGAACAAGGCTACTGGCTGGATGCTAAGCTAGCAGTGGTTTGGTCTGATAGCATACTGTAGCTTATCTAAGCAAAGGACAGGTTCTGTTCCTGTAAGGTTCCTGGGCACACTGCAAAACAGGTCCTGGTTTAATTAGCCTATGGGGGACTGAAAAATGTTGGATGCCGGAAGAGCAAGCATATAGAAGGAGTGATCAAAAACGCTATCACCCAACACTGTGCTATAGGAATTACTTGGGGTAAGGTGTTCTGGCTCTTGGGGGAAGGTGCACCTTATGGTGAATGAATATGGTCACATTTTACTGGAATATATGGGAACATGTGATAATGTGAGTACAATTTAAAGTAAATTATCATATTTTGTTTTGTATGGATATACCGCACTATTGAGTTTTCTTTATTTTGGGGAGATACTGATAAAAAGAGGATATAGAGATTATTTTGGGTTCACTGGAAGAAGATTGGCCTGACAGGGCTAAAGAATTTGGCCCAAACAGCATGGACATGTGACCCCCCCCCCCCCCCCCCCCGGACAGCTGTCTTATTTAATTCATTAAAAAAAAAAGAGTCATGGTCACTTTAAGAAAGTGGGTAGTATGTCAGGCAGGAAAACAAGGGTGGGCTATAATACTAGAGCTACTGCTGTACTGACCATGAAGACCCTCATGTGGCAGGTGTTGTAGCGGACACGGGACAGCAGAGGAGAGGAATGGCTGAGAAGGTGCCTGGAGCTGGGTGAAGAAGATGCTGTGCGTCGGGAGCGGATGTATGAAGATGACGGAATGGCAGTGACAGAGCTACTTGGCACCATCAATAGGAGAGATAGACCTGTGACACGCAGCCCACAACTCCACCAGCAAAATCAGCGTGCCGTGACCTCTCCCCCCCCCCCCCCCCCCCCCCGAGCTAGTATAACCAAATATGGCGCCGCCGGAAGAGGCAGCTTCTAGTGCAGGGACAAGAAGAGCCAGCCTAAGAGAGAAAAGGGGGGGGGGACACTATCTCCATCGCCACCCAGAAACAGAGGGAGGTGGGCTCCTGTATCAGCATCCATGGTGGTGGCTGAAGAGGCATCAGTCTCAACACAGAGCGACAGCTAATCAAAACTCATTCATGCACAAGAGCAAGTAATACCTACAGTGACCACCGGAGGCTTTAGAGAGCAGCAGCTGCTGTCTTCTCCTAGGCAAGCTAATGCAATAGCGTCATCTAGTGGTCAGGGTGAGTTGGCGCAAGTCTTAAAAAATATAATGGTTTCTATAAATAAGTTGGCTGACAGCAATATTACTCCTAGTAATGATAATTCTAATTACTCTAATGTATGGGTTAATGAATCCAGGAATAGAATTGAAAATGTGTCTAATGTCAACAGTACTTCTTCAATTTCATCGGTTAATACTAATACCTGTAATACTTTTCCAGCGGAACTGAATATTACTAATTATTCAGTTCCAGAATCATGTCTAAAAGATATTCTATCATGTGAAATGTCACCGCTTGGGTATCACCTGTCTGCTCAGGTTAAAGATAAAATATGGAAAGGGCAGTTTATTGACATTTTTTCTTTACTGTCCTCCGCAAAAGAGTTTATTAACAGACCTCGTTTTGTAATTGGTTGCAGGCATTTAGCATTGTGTGCTAGTAGAAATACTGTAGTGGTCTTTTCCAACACCTTGAGCACGTGAAGCATATAAAAGCTTTGATGGATTAGGCTGGAACCAATGCGACGAGTCATTTAGACAAAAAATAATCCATTTATCCATCATTAAAATGGGGTAATAAGGTTATAGGTTTATGGTTAAACCTTATAGCACCTCAAAAACAGGTATACCCTAAACAACAGCCCTCGGTCACAGTGTCCCCTTATAAAAGTGGTTACTGTTTCGCGTTTAATGAGAACCAGTGCAAATGTTGGGGTCGTGCAAATACAAGCATGAGTGCTCGCACTGCTCAGGGCGGTTGTACCTTCCTGTGGCAGAGGACTGCACAACGATTCCGTTATACTGACAAGTCTGTGGCAGAGACTTTGACCAAGAATCTCATCGGCTGCTAGGTCAGAGAGAGAGGCCTATCCGGTGACTGCTAGATCCAGCCTGTGGAGGCTGTTGTCCTCTGGATCAAAGAAATACCTCTAACCCGCAATTACAAGGTACCTGAATAACCCTTAACCCTCTATCCCTATTGCAAAAATCTATGTTCTTTCAAATAAATCTTTGGAAAAAGGACTAAGTGTCAGAGCCAATATCCTTTATTCAACTTTACAATGGGACCCCTAGGACGGAAACAGTGAACAGGTGAGGTAACGGTAAGCCCAACCAAAACCAGCAGCTTCTTCGGGGGTCAGTGCTACATGTACATTTAGGAAAGAATCAAGGCCTTTCTTGAAGCAATCTACTGAGCTGGCCAGAACCACCTCTGGAGTGAGTCTATGCCACATTTTCACAGCTCTTACTGTGAAGAAACCTTTCCATATTTGGAGATGAAATTTCTTTTCCTCAAGATGTAAAGGGTGCCCCCTTGTCCTCTGTGTTGACCGTAAAGTGAATAACTCAACACCAAGTTCACAATATGGACCCCTTATATATTTATACATGGTGATCATATCCCCCCTTAATCTCCTCTTCTCAAGAGTGAATAAATTCAGTTCCTCTAATATTTCCTCATAGCTGAGCTCCTCCATGCCTCTTATCAGTTTGTTTGCCATTCTCTGAACTTTCTCCAGCTCCCCAATATCCTATTTGAGAACTGGGCCCAAAACTGAACTGCATATTCCAGATGAGGTCTTACTAATTATTTGTACAGGGGCAAAATGATATCTCTCTCTCTTTGGAGTCCATACATCTCTTAATACAAGAAAGGACTTTGCTCGCTTTGGAAACTGCAGCTTGGCATTGCATGCTATTATTGAGCTTATGATCTACCAAAACCCCCAGATCCTTCTCCGCCATTGATTCCCCCAGTTGTACTCCCCCTAGTATGTATAGAGAGTATAAAGTGATATATCTCATCTCCTTGGGGATCATATGAACACAGTCGTATTTTACCAGCTGGGAACCATACCCTGAAGATGGACTCTTCCCACTCCCTATATTAACATTGTGGTCTGGTCACCATCTCACCCTTATATATTGTGGAACATTGCAAGGGAAACAAATAGCTTTATGTTAATTCATCAAGCCTTTCGTTACCCTTTCGCCCTAACGGGAAAACCATAATTAGTATACATTTTGTAATCCATCATATATTGAAGAAATGTCTATAGTGCATTGCTGTTCATTTATATAACTACTACGAGCACATTCAATTTAATTTGTGTTGTGTTTTAGCAAAAAAACTTTTTTTTGCGACTTTTTGAAATCGCATACCCTGATATCATGTTTGAAGGCCTACGAGTTCTCCTATAAGGACTTTATATAGATCCCTTTAACGAGGGACCATATATTTCGTTTCAGTCTATTATTATTTTGACTAATATTTCTATGCGACTTCTTTGAAATCGCACACTTTTTGACATCACATCTGCAAGTTCGTGCTTTCCCTACACTGATTTATCACCGATCACCTTGAACTGGTGATCACACACCTCACAAGGTTCATCTCATTAGATTGTTTAGTATAATTCTATTTTTTGTTCACATTACTTTTATAGTAATTTGACCCATTTGGGTCAGCACATTCACAGTAGCTCACAAGCTGTATTTGATTCACCCAATTAGGTGGGTATTCACCATTAAAATTCCTGTCACACATTTTTGCCCGCAGGCTTATATCTTCCTGCGTTGCAATATGTGAAATCAGGGACACTTGATTATTTAAGCGCTGCACTTTTTTACTAGTATGTATGATGCATGCATATATCTGCACTGTTACAAAAAACAAAAAGCCTGTGTCTGGTCTGTTGTTCCATCATGTGATGATTTACAGGGCAGGACTTAATATTTTTATTGCAAATTCCAAAACAGACAATACAGGTAAAGGTGTATGGATTACTCTTTATAGTTATGGAGAAGATGAAATTTGTCCAATAAGAACTGTAAACGAGTATCTAGCAAAAAGACCATCTGGTGAAGGAAAATTTTTGGTGCATTTGGATGGGTCACCCCTTACAGGATATCAATTCAACATGGTTCTCAAAAAATGCATGTTGAAGTTAGGGTTACAAGCACTTAATTTCACATCCCACTCCTTTAGCATGGGTGCAGCAACATAAGCTGCAAAATTGGGCCTTGAAGACACAATAATTAAAAAAATAGGCAGATGGGAATCACAGCGATTTAACATGTCAGACCTGATCTCTCTCTTTAATTTTATTTTTATAGGTAATAGAAGAATGATTTGGATCCTGGGCCACTCCTTTATTTTTTGGACTAACAAAAGATCCAGGATGCATTGCTATACACTTAAACTGTCAATGGATCCTGAAAATTTTCAAGTGTTATGGAGAGGAATTTGTGGTCTAAAATGGTTAAATTTGTCTTTTTATCTCTCTAGGTTATTGGAATTGTGGCTAGTCCCATATATCCTAATTGTCCTCTCAGGGGGAAATGATGTGGTTAGAAATAAAACCCTAGATCTGATGTTGCAGTGTGATCTACATACATTCAAATTGTCTTCTTCGAATACCACTATAATTTTTTCGGAAATAGTTCCAAGGCTTATATGGCTACAAGATGTTCAATTTAAAAATTTGGAAAAGATCAGGCGTTGTGTAAATAGATTCATGGAAAAATTCATGCCGCTTATCGGAGGTTTTTCCTATAGGCATAGTGATTTAGAGGGAGGTTTTGAAGGTTTATACAGGGCAAATGGAGTCCATCTGTCCCATATAGGATTAGACATTTTCAATGTTGGATTGCAGAATAGCATTGAATTGGCCGTGGTTGTGGGGTAGGCCGGTCTTGATAATTTAAGCCTGGCATGTGGGGACTTGTTTTATTGGTATGTAGTATTGCTTGAGTCCTGAAGACTGAGCTGTTTATATTTATTATTTACAAGTGAGAATTTTATGTATTAATAAAATGATTTTTGAAGTTATTTACAGTTTACACCAATAAACGTGCCGCTGCCAATTATACAGTTAGTTACGTTGTTGAGTGTCTTTATTCATTAAAAGGTAAAATTTGGTATTGAAGGAGGGATAGGTGTGGCCTACATTTACAATGTAGTGATTTGAATTATAAAGTCTGATGTTCCGACCGAATATAGGCAGAAGGGGTAAACAAATCATGGAGTACTGGGCATATCACTGCAAGGAGTTAAGCACAGATGTGAGCACAATATTGGAGATTTAAATCTTGTTTTGTAGATGGCATTACACTATGTAAAATGTTAATGAAAATATTTATGCGCTGCTATGTGAATGACTAGACCTCGTCATAAATCTATCAGTGAACAGCTGCAACCATTAATTAGTGAACTCAAACACTAAAAACAAAATATTAATTGTGTATAAATGGTGGGCTTATTCAGACCATTGTGATATGTGTATAAACCTGTTAATACCTTAACATATACAAATATTAAACAAAAAAGAAAATGTTGGATAGATATACCGTCCACCTATCATCCAAAAAAACATAAAATGTCTGCATCCAGTGTATTATTTAAAAAATTAACAAAATCAAAAACATTTCCAAAAAGAAAGGATTTTGTGGTGATCCAGCAATACGTGCAGATATTCCATCCACAGAAACCTCTCCTCTGCTAATAACCTTGCCAAAGTGACCCTTTATTACTGAATGAACAACCACCATTAGGCACCATTGTGTGTTTGGTCAAACATTAAGGTGAGCTGCCAATTCAATTTGCCACAAAATTCTTTCTTTTTTGGACATTTTTTTGATTATGTTATTTTGTTAAATAATACACTGGAGGTGGACATTTTATGTTTTTTTGGATGATAGGTGGACAGTATATCCATCCAACATTTTCTCTTTTGTTTAATATTTGTATATGTTATGGTATTAACAGGTACACATATCACAAAGGTCTGAATAAGCCCATCATTTATACACAATTGGGATACCCATGAGGAAAAAAGGAAGATTCATAAAGAAGATACTGAGTCGTTGAGAGTGATAAAGCTTTATTCAACCCATTTATTAACACATGGGTCAGCGAATCAGGTAAGAGTCTAGGAGAGCAAGTTTTTGGATACACTTACCTAATAGGAAACTGAGGAGATTACTCTTGCATATTTGAAGCACTGGACACCTTGAAAATGAATAGATTGGAACTCGCCCTGGTGCATCAGTGTATTGTGTGGCTGCTGGACTATAACTTGTATTGCGGACACTTGTGCACTGGTGCACAAGTGAATTATCTAATTCCTAAACTACACCTAGCTGCCACCTACCCCCGCCTCTGGCGTGTAATCTATGTCTTTGCCTTGCATTTGGATACTTGGACCGTTGACTAATCTGCAGATGTTACCAGAGGGGCAAACATGTGGTATGTAAGATAAATCAAACCTTGATGACAGCTCTGAATGCAGAGACTATCAATTAGTTTTTCCCCAGAGAGGATCATTTTGCTTTTTGCCATTATGACCATCCCAACAAAAAAAAACATCACTACTTAAGCAACAGAGACACCCGGGCCCATACCATACCTGGGTCATTTGTCACAGTTGGTGTGTGTAAATATTTTTGCATAGTATATGCAGGTACCAACAAAACTGTTGCACTGGCAAAATGAACCCATTGGCCATGAAATGGTTAATGCAATGAATATAGGTATGTACATTTTCCTAAGTAGATGGTGTGCTGGTGTTTAAATGAAGAACTATAATAGAATATCCCCTTATCTTAGTCACCACAGGTAATGTTCAATGTAGTCTGTCGTTCAGGCAGACTGCATGGGTACAAAAACGGAATATTAGATCATCATTGATTAGAGGTACATTTACTAATGCTTTTAAAGTCTTACTTTCCTTAAATGCAACCTATTATATCTCTTAAGAATTAAAATGTATACATTATTTATATATTGGTATTTTTAATGCAGATACAATGATATGTGCTAGATATCTGTATCAGGTGTATACATTTCTTATCCACTTGGCATTATATGGTCACCTAAAACATGTGTACTGCTAATGTATCAATAATTGTTGTCTCTGATATGCAGCATTGTGTTCCATTAAGACAATTCATTACATTCTATATTTGATAATGTAAAGAAGAGCCCATTAATGGGAGCAATTTCCTGAATAGTTTATTTAATACGGAAATGTTAGTGTTTCCATTTATTTTTGTTCATTCTTCTAATTATTAGTAGACATATGCACACAGAAATATTTCATTTCAGAATTTTGTTTTCCGAAAAATACATTTATTTAATTTCTCCCGAAATATATATATTTTTTTTTCGTTTTGCTAAAAAATTGCATTCGTCCAAAAATCCCAAATATATAAGGTCGAATCTGTCATGGAAGGCTTATGGTGTCTGTCAAATGTTCTAAGAAGATTAGACGGAGCAGCTACACTGTACGATGCCACAATCATACATTTCCGGTCGAATGTTCCGCTTACAAGCTATAGTAGAATTCTAATGTTGTATGACACTAGTAATAATTATATTTATTAATTATTATTACTAGTCAACCAACATTAGAATTCTTCTATAGCTTATGGGCAGAGCATTTGACCATAAATATCCACTTGCGGCGACTGCTTCGTTGAATCTTCATGTCAAATCTTTTCTCTCTATGTCGAATAATCTTGGACTAATAGAGTTAGGTTATGCACATTCAACCTTTTTTGCTTTTGTCTCTATAATGTCAAATCTTTTCTCTCTATGTCGAATCTTTTCTCTCTATGTAGAATAATCTTGAACTAATAAAGCTAAGATTAGGCACATTCAACCACAGGTTCGATGCACACAGATTGCTATTGTCAGAGTCATGTTGAATCTTCTATCTGTATCGAACTGTTCCAACGAAAACAAAAATAAAGCATTTGTTTATGTCGGATCTTTCGGTTTTCGGATTCTGCACATTCGTTATCTTTTGTTAAATTGAAACGAAATTACCCGAAATTCGGCCTAAAATGCATTCGGACGAAAACAAATGCACATGTCTAATTATTCGTTGTTATTGACTTAACTAAAGAATTCTACACCTGATCACCAACATCAAGTTAAGGTAGGTGTGTGTTCACTATGCCTGTTTCCCAGCGCTTAGCATAGGAAATATCTTTTGTGATGTCTTGAAAGTGTGCAATTTATGTCTCATAATGCAGACGCTTTTGCAAGAAAGTTTGACTAGGTCCCTGACCACCAGTGCTATTAAAGAAAACCCTCCTGATGCCATTACTGCATTTCTAGATGTCTGATTGTCATGCTGGTCCTCCCATTACTGTACTTTAAATCAGTGGTCGCAAACCAGTGGCCCTAGGACCACTGTTGCTCCATGAGAAAATTGTGGTGGTCCCCAGGGGTTTTGCCGCAAATCAACATTGTGGTGGATGCATACCGCCCAATGTTGTTTCCAGTGTTATTCTATAGTGTTAGTCAATACTGTTAGTGCACATTGATACCCGATGCCTACTCTGTACTTATGGCTCCTGTAAACTTAGCGGGAGGCATCAGGAGTAGTTCAGAAAGCAGGAGGTGAAGAAGGAGGGGATTTCCAATGGCAGCACTGATTAGACTGTGGCAGGTAGCACAGAGCTCAAGCACATGGCTGGATAATGAGACCCAAGCATTGTGTGTATAAGGTATGTAAGATTCATGTTAGTGGTCATGGGAATTCAAAATTGTGGGTTTAGTGGTCCTTGAGGTCCGAAAGGTTGGTGACCACTGCTTTAAATCACTGACCAAGAAGTATGCAGACAGAAATTTCTGTCTTTCCTGACATATCTACAGTATCTATTCTGGGCCAGTGACTTCGAAAAAAATTAAGCCAAAAGGTCTGAAAAACATCAAGGCAACTAGTATTTTCAGAAAGGAAATGGAAGACCCTGTATTTGTCTTAGGAAGGTTTACTTCAAACGATTCATCTTGGTCAGCAACCATCTCCTGTTGATTGTACAATAAAAGGACTAGAAAGACATTGAAAAGAGCATTCCTGTTCTTTGCCCTCCTGTAGGTATGTTCACAATGTTAGACTGACAGCTATGGGGGTAGTGCTAGATGTAATAGCAGATTTAGAAAAGACGAAACAAACTCCAGCTAACACCTTTTAAACAATTACAGCAGTTCTGTTCCTTCTGGTATAGGTTTTCAAAAATAAATAAAATCTGTTCATTGTAAGCACCCCTGTCAGTGGTAAATGGGTTGTCTCAACCCTCTAACTGCTATATCTGCAGGACAGCTTGTTCTGTTGAAAGACAACAGACTTGCTGGTGGGGTCACCAGGTAAAAATAAAGGTTAAAAAAACCTACAAAATGAAACTAATACAGCCATCACTAAGAATTAGTAAGCTGTAATATAATACATGTTCCCTTTAGTTTAGGCGTTTAATACCACTTTAAAATACAGATCAAATTTAGCTAATTACACTGCCTGTATTTAAACATACATTTGATGTTTTTTTAATGTTTAAATAACTGGAGTATATGAGGTATTTATCTGCGTGGAGCAAGCATGTACAACATGACCCTATGGAGGGCAATTACATCCCTGCTATCCCAACAGTTACAGTATGTCTTCTTTGAGCCGCCTGGTTTGTCCCCAGTTTTAATGCTAAATTTAATTAAAGGCAGAGGTTAGATTGAATAATATAATTCTGCTAGCAAGCAAACCTAATGTTTGTGGTCTAATGAAGTATCTTTTCTGCTGTTATGACTGTATATAAATAGAGAAGTAGAAAATAAACTCATTAAAATATAGTTTGGCTGTCTTGATTGCATTGGGTATACATTAGCATGTTTCTAAAGCAAAGTCTCAATTTTTTCTCATGTTCTAGTTTTAACTGTAAGTTTGTAAGCTCCCTGTAAAGTACGGTAATTGGAATGTTGGATTTTTACATAAATCACTGTCCTTGCCATTGTGTTAAAAAATAGGATGGATGTATTTGCATAAAAACTTCTTCTTATTTGTGGATATCTGACCATCACACCTATAGAAGCTTGTGGGACATCCTGTTCTCAGACTATGATCATTTATATAGGGGGTTATTTACGAAAGGCAAATCCACTTTGCACTGCAAGTGCACTTGGAAGTGCAGTCGCTGTAAATCTGAGGGGAAGATCTGAAATGAGGGGAAGCTCTGCTGATTTTATTATGCAATCATGTGCAAGCTAAAATGCTGTTTTCTATTTTCCTTGCATGTCCCCTTCGGATCTACAGCGACTTTAATTCCAAGTGCACTTTCAGTGCAAAGTGGATTTTCCTAAATAACCTCCATAGAGTTGATCCTCACCACCTCCTTTTGCAGCTATAACAGCCACCCTCCACTCTTCTAACGAGGCTTTCCACAAGATTTTAGGGTTGATTTGCTAAAACTGGAGAGTGCTAAATCTGGTGCAGCTCTGCATAGTAGCTGAAATAAATAAGGGATGGTTTTTGGATTCCCCCTATTTAAATAAAAAATATGTACTATCTTGTCGGTTTCTATAGTTAGCAAGTCTATCAAAGCTCTAATAATATTAATGGTGATTATATAATAACAATATTAGCTATACAAATAGACCCAATGCTCAAAGAAGCAAAGGTCTTTTTTATTTACAGAGAAAATAGAACAATAACATAGAAATCTAAGAATATTAAAAGAGCAGAGTTGATATGTTATATTAAAAAAATAAAAGAGCAGAGATGATACATTATGTAAGTACTTCCTCCGTGGTCTGTGTCTTTTAGCTGGGCTCAATGAGAGAGAGAAGAAGAGGCCATTCATCATTGGCCTTTGCCTTTTTAAAGCACACTCAGACACAACCCGCACAAACACCCTCTGCCCCCCTCCCCCAATGAGCAAAAAGGCAGTAGGAAGTATACTTTCAGGAAGTATGTTGCTGTTCCCGATAACCACCAGCAGGTGGCATTGATATATTGCCATTCAGTCCTTGACCCAGGTCAGCATCACAGCCCACATCTGGTCCCTTTGATGTTCTGGTTGAAAACGAGGTACAGGCATACCCCACTTTTATGTACACAATGGGGTTTATTTACTAAAGCTGGAAAGTGCAAAATCAGGCTCACTTCTGCATAGAAACCAATGAGTTGCAGGTTTTATTACAAAAACTTAATTGAACAATCTGGGGTTAGAAGCTCTTTGGTTTCTATGCAGAAGGGAGCCTGATTTTGCACTTTCCAGCTTTAGTAAAAAAAACAACATTGTGTACTTAAAAGTGGGGTATGCCTGTAATTAGGCACTGTAAACTTTACATCACCACAAGGTCTGCATTCATGCTCTGTTATTTCCATACCCCTCTGCCAGGGGGCAAGATCTCTGCCAGATGAAGAAATGATATGCACCATTCTGCTATATGCACCTTGGGTAATCTTGCTCTGTTGGCATTTCAGGCTACCCCCAGCCATATCCTGGTGGCGTCAGTATAACCAGGTCTCATCAGTCCAGAAATATTTGATATTAAAAACATGTTGACTGCCAACAGTAGTTAATCAGCTTCCAACTTCAGCTTGTTCAATTAAGTTTTGACAAAAAATACCTGGAAGGTGATTGATTTCTATGTAGAGCTGCACCAGATTTTGCACGCTCCAGTTTTAGTAAATTAACCCCTTTGTCTGTTGTAATGTGTGCCATCCGTGCAAAACCGCATCAGTAAAATCAGGTACTGATGTTTGATGAGAGCCTGGCTCACAATCAGCCTTCCAGTTCATTGCAATGGTGTTCAGTAGGGTTGAGGTCAGAGCTCAGTGCAGGCTGCTCAAGTTGCTTTACAGTAAGCAAGCCATGTCTTTATGGCTCTGGCCTTGTGCATATGGTGCAGTTTTCTGGAACAGTAAATGGCCTTTCCTAGCTGTTTAAGCTTTTGACACTATAGATGTTCTTTCCCATGATTTTTTGTATATAATGGTTTCTTTTGTGCCCCTCACATACATGCCAGTGTCATTCAGAGCTTTTAATGTCACAGTTCACTGTCTTCAAAATTACCTGTGCTGCTGTTCCTGTTACAAGTCCATATGTTCCATGCTGGATTTCTGTTAACATTCCCTTATGACAGAATATATTCAGTCTGCGTGTTTGTTGTTACAAGTATTTGCATAGTACCAACAGATTACAAAGCACTTTATACAGACGCAAGTCCCTGCCCTCAATTGGTATTCACCTAAACAATGACTTCTTAGGGCCCTTTCCCACAATCTGTTTTTGATGCATTTTGGGGGGGGGGGGGGGGTAGAAGAAGAATGCATGAAACATGTACCCCTTTAAATACTATGGAACTCTTTGCACCAATGCATTGCGGTTGCAGTACATTTTTAAAAGTCCTTGGTGTGCTTGTCAAAAGTAGCTACGGTCCGGTCACATGATCAGGTCAAAGTGCGGGCTTCAGTGCAGAGGAGAGACAGCTAACAACGTATACCCCATAGTAAGTCTATGGGTGACATCCTCCTCCATTTTTCCTCTTTACTGAAGCCAGCACTAGAGAGATCATGTGACCGGACTGTTGCAACTTCAGAATAGGTAAATATACAGGTCTCTCCTTTTACACGTTAGTTAGAATAGGCTAATGTCTCGTACACACGATCGGAATTCTCGTCGGAAAAAACTGTGTCGGTTTTTCCGACGGAATTCCGCTCAAGCTGTGTTGCCTACACACGATCACACCAAATTCCGACGGTCAACAACACAGCGGCATAAAACACGTTCGACAGCACTATAAAAGGGAAGTTTAATGCTTCCGAGCATGCGTCGAATGGTTTCCGAGCATGCGTCGGAATTTTGCGTGTCGGAATTGCATACACACGATCGGAAAATCCGATAGAAAGGTTTTCCGTCGGAAAAATTGAGAACAGGTTCTCAATTCAAAGTCCGTCGGAAATTCCGATAGAAAAAGACCGTTGACCATACACACGATCGGAAAATCCGATGAAAGGCTCCCATCGGACTCTTTCCATCGGAAATTCCGACCGTGTGTACGCCGCATTAGAATGCGGGTGGAAGTAGATTGAACCATAGTTAGGTTTTGACTTGCCTTCCACTTTAAACCACTTAGAGCTCTGATCTGGAAGGCGTTACACATAAAACATTTGATATACTCTAAAGGCAATATATTTGTAACATAGGAAGCTATGCTTATTGTCCTTACAGGCCGGATCTATTTAATGTAGCCATCTTAGAGAAACTGCAATGCTTTCATCTGCTTTTTTCACCCTCCTGCAATTAATGACAGAAATGTTGACAAGATAAAAATATTTTGTTTAGAACTTTACAGATCACTAGCAGACACACAATGGCACCCTCCGTAGGATACTTGTCATTTGTAAGGTGAAACATCACACGATTCATGTGCTGCTATCAAACAACAAAAAAAAAAAAAAACCCTGACCTAAATTCACATATGTCCTGAAATACCCTTTCAAAAGAGCTTTCCTTTGTTTTATGCATCTTTCATTTGATCCTTTTTTTCACAAATACCAAAATAATGAGAGACAATATAGAACATTAAAGCGGAGTTCTGCCAAACTTTTTTTATTTTTTTTTAAGTCAGCAGCTACAAATACTGCAGCTGCTGACTTTTAAAATATGGACATTTACCTGTCCAGGGCGCCCGCGATGTCGGCACCCAAAGCCGATCTGTCCCTCGCCTCTGGGGTGGAGGCGCCGCCATCTTCAGTAAGGAAATCAGGAAGTGAAGCCTTGTGGCTTAACAGACTGGTTTCCTACTGCGCATGCGCAAGTCGCGCTGTGCGATCCCACTGGTCCCTGCTGTCTTCTGGGACCTGTGTGTCTCCCAGAAGACAGCGGGGGGGGGGGGGGGACGGAGGAGGGGCTGTATATGGCATAGATATCTGTGGATACTGTGGCTATCTATGCCCAGAAGTGGGAGCAAATACCTGGATTATACAGGTATCTGCTCTCCCCTCCCCCCTGAAAGGTGCCAAATGTGACACCGGAGGGGGGTTTCGGAAAATCGGAAGTTCCATTTTTGGGTGGAACTCTGCTTTAGCATGATTCATGTGCTCTAAAAAGGTAATCTAAAGCTGAACTCCAGGAAACCTAAACATTTTTACCTGCAGTGGAGCTGTGCACACACTGTGAGTGTTAAAGTGTTACTAAACCCATAACAGTAAAATCACTCTGTATATGCAGTAAAGTTGCTTTTTATACTCACTGTGGAACCTAAGGGGTTAATCATGCGCATTGTGTAAAAAGGCTGTTTGGTCCTGTCTTCTCTGATCCTGCCCTTCTTCCACAATCCCCAACCCATGTCCTGATAGAATAGAGCCTTGGGGGCACTCTGCACATGCTCAGGTTGGTGTGTATTAGAGAGTTTTTTTTTGGGGGGGGGAGGGTGCATGTGATTGGCACAGGGCCAATCAGCACTGTCCAGACAGAGGGACAGGGGTCCTGTAGCCTCATTGGACAATCAGAGGAGAATAAAAACTCCTCCTACAAGCTTTAACCAGTGCTTGACCAGCCATTGATAAAAGTCACAAGACTGCTAAATACTGCTGATGAGAAAAGGTATTTAGAAGGTTATATTTACTAAAGTTATTGCATCTCCATGTTCTGTGTACTGTGGGAGACCAGATATAGTGTCAGAGAATGCTTATCAGACATTTGGCTCGCAGAAATGCACAGTAATGCGCATGGACGCACAAACAGTGCATGTTGGTGCCAGACGGGCTGTTTGCGTATGCTTCAGCAATTTCTTAAGTGCTGGACTTTCAGCTGTTCCCTGCATCCTGCGTTCTTCCTGTGCGTTTAACTTGTTGCTGATCTGGCTTGCTCCTGACCTGATCTTGAATCCTGCTTCTGATTTATCGCTTTATTCCTGACCCTGGCTCTGTTCCTTGACTTTGGTTCTGCTTATTACTCGGTACCTCGCTGCCCACCTATTGATGACCCTGGCTAATCCTGTGACCATGCTTCTACCTCCGATCCTGGCTGTCCTTCCTGCTCGAGTGTTTGCCTGGCTGTCCACTGCACCTGCTCTGCACTTTGCTGAGAGTTCTGACAAGCTGCGCATCATGAACCTACAGCACTGTTGGAGTGCCCCTTTAGTCTTGGCTGGTCCCTGAGCTCAGCTACTGTTCCTGTCCTGATGGTCCACCTGATACCCAGGATCTCCTGCTCCAGCTGAAAGCTCTCCTATCAACACCTGCTGGCTCTCATGTTCCTCCTGTCCCTCGGTACACTCTGTTCCACTCTCAGTGGGGACAGGGCTGGAGATTTAAGAGAGGCCAACCTCATCATACTGTATCAATCTCCTATCAGGTATGTGACATAAAGTGAATGCAGGGTCATGGGTTTAGTAACACTGTAACTGCTAATTTCTGTTGAGGGGATTTGGAAAAGCAGATTTATTTACCAATGCTTTGTTCCTGCAGACTCCTCTGCACTCTCTGGTGATCTAAGGTCCTTCAAGTCCAGTAAAGTGCTTTTACTGTCCTATAGACCAAACGAGTATGTAACCCTTGCCGTGAGGGCACAGCTCCCCTGCAAGCAGAGAATTTTTAGGTTTCCTGCAGTTGGGTTAACCTACTGCATATACCATTACAATCAAATTATGCATTAGCTATTAAAACATTTAAGTGGACCTAAAATTAAAAAGTGAATATTTTAATGTGTTATAGTGAGCATCTAGAAATGTTTTTAAGCAGTACCCAAAAAATTTACTTTTTTCTAGGAATTCTTCCTGAAAATGTGTATTTCCTAACATACTGTTTTGTCCCGTAGCCTGACAACTGTATATCTGCAATGGGAGATTACCTAATGCACTGTGTATGTGACTACTATTCTCACCAGGGTTTGAGTATAATTTGAAATTTATAATTTGTCGCTATTGTGCTGTTGACCTGCTGACCTTCTAATGACCTGCTGGAGAAGAAGTTGTACCTGAGGACTTGCAGTGCAAAAATCTCCCTGCTCGTGCTTCTTTCATTCTGTGCATCTTCCCTTCGATCCACCTCTGCTGTTGCTTGATTATTACCAGTGGCCACTGCTGCTGATGACACAATCACTAGTATGACATTTCCCTTAGAAATTCTGCAGCTAATGCTCTTGAGTACTTGATGCTGATGATTTTTTCATTTTGTGTTACCCACAGCTTCACTTTAAGGTCTCCAGGAGGGAAGTAAATCTTACAGTTTGGCTATGCTGTTCAGTGAAGTTTGTGAAACTTAAAAACAATATTTTATAATTGAAATTGAATTGCAGTTTAAATGTGTGCAGTTCTGGCACCTGATACCTCATACCCACTCAGAGCATAGCACAAAATATGTTCATCATCATTTACATATGCCAGCTTTTCAGTGCAGGTGGCCATATTAATCTTTGCAAGAATAGGAAATTATCAAGAACAGATTAAAAAAAAATATTGGAATTTCATGGCCAAAAATACCATATGCTTAATAAATATGGCCTCATTTATCTTATGTAAAACTAACAACCAACAGAAGAAAAATCTTAACTTGGAAAATACTTTGTGCTATAAAGTACAAAACTTTTATATATTTTTTATCATGTAGACATAAAAATCACACCCAGCGAGTAGTTATAATTAATATGTTATTTGTCAATCTTTTTTTTTTTTTTTCAATACATTTTTATTGAGTTTTAACAAAGAATAGTTTACAAAAGGAATATAAGAAGAATCACCAGAGTAAACATATGACGTATCCAAGGAGAAAAAGCATAAACAAATGACAAAGTCCTAGTCACACATAGTACCAAGTCACGCAGGCTTACTTGTCAATCTTGAGCATTTTACAAATAATATTATTGCTTATTTCCTTTTGAAAATACTAGTTGCCTTGTTGCATGTGTTTTTTTTTTTTTTCTTTGGTATACTGTATATTTACAGAAATGCATTTTATTGATGAGATATACTCAAAATGAATAGTCCGTCCATTGTGTTTAATAACAAAATAAAGTAAGATTCCTGGATAAATAATATATTACAGAAAATAGAACAATGTCAAAAAGTATAGTTAATTTCTTAAAATAAAATGTGTGTGTGCATCTGTATTTGTGTGTCAGCAAAGCTCCCCCTGTCTGTGCGACTTAAAGTGAACTGAAGAATATTTTGTTTAAAAAAAATTGTCCCCACCTTCACCTAAAAAGGGCTGGATTAAATTACTTCTGAGTCTAGTAGTGCCAGGCTGGCATCTTGCAAAGAAGATGTCCATGAACATCCTCCCAGAACTGGAGGCCCACTCTGTAGCCATCTGTAGCTGTAGGGGAAGAACAATTACCCATGATTTCATCATACCAGTGTAAAAATTCCTGGAGAAAAGGTAAGAAAAGATTGTTTAAAAAAATGCAAGGGACACCCGGTTTTAGATATTTCCATTGTGTTGATGTGACTGATGCATTGTATGGTACTGTATGTCCAGATATGTTTGCGTCTTAACCTCCTAGGTTAATGTTGAAGTTTGTGACAATTGACCTTTGATGGTGTTGAAGATCTGATTCATCATCCCCATTGATAGTATTCTCCATGTGCTCGAGAACATCCACTCCCCCTTCTTAGCAGCAAGCTTTGGGATGTTTAGCTTAGTTAGCTGTTTTTCTTGATATATGTGCTTCTTTTGTTGTGAGACGGGATATGCCCAGAGGCTCTGTTTTGTATCTCTTATACTTTAAATGATAACAAGAATTTGCAAGAAAAAAAATGCAAGGGGGCTTCAGGGAGAAGAAGAGCTGGGAGGTAGGACTAGGGTTCCACTTTACAATCTGTTATGCTCTGTTTTTGAAAAAAAAATGTTCAGAGTAGCTTGGCCAAAGCCTAGGCTAGTTCAATGACCTGGTCAAAACACTGCATAAACATGAATTTATGAAAAAAATACAAACACTCCCTCTTAAATGTGCTTAATGCAATTTCAAATAAAGTAAATATTCAAATGAATGCAACAAAACAGTAAGATGCTTTTTTAGATCTCAGTACCCCCTTTTGTTCAATTAACAGATCACAAGCATTTACCGTACTTTCTGGTGAGATAAAAGAGAGGTCAGCTTTATTCCCCTTTTTTGACAAAGAAACATGAAAAATGTTGCTGTCGGGGCTCTTGTTTGCTTCTTTCACCATTCTCATTATAACATGACATTACCACAAGATCATCTCTCCGTCACTTTCTGCTTTAATAGAAATAACACTGAACTCCTTCAAAAGAATGGTGACAGCCAGCACGAACCTCGCTGATAGGGCGATCAATTATTTTACTTAACCCTGCCCTTTATGATCAGCCGTAGATTACATAACATAATGAGCCAAAGGCCATGTAGTTAACATTGCATTGTACTTGTATTCTAATGAAAGCAGTATGCTAATCTCTTGTATAATGTGGCTAAAGGGCAGACAATTCCTAAACAACATTATCAAGCTTAAAAGAAAATCAGTTTTGCACAAACCCCAATAACCCAATGCCCTTTGCCCTCCTCATCTGATTTGTAAATGCAATGGCAGACGTCAGATGCAGACACATGTTTGTTCAGTCTTTGGTAAAGTTGAATCTTTGTGCTTTCTTTGTGTCCTTACTGGATTAGTCAGAATCATAGGTGGGCAGAGCTAGGGGAAAGAATAGAGTGTAGAGGTTTGTGATAATATAAATTATTACGCTGATATTTCTCCTGATTTCTCCTGATGAAACACGTTGTTGATCTTGAATCTAATATATTTGATGTACATCTTAAAATGTGTATTTATTTTGCAAGCATGGTAATGTCTCACTTTCTATAGGAGATTCTGTTACGAGCCCTGTATTGAGTTCTTGAAGTATGTGTTATACTGTATATGGCACTTTTTTAGGTGTGTGGTACCTTTTTTAAATGAATTCTATTGTACTGAATAAAATCAAATGTGTTTTCTTAACTATTTTCCAATGATATAGACTAGGGGTAGGAGAACGGTTCAGCCCAAGCATAAGTTCGGGCCAAACTTTGGTTGTCCGGACGTTCGGTGAACAACGAACATTATGCAGTGTTCGCGGCAAATTCGAAAGCCGCGGAACCCCGTTAAAGTCTATAAGACACTAACAAGAAAATGAAGGCTAATTTTAAAGGCTTATATGCAAGTTATTGCCATAAAAATTATTTGGGGACCCGGGTCCCTGCCCTAGGGGACATGTATCAATGCAAAAAAGTTTTAAAAAACTACTGTTTTTTCAGGAGCAGTGATTTTAATAATAATGCTTAAAGTGAAACAAGAAAAATGTAATATTCCTTTAAATATCAAGCCTGTTGGGTGTCTATAGTATGCCTGTAAAGTGGCACAGTTTTCCTGTGTTTAGAACAATACCACAGCAAAATTACATTCCTAAAGGAAAAAAAAATCATTTAAAACTAATTGCGGCTGTAATGAATTGTCGGGTCTCGGCAATATAGATAGAACTCATTGAAAAAAATGGCATGGGTTCCCCCCCAGTCCATTACCAGGCACTTTGGGTCTGGTATGAATATTAAGAGGAATCCCCAAACCAAAATTGTAAAAAAAAATTGCGTGGGGGTCCCCCAAAAATCCACACCAGGCCCTTCAGGTCTGGTATGGATATAAAGGGGAACCCTGCGCCAAATTTTTAAAAAAAAATGGCGTGTTGATATGGATATTTAGATGATTTTATAGCATATTAATTTGTTAGTTAGATTGCATAGATAATGAGCTTAGCAGAGGTTAGGATATGATATACAGAAAGTTAGGGGGAGGAATTTATGACTTTTGAAACAGGCATATGGGAGATAAAGGACAGAATTGTTTTGGAACACAAAACAATTCAAAAGGAACACAAAGGAACACGTGTGCTGGAAGACTTTGGAGGAATATGTTTGGTGTTGGACTCTAGGAGATTACTCCATCAAAAGATGTTAACGTATTGCATACATATAGTACATGCTTATTTTGCTAGAAAGGATAATTGGCTTGTGCATGTTGCATTGTGAATCCTACAGTTGTATGTGCATTTTTTACTGTTCAGTAAAGCACATTACTACACTAAAGAGGTCTACGCTTCCTTGGCTTGTACTGCAAAGAACTTTTACTAGATAGACCAAAGCAAAACACTAGGGTATAGTGCAATCTCCCCTAAGAGGTTCCTCTTAGCTAAGCACTAGCAAAGGTCTTTGTATGGCAACTGTAAATGGGCAATCTTTTGTCCTGAATCTTCAGTTGACTAACGCTCGGACCCAGTTGTGCCATTGGTGCAAAAAAGAATAGTCCCAGACAAGTCTGCAGGCATCAATAAGTCTACTAGCTCGCCAGTCACAGGAATATTGCAGCTCACACACACAGCGATTAGTACACGCTCGGCTCTGCACCCAGGTGGCTCTTACTCTCAGCACCTTTAAACTGAGTGCTCCAGATCCACTCAGGGTGCCAATATGCAGCAGTGATGATGCACACTGGACAGCTATGTGCACTCTCTGGTGTCCTTCACAGCAAGAGAAAGCTGTGTCTTAACAGATTGAGAAAATTGAGCCCTTTCCCCTCCCCCTGGCATTCTCCCCCTGGGAATGCAGTTTAAAAGCTCTAGTAGAATAGTCTCTCTCCTCTGGACTACAGTAGGGATGGGCCCGGTGCTCGATTCGAACCCACGTTCGAATCGAGCACCGGGGTTCGTTTCGAGCACCGGGCGTTCGCTCAGCGAGCCCAGAACTATTTGGGCCGTTCGCATCACATTCGTGTGATGCGAGCGGCCCGCAATGCATTGCGGCCGGCGCAGTGCATTGCTGGCTGATGATTGGCCAAGCATGCACTGTGACCCCGCATGCTTGGCCAATCACAGCGCCGGAAACTAGGAGAGCAATAATTGGCTACAGGCAGGACGCCTGTAGCCAATTAAAGCTCAGGGGCTTTAGTACACGCCCCACCTATAAAAGGCCGCCAAGCCGTCGGCCCAGGGCACATGTGTTCCGGCTTTTAGGAGAGCAGTCTGCTGATTGATTTTCTTCTTTGCTAAACCATTGCTAACTCCTCATTCAAATCATTACTGATCATTGCTGCTGATTGCACAGAGTGTGATATTATCTGCTGCTGGGGATTAGTCTGGTGTGTGCGTGCTGTTAGTACAGCATTGCAGTAGCACCAATCGCAGTGCTGTTAGAACAGCATTGCACCCCAACTTCTGTCCCAACCTTCTGTCCCATCCCAGGCAGGGATTTATAGGAGCCATATTGTGTTTGTGTCAGCACACATAGGAGCTAGTGTTTGCTTTGTGAGCACACATAGGACCTATATTTTCTTGTCAGCACACATAGTACCTCTAGTGTGTTTGTGTCAGCACCCATAGGACTTATAGTGTGTTGTGAGCACACATAGGACCTATATTTTCTTGTCAGCACACATAGTACCTATAGTGTGTTTGTGTCAGCACCCATAGGACTTATAGTGTGTTGTGAGCACACATAGGACCTATATTTTCTTGTCAGCACACATAGTACCTATAGTGTGTTTGTGTCAGCACCCATAGGACTTATAGTGTGTTGTGAGCACACATAGGACCTATATTTTCTTGTCAGCACACATAGTACCTATAGTGTGTTTGTGTCAGCACCCATAGGACTTATAGTGTGTTGTGAGCACACATAGGTCCTATATTTTCTTGTCAGCACACATAGTACCTGTAGAGTGTTTGTGTCAGCACCCATAGGACTATAGTGTGTTGTGAGCACACATAGGACCTATATTTTGTTGTCAGCACACATAGTACCTATAGTGTGTTTGTGTCAGCACCCATAGGACCTATAGTGTGTTGTGAGCACACATAGGACCTATATTTTCTTGTCAGCACACATAGTACCTATAGTGTAGTTTTGTGTCAGCACCCATAGGACCTATAGTGTGTTGTGAGCACACATAGGGCCTATATTTTCTTGTCAGCACACATAGTACCTATAGTGTGTTTGTGTCAGCACCCATAGGACTTATAGTGTGTTGTGAGCACACATAGGACCTATATTTTCGTGTCAGCACACATAGTACCTATAGTGTGTTTGTGTCAGCACACATAGGACTTATAGTGTGTTGTGAGCACACATAGGACCTATATTTTCTTGTCAGCACACATAGTACCTATAGTGTGTTTTGTGTCAGCACCCATAGGACTTATAGTGTGTTGTGAGCACACATAGGACCTATATTTTCTTGTCAGCACACATAGTACCTATAGTGTGTTTGTGTCAGCACCCATAGGACCTATAGTGTGTTGTGAGCACACATAGGACCTATATGTTCTTGTCAGCACACATAGTACCTATAGTGTGTTTGTGTCAGCACCCATAGGACCTATAGTGTGTTGTGAGCACACATAGGACCTATATTTTCTTGTCAGCACACATAGTACCTATAGTGTGTTTGTGTCAGCACCCATAGGACTTATAGTGTGTTGTGAGCACACATAGGGCCTATATTTTCTTGTCAGCACACATAGTACCTATAGTGTGTTTGTGTCAGCACCCATAGGACTTATAGTGTGTTGTGAGCACACATAGGACCTATATTTTCTTGTCAGCACACATAGTACCTATAGTGTGTTTGTGTCAGCACCCAGAGGACCTATAGTGTGTTGTGAGCACACATAGGACCTATATTTTCTTGTCAGCACACATAGTACCTATAGAGTGTTTGTGTCAGCACCCATAGGACTTATAGTGTGTTGTGAGCACACATAGGACCTATATTTTCTTGTCAGCACACATAGTACCTATAGTGTGTTTGTGTCAGCAACCATAGGACTTATAGTGTGTTGTGAGCACACATAGGACCTATATTTTCTTGTCAGCACACATAGTACCTATAGTGTGTTTGTGTCAGCACCCATAGGACTTATAGTGTGTTGTGAGCACACATAGGACCTATATTTTCTTGTCAGCACACATAGTACCTATAGTGTGTTTGTGTCAGCACCCATAGGACTTATAGTGTGTTGTGAGCACCCATAGGACCTATATTTTCTTGTCAGCACACATAGTACCTATAGTGTGTTTGTGTCAGCAACCATAGGACTTATAGTGTGTTGTGAGCACACATAGGACCTATATTTTCTTGTCAGCACACATAGTACCTATAGTGTGTTTGTGTCAGCACCCATAGGACTTATAGTGTGTTGTGAGCACACATAGGACCTATATTTTCTTGTCAGCACACATAGTACCTATAGTGTGTTTGTGTCAGCACCCATAGGACCTATAGTGTGTTGTGAGCACACATAGGACCTATATTTTCTTGTCAGCACACATAGTACCTATAGTGTGTTGGTGTCAGCACCCATAGGACCTATAGTGTGTTGTGAGCACACATAGGACCTATGTTTTTTTGTCAGCACACATAGTACGTATAGTGTGTTTGTGTCAGCACCCATATGACCTATAGTGTGTTGTGAGCACACATAGGAGCTCTATTTCTTCGTCAGCACACATAGTACCTCTAGTGTGTTTGTGTCAGCACCCATAGGACCTACAGTGTGTTGTGAGCACACATAGGAGCTCTATTTTTTATACAATATACACTACCCACTACAATGACTGGAAGACCGCCAAGGAGAGGCAGACCATCCTGAGGCAAGAACACAGGGCAAGCAGGCTCTGTTTCTAGAGACAACAGTGCTCGTCGTGGACGTGGTCGTGCATCGTCATCAGCACGTGGCCATGGGACACGCTTGTCTTTGTTTTCGGCAGCTGGACATGTTGAGCCGCATCATGCCGAAGGCTTGGTAGAATGGATGACCAAGCCCTCCTCATCCTCCTCATCCTCTCTCACCCAGGCTCAGGGTACTGGCAGAGCAGCTGCCAACGCGTACTCAATGGCATCATCAGCCACCCCTTTCCTAGACCCACCATGTCCTCCTGAGGAGTCCCCCGAACTGTTTGAGCACAGTGTTGGGTACATGCTCCAGGAGGATGCCCAATGATTTGAAGGCTCAGATGATGATACCCAGCTTGAGGAAGGCAGTAGTGTGCGCGCAGAGAGAGGGGATGCTGAAGGACAGCAATCTGGCAGTAATGTTCCACCAGCTGCAGCTTACTGCCAGGTTTGCTCTAGTGGTGAAGAGGGAGGGGATGATGAGGTCACTGACTCCACGTGGGTGCCTGAAGGGAGAGAGGAGGAGGAGGAGGATGCGGCGGCACATGTCCAACGAGGCAGGATGCCCCCTGGAGGCCAGCTAGAGGCCAGCACACCAACTGAATCACACCGCAGAGCTCCGCCTGTGCAGGGCGCTGCCTCTGCACGTTATCACAAAAGTTCTTTGGTGTGGGCCTTTTTTGAGACGAGTGCATCAGATCGCACCAGTGCTATTTGCAATATTTGTCTCAAGCGTATCTCGCGTGGCCAAAACATCAGCCGCTTGGGCACCACAAGCATGAGCAGACATATGTCGACCTGCCATGCAGCTCGTTGGCAAGCGCACATTAAAGACCCACACCAAAGAACAAAGCGGACCTCTCCTTGCTCCTCATCAGCTGTGATCTCCATCCCCACTATATCTTCAGTCCTCTCTGAAAGCTGCTCTGAGAGGACTGAAGGTGTAGAATTAGGTGTGTCACAACCAATTACTTGCAGTACACCGACGTCCGATTGTAGCAGGCAAATTTCCCTGCCCCAGCTGCTGGACCATTGAAAGAAGTATACTCCCAGCCATCCACATGCCCAGCGGTTGAATGCTAGCTTGGCTAAATTGCTAGCACTTCAACTGCTGCCTTTTCAGTTGGTAGACTCGGCCCCCTTCCGTGAGTTTGTTCAATGTGCGGTTCCTCAGTGGCAGGTTCCCAAACGCCACTTTTTCTCACAGAAGGCGATTCCGTCTCTCTACCGGCATGTGGAAGGCAATGTCCATGCCTTGCTGGACAGGGCCGTCAGCGGTAAGGTGCATATTACCGCTGACTCATGGTCCAGCAGGCATGGTCAGGGACGTTATCTGTCTTTCACGGCCCATTGGGTCACTCTATTGGCAGCTGGGAGGGATGCAGGACAAGGTGCAGTAGTGTTGGAGGCTGTTCCGCCACCACGCCTCCAAAATGCTACTACTAGTTGTGACACACCTCTCTCCTCCACCCCCTCCTCTTCTTCTTCCTCCATGGCCTGTTCGAGTGCTCTGTCCTCGGAACCAGCGGTGCTCCGTAGGCATACAAGGGGCTATGCGAGTACGCAGGCAAAAAGATGCCATGCCGTGCTTGCGCTGGTGTGTTTGGGGGATAGGAGCCACACTGGGGCAGAGGTTCTGGCAGCTCTGCAGGGGCAGGCCGAGAGGTGGTTGACGCCACGCCAGCTTAAGCCAGGAATGGTGGTTTCTGACAATGGCACCAACCTCCTCTCCGCCCTGCGACAGAGGTAGCTCACCCATGTGCCCTGTATGGCTCACGTCCTCAACCTGGTGGTGCAGCGGTTCTTGGGCAGGTACCCAGGCTTACAGGATGTCCTGAGGCAGGCCAGGAAAGTCTGTGTGCATTTCCGCCGATCGTATAATGCCAGTGCTCGGCTGGCTGAGCTGCAAAAGGAGCTGAACCTGCCCAAGAACCGCCTAATATGTGACATGCCCACCAGGTGGAACTCAACGTTGGCCATGCTGCAGCGACTGCACACGCAGCAGAGGGCCATCAATGAGTACCTTTGCGACTACGGCACCAGGACAGGGTCAGGGGAGCTTGGCTTTTTTTCCCCACGCCAGTGGAGCATGATCAGGGATACATCCACTGTCCTCTCACCATTTGAGGAGACCACGAGGATGGTGAGCAGTGACAGTGCATGCATCAGTGACACTGTACCTCTTGTCCACCTGTTGGAGCATACGCTGCATGGGATAATGGACAGGGCACTTGAGGCAGAACAGAGGCAGGAAGAGGAGGACTTCCTTGCCTCTCAAGGCCCCCTTTATCCAGACAGTGTTCCTTCTGTCCCACCCATCACACAGGAAGAGGAGAGGAGGAGGAGGAGGAGGAGGATTGTGTGAGCATGGAGGTGGAGCCTGGCACTCAGCATCAGCAGCAGCAGTCTGTTAGGGATGATGTACAGTCCCAACAAACCAGTGGACTTGTACGTGGCTGGGAGGAGGTGGCTGGCGATCATGTCGTCCTCAGTGACCCAGAAGACTCCGGACCGAATGCCTCAGCTAACCTACGTTGCATGGCCTCCCTGATCCTGCAAAGCCTGCGGAAGGATCCTCGTATTCTTCGGATCAAGGAGAGGGACCATTACTGGCTGGCCACTCTCCTTGATCCACGGTACAAGGGTAAGGTTGCGGACCTTATCTTGCCGTCGCAGAGGGAGCAGAGGATGAGACATCTCAGGGAGGCCTTGCAGAAAGGTCTGTGCAACGCGTTCCCAGAAACTGGGAGGTTACAAACTCCTGGTCCTGGACGACGAGTTGCTGAGGCTTCGGTCAGTAGCAGAAGGAGCGGTGGGGAAGGCGGATGTCTGACCGATGCGTTCAGACAATTTTTTAGTCCGCAGCCCCAAGGTATGATCGGTTCCATCAACCATCACCAGCGTCTGATATACATGGTGCAGGAATACCTAGGGGCAAGGTCAGACTTGGACACCTTTCCCACCGAAAATCCTCTGGCTTACTGGGTCTTGAGGATGGATCACTGGCCAGAGCTTGCACAGTATGCAATTGAGCTATTGGCCTGTCCTGTATCCAGCGTTCTTTCCGAACGCACATAGAGTGCTGCTGGAGGATTTGTCACGGATCACGAGACCACCGACTCGGTTGATCGACTGACCTTCGTAAAAATGAATCAGTCTTGGATCACCACCAGCTACCAGGCACCTGAAGAGGATATAACTGAATAATTTATAATATCACATCCCTTCAAGACTGCCTATGCTGATGCTGAGTGACTGTCCTGTTATGTTCACTGACTATCCTCTTCCTCCTCCTCAATGATCCATTCCTTGATAGCTTGCAAGAACATTTTTGATTCTGGGTGCCACCACACCAGTGCCTAAGGCACAATTTTTCAGCCCCTGTATAACAGGGGCGTGTAATTACAATTTTTTTAAGAAATGCTTCGCAACAGGTGTGACTGCTGTGCTCCAAGTACAGTATCTGTGAGGGGTTGCAGTGTTGTGGCACCAGTACCGTTGCCTAAGGCACAATTTTTCAGCCCCTGTTTAACAGGGGCGTGTAATTACAATTTTTAGGCAATGCTTTGCAACAGGTCTCATTGCTGTGCTCCAAGTACAGTATCTGTGAGGGGTTGCAGTGTTGTGGCACCAGCACCAGTGCCTAAGGCACAATTTTTCAGCCCCTGTTGGGGCGTGTAATTACAATTTTTAGGCAATGCTTCGCAACAGGTCTCATTGCTGTGCTCAGAGTACAGTATCTGTGAGGGCTTGCAGTGTTGTGGCACCAGCACCAGTGCCTAAGGCACAATTTTTCAGCCCCTGTTGGGGCGTGTAATTACAATTTTTAGGCAATGCTTTGCAACAGGTCTCATTGCTGTGCTCCAAGTACAGTATCTGTGAGGGGTTGCAGTGTTGTGGCACCAGCACCAGTGCCTAAGCACAATTTTTCAGCCCCTGTTGGGGCGTGTAATTACAATTTTTAGGCAATGCTTTGCAACAGGTCTCATTGCTGTGCTCCAAGTACAGTATCTGTGAGGGGTTGCAGTGTTGTGGCACCAGCACCAGTGCCTAAGGCACAATTTTTCAGCCCCTTTAAAAAAAAAATGCTTTGCAACAGGTGTGACTGCTGTGCTCCAAGTACAGTATCTGTGAGGGGTTGCAGTGTTGTAGCACCAGTGCCTAAGGCACAATTTTCCAGCCCCTGTTGGGGCGTGCAATTACAAATCTTGATTAATAACTCACAGCAGGGCCCAATCCTTTGCCCACCAAGAGTAACTGTCAGGGCTTACAGTCTTGTGGCAACCACCTCCAAGGCCCAATTTTTCTGCCCTGTTCAACAGGTGCATGCAAATACAAATCTTGATCTAATAACTCACAGCAGTGCCCATTCCTGCGCCCTCCAAGTACAGTATCTGTGAGGGCTTGCAGTGTTGTGGCACCAGCACCACCACCAAAGGGCCAATTTTTCAGCCCTGTTCAACAGGTGCGTGTAATTACAATTTTGAGGCAATGCTTTGCAGCAGGTCTCATTGCTGTGCACCAAGTAGAGTATCTGTGAGGGCTTACAGTCTTGTGGCAACACAGTCCACCACCACCACCAAAGGCACAATCTTTCAGCCCCTGTTCAACAGGTGCGTGCAATTACAAATCTTGAGCTAATAACTCACAGCACGGCCCATTGCTGCGCCCACCTAGAGTATCTGTGAGGGGTTGCAGTCTTGTGGCACCAGCACCAGTGCCAAAGGCCCAATTTTTCTGCCCTGTTCAACAGGTGCATGCAATTACAAATCTTGATCTAATAACTCACAGCAGGGCCCATTCCTGCGCCCTCCAAGAGTAACTGTGAGGGCTTACAGTCTTGTGGCAACACCGTCCACCACCACCACCACCACCAAAGGCCCAATTTTTCTGCCCTGTTCAACAGGTGCATGCAATTACAAATCTTGATCTAATAACTCACAGCAGGGCCCATTCCTGTGCCCACCAAGAGTAACTGTGAGGGCTTACAGTCTTGTGGCTACACCAACATCTAATGGGGCAAATTTCTGCAGAGTATATACGGCAGGCCCCTACTTTCAAACATCCAACTTACAAACGACTCCTACTTGCAAACGGAAAGAGAAAACAGGAAGTGAGAGGAAATCTACCCCTAGGAAGGGAAATTCGATCCTGTTAGATTTAATTTGGGAAAAAGGTATCTCCTCTCTACTGATGCTTTATCACCAATCCTTGTTTCAATTAAAACCCCACTTTTCCAAAAACATTTGTCATTGGGACGGAAAGTGAGGTGAAATGTTCTGAACAGATGTGCAAAGACAGCAAATGTTACAGGGGTGATAACCCCTCCCTATGTTCTCCAAAAAGCTTAAAAATAGATTTTTTTGGGATGGAGCTACACTTCATAATGTACCTGTTCAGATTCTACTTAAGAACAAACCTACAGTCTGTCTTGTTTGCACCGCCTATATACTGCTGTTCAGAGTATATAGGGTTGTAGGTATAGGGTTTTATTTTGGGTGCGGGGTCCCCCTTAATATCCATACAAGACCCAAAGGGGCTGGGGGGGGGGGGGGGGGGGATGGGGTAGCCATGCCATTTTTCTCAAGGATTTTCAGCCATATGGCCAGGACAAGACATGACATTAAAGCCGCAAGTGGTTTTAAATGGCTTCTTTTTTTCCTTTACAAATGTCATTTTGTGCAGGGACAGTTCTAAACACGGGAAACACATGCCACTTCACAGGCATACTTTAGACACCCCCCAGGTACCATATTTAAAGGAAAATTTCACTTTTTTTTTTTCACTTTATGCATCATTAAAATGACTGCTCCCGAAAAAAAACTTTAGTTTTTAAAAGTTCTTTTTGCATTGATATATGTCCCCTGGGGCAGGACCCGGGTCCCCAAACCTGTTGTTATGACATTAACATGCATATTGGCCGTTGTAATTAGCAATTTTGATTTCGAACGTTCGCGTCCATTGTAACGAATACGAATAGGGTTCGAAAATTCGCGCGACACTTTCGGTCCGTTCGAAGGTTCTGGTGCGAACCGAACCCGGGGGTGTTCGGCTCATCCCTTGACAGTCAGAAAACTAGTATACTAAGCAGCCAATGACATCTTATGTTTTTTTCCCAGCAAAGGTTGTCCTTAAATATAAATTGACTTTAGTCTGTACTCTGTGTAATATAAACAGACAACTGTGAGGCATATACAGCGGGCAAAATAAGTATTGAACACGTCACCATTTTTCTAGGTAAATATATTTTTAAAGATGCTATTGACATGAAATTTTCACCACATGTCGGTAACAACTAGGGGTGAGCCCGCAGTTCAAGTCGAACATAAGTTTAACTCGAACTTTGGGTGTTCGCCGAATTTAGAACATTATGGGGCATTTGCGGCAATTTCGAGCGCCGCTGAACGCCCTATAATGCACTGCGAGATTGCAGCGCATTGATGTCTGATGGTTGGCCAAAGCATGCACCTGACCTGCATGCTTTGGCCAATCACAGCGGGTGGCCCCGCCCTTGTCAGCACGAAAAGGCGGCAGTCAGCGGGATGCCTCCCATCGAGGCGTAGTTATTCCAATTTTTTTTAGCGGTCCGTCGGCACAGTGATTGAAGATGGAGGACATCGTGGGACACTTTTTTCTTTATTTTTTAATAAAGGAATTGTCAAAAATTGTCTCCTGTAATTTTTACTTTTTTTACACTTTTTTTGGTGAATGAGTAGGGGTACAATGTACTCGATACCCATTCACATAGGGGGGGTGGGATCTGGGGGCCCCCTTGTTAAAGGAGCTTCCAGATTCCGATAAGGCTCCCGCCCGCAGATCCCCACAATGCAAGGGTTGTGGGGATGAGGACCTTGTCCCCATCAACATGGAGGCAAGGTGCTTTGGGGGGACCCCAAACACCCTCCCCATGTTGAGTGTATATGGCCTGGTACGGTTCAAGGGGGGGGGACTGCTCTCATAGCCCCCCTTTTCCTGGGGTCTGCCAGGTTGCGTGCTCGGATAAGGATCTGGTATGGATTTTGGCACGGTGTTCCCCTTAAAATCCATACCAGACCTGAATTGCCTGGTATGAATTTTGGGGGGCCACGCCCTTTTTATTTAAAAATTTTGGCATGGGGTTCCCCTTAATATTTATACCAAACCTGAAGGGCCTGGTAATGGACGGGGGGGGGGACCCACGCCGTTTTTTCAATGATTTTTATTTATATTGCCTTTTTAATAAAGGCATTGTCAAAAACACATGTTGAGGGCATGTGGCCTGGTACAGTTCAGCAGGGGGGGGGGGGGGGCGCTCTCTCGTCCCCCTGTTTTCCTGTGGCCTGCCAGGTTTAGTGCTAGGATGAGGGTCTGGTATGGATTTTTTTTGGGGGGGACCCCACGCCATTTTTTTTATTTTGGCGCAGGGTTTCTTTCTGGAGTTTTTTAAAATCCATACCAGACCCGAAGGGCCTAGTATGGATTTTGGGGGGACCCCCACGCCATTTAACCGCTTCCCGACCGCCGCCTGTACATATACGTCAGCAGAATGGCACGGCTAGGCAAAAGCTCTGGTCGGGAGCTCTGTGACCACGGCCGCGGGACCAGCGCACCCAATCGGGTCACAGAGCTGAAGAACGGGGAGAGGTCTGTGTAAAAAAACCTCTCCCCGCGCTTCCTACACTGCCTGTCATTGATCGGCTGTTCCCTGTCATCGGAAAGCCGATCAATGACGTCAGACATACAGCCACGCCCCCCCCTACTGTAAAAAAAAAACACAACGTCACACTTAGCCCCTCCCGCCCCCTAGTGGTTAACTCCTTCACTGCCAGTGTCATTTACATAGGAATCAGTGCATTTAAATAGCACTGATTTCTATATAAATGACAATGGTCCCAAAAATGTGTCAAAAATGTCCGATGTGTCCGCCATAAGTAAATAGTAAAAAAAAAAAAAAAATTAATAAAAATGCTATAAAACTATCCCCTATTTTGTAAACGCTATAACTTTTGCGCAAACAAATCAATAATCGCTAATTGCTATTTTTTTTTACCAAAAATATGTAGAAGAATACGTATCGATCTAAACTGAGAAAAATAAATGTTTTTTTGTATATTTTTTGGGGATATTTATTATAGCAAATAGTAAAAAATATTGCATTTTTTTTTTTTTAATTGTCGCTCTATTTTTTTGTTTATAGCGCAAAAAATAAAAACCGCAGGGGCGATCAAATACCATCAAAAAGCTCTATTTGTGGGAAAAGAGGACGCCAATTTCGTTTGGGAGCCACGTCTCACGACCGCGCAATTGTTAGTTAAAGCGACGCAGTGCCGAATTGCAAAAAAGGGCCTGGTCCTTTGACTGCAAATTGGTCTGGGGCTGAAGTGGTTAAAAAAAAAAATTTTCAATGATTTTTTTATCTATATTGCTGGGATCCAACAATACATTACAGCCGCACGCAGTTTTAAATGATATTTTTTGCTTTAGAAATGTCATTTTGCTGTGGTACTGTTATGAACATGGGAAATATGCACCACTTTACAGGCATACTAAAGCGACCCAACAGACTGGATCACTTTCCTATATAACCATTTTTTGCAAGATTTTGGACACTTTTCTACACTGGACGTTTATATACTGAATCATATTTCCACTTGAATTAGCGATACACGTTGCACTGGATTTGGAATTTATATTTATAATATTTAATTGTTTTAGATATTTTTTCACATTATTTAGTATTTACTAGTTTGGGCTTGAATACCTAAAGTGGTGATTTCTTATTGATTACCTGAGTATTCGGGGGTATGACTGGTTTGGGGTAATGGTTGCTTTATAGTAATTATTACTGACCCTAATTAGAGCACATTTGTGGATTGATTTACACAGATTTGTATTACTATATAATATTAGGAGAACTCACAGCACTTGGATCCTTACGGCAGCAATTTTTAATTTTATACTAAAGCGACCCCCCAGGCACAATATTTAAATAAATATTTCATTTTTATTGTTTCACTTTAAGCATTATTAAAATTATTGCTCCTTAAATAAAATGTCCGTTTAAAAGAAAAAATGTTTTGCATTGATACATGTGCCCTGGGGCAGGACCCAGGTCCCCATATACTTTTTATGGCAATAAGTTGCGTATACGCCTTTAAAATTAACACTTTTGGTTTTTCATGTTCTTGTCTCATAGACTTTAATGGTGTTCGCAAAATCTTTTTGCCTGTTGGCATGCTCTGCTGCGAACCGAACCGGTGGGGGGGGGGGGGTTGTCGGGGTGTTTGGCTCATCCCCTGTAACAGCCCATGCAATTCATACATACTAAGAAACCAAAGCAAATAAATAAGTTCAGAAATTAAGTTACGTGTAATAAAATGGAATGACAAAGGGAACAAGTATTGAACAGGCTAGCTGAAATGTATTTAATACTTTGTACAAAATCCATCAGTGGGCCCCCTGGTCCTGGGAAGAGATTATTAAGCCTTTGGCCTTTGACCTTGGGGGAACATCATTGCCCCCCTGAACCTGGATAGAAATATGATCAGCCCCTATGACCCTGCAGAGGGTATCACTTGTCCCCCTAACCCTGGAAGTAGTTTCCTATCAGTACTTTCTTTAGTTACACCTAAAACTGACAACAGTTAGGTTTGCCCTATATTCATTCTTTTAGATAAAAAAAATGTATTAACAACTATGTGGAGCCAGGGCTTGCATTAAAACAATGGCAATCATCAATTGGGCAGGACAACATACAGTACTATATTGTTTATGATTGTCTTGAACTTACAGGTTACATTTTGTGTTGTTTTGCCCATTTTAAAGTGCAACACTCGATTTTAAAGAATTGATAGAATAAAAAAAATAAAAAATCATGTAAACAAAATGCAAATGGGAATATGTGTACCATTCTTATTGTAGAGTTCTCCTTTAATTCAATTCTAGAACTCACTTTTAAAGGCTTTTTTTACCCTGTGGATCATTTCCTTATTTTGTTGTTTAGGAAAATGTCAGTTCCAATCGCAGTGGGCAGACTTTTCATTTGGTGCACACATAAATAGCGACACTGGAAATATAAAAGTAATTAATCAAGCAGATGGGCTGCAATTAGTGAGTAATCTGTGTGATAAATATATCATGATTTTCTGCTTAGAGAATGAGCAGAAATCCGGTGCAGCACAGTTCATCCATAGATTCCGTACAGTATGTTTTCTATACTAAAAACAGTGCAGCGCTTTTTGTCTCCTCCAAAGTGTACATTGCTGTCGTGAAGCCGAGTTTGCCATTTTGTGACTTACACAGAAGACTATTTGAAAAGCATAAAAGGACTCCGTGGGCTTTCATAACGCATAATGCTTTGGCACTTCTTCACACAATCATAAGTCGCACCTGTTAGGATTAAATAAGAATGACCAGATGGAAAACCAAGATGCCTACACAAAGCTGGCAAGTAACTTGGCATAACTGGCACAGGCAGAGCCATAGGAACAGGCCCCTTGCTCTTGTGCTCTTGCCAAGCTTGCTGAAGTTGAGGACAGTAATCATTTATTTTAACAAATGTGTGCTTAGGGGTTCTGTTATTGATTGCTGTCTTGCAGGGATGGAGGTTTACTGTGATCTGTGATATGACTTCTTTATTTTTTTTTATTTTGCTATTTTGTTATGCTGTGCCAGTACGTTCAAAGAAGACAAATAATGTGAACACTAGAGGACTTGAGTATTTACTTGACCAGCGACTGACGTTGTGATCAGAGCTCTCTTTGCTACCTTGTTGTGCTATGCCAATATATGTATAGAGCGCTTACTCCTGTAAGAGCCGCTGGATATGATGGGTTCTCTGTTCTGCCATGGCTCTTTAAACTGCTCATATCCCGCTGACATACCTGTGTAACTTAAAAGTTAGTATGCTACCACTTTATAATACTGCACAGAAAATAGACCACAAGCAACAGGATGGTAGACTGAAAGCAAAACAGGGGTGAAAGCACAAGCACCTTCTAAGTGTAGCATTAAGGGAGTTCTAAGGACAATTGGAATTTTTTCTTTTTAAAACAATTCTTAAGTTTATATAATTACAATGTAACACTCACTTGTTTTGTCAAATATATTCCCCGGTGTCCGGTTTCGTATGAAAAACGTAGTTTTAAAATTTCTTACTGCCAGTTTTCATCTTGCTTGTAAGCATGTGAAGCCCACAAGGATACAGTTCTTGGATACGATGATGCATTTTTATTATAATTTTTTTTTTTTTACTAGTAATGGCAGCGTTTTTTATCATGACTGCGACATTATGGCAGACACATCGGACAATTTTGACACATTTTTGGAACCATTGGCATTAATATAGCGATTAAAAATGCATTGATTACTGTAAAAATGTCACTGGTAGTGAAGGGGTTAACACTAGGGGGCAGTGAAGGTGTTAACTGTGTTCCCTGGGAGGTGATTCTAACTGAAGGGGGAGGGGACTAACTAGAGGAAGTGACGGATCGTGGTTCCTAGCTAATAGGAACACATGATCTGTCACTCCTGTCAGAACAGGGAAGTGTGTGTTTACACACACGCGTCCCTGTTCTGTGTCTCCTGGTCACGATCACTCGTGGCCAACGGTCATTGCGACCATCGGCCACGAGCATGCACCTGCTATCCGGACCCCACGAGCCGACGTATAGCTACGTCCCCCTACATGATTTCGTACAACTGCGGCGGCTGGTCCGGAAGCAGTTAAAAGTCTAGGCTCAGAGTACCCGCACTTTTCACCAATTATTATTTGTCTTTAGACTTAAAGCAAGGCTGATGAAAGAGGCGGGGCCTCAGAAATGCGTTACGGCCTGCCCCCTCCTGTCTGTCTAAGTCCAGTCAGCAGTGTTGTGAAGGCTTGAGATGCCACCGCCTTTCTGCTCTTGCTGTAGGTCCCTGCCTGTGCTCTACAGCCACTGTCCAGTCCATCCTGATAACTGCAGCTTTATTCCTGCATGTACTTACACACGCCACTGGAACATGGGATCAGAGTTTTACATGTTTTACAAAGTTGATCCGGGGAAAATCCTATTGCCTCTCGGGGGATCAGGAAGGAATTTTTTCCCCCTGCTTTAGTAAATTGGAGCATGCTCTGCTGGGGTTTTTTGCCTTCCTCTGGATCAACTGTGGGTATAGAATTGGGTATATGGGATTGTATGATATTATTATTTTTTTTTTCTATTTGTGGTTGAACTGGATGGACTTGTGTCTTTTTTCAACCTAACTAACTATGTAACTATGTAAGTGTGTCTTTGAATATATGGTGCTGTTTTTATTCATGCCGAGCTGGCGCCCTTTTCCATTTTTTGCATATCCTCTGCAATAGGAGTTTCTAATATGCTGACATAGTCCCTAGGGGTTAATTACTTCTTGAGGGATATAGACACTGCAACTTTCCTAATTGGAACACTGAAAATGCACCAGGTGGTTATATATGAGACCCTCCTATTTAGGGAGTCAATTAGTCTTGCAAGGATAAAGTAAAACAAATAGCTTTGGACTAAGACTTTTCTACATTAATTTGTTAAAATCCTTGCAAAGTACATTGATCACCAAGAGGAATTTTTTATTTTTTTTCTCAACAAAAGTGGAGTTCTACTTTAAGCTTCTCATTCCTTCCACCAACATACAGATGTTAAAAGTACATAATCATTTGTCTTAACACAGGAAGAAATAAATGTTTTCTTATAAAAGGGACATTGTTTTCTTCCAAGTTTGGATTGTCTTTAAACAGTTTTTTCCTTTAGAATACAGAGGATAATTATAATCTTTTTATGGTTTCTTGCAGTATTTTACTCTTTGCACTCCTTTCCATTTTGCCTTCGTCTCACCATGCAGTTCTAGACCTTGTTCTCCAGACTCATATATATATATATTAATATAACTTCCATCTGCCAGACTTCAGCTAAAACTATGCATATTCCCAAGGCTGTATTTACCATAATGACACTGATGGGCCAGTGCCTGGAATAGCAGGGTATGGCGGGTAGCGCCAAGTCTCAAAATGTAAAACCTACTTACCTTGAGACACTTATGTCTAACTTCAGCAAATATTATAAACTATTGGGGGAATATATGCAGCAGATAACTGTGGAGTTAGAAAACTCTATATAGTGGAAGAAACATCAAATCATCTCTCCTTTCTATTGTTTTAGTCTGTAAAAAAGTTACCAGTGAATATAAGGCAAACAGCATGTTCCCCCTCATTGTTAATAATATTTAGTTTTTGCTAAAATAATTGAAGCATAGTGCCAATACATACAGCCCTTTATGTTCACAATAGGGATGAAAAGAGTGGTTTTGCTGTAAAATTACCAAATTCGCTGAAGCAGAAACACTTTTAATGGTGCACATCAAGCTGCTTAGATGAGATTTGTTTTTAGAAGGTATTTTTTATTTTTTTTATTTTTGTTTTTTAGGAGGAAAGTATTTATAGTAGTTTAGTTATTTAATGCAGGGTTCATTTATAGCAGAACTCCGGGCAATTTTTCCATGTCCTTGTTCCTGATCTCCTACCTTCACCAAGTTTGCCATCCATGTTCTTTGAGCTCTGTAGATCCTCTGTAATAGGCTGCAGAACTTGCTGAAAAAACATTATTGCCTGCTGACATACTGTTTGTATAACTGCTGGCTTCTATCCCTATCCTAAGCTCAGCCAGTGGTCTGACACGCCCCCTTGTAGTCCTCTGAAAACAAGCAGGGAGGAAGCAGACATGTTGTTGTGGGAGGAGGGGGTTTCACAGCCCCCACTCTGTGCCGCCCATGGAGGAAGTGTCCTCCTTCTCCTCTCTCCTCCTTCCTCCTCCCTGCCAAATGCCGCCCACATTTGGCACTGGTGGTGGCCCCTGACATTCGGCACTGGTGGTGGTTAGGGATGGGACCGGTGTTCGGTTCGAACCCATGTTCGAATCGAACATCGGCCGTTCGTCCGCTCGTCGAGTTCAGAACTCTGAGGGCCGTTCGCATCAAATTCATGTGATGCGAACGGTCCACAATGCACTGCGCCAGTCGCAGTGCATTGCTGGCTGATGATTGGCCAAGCATGCACTGTGACCCTGCATGCTTGGCGAATCATAGAACCAGCAGCGAGGAGGATGCCTGTGGCCAATTATAGCTCAGGGGGTTTAGTACACGCCCCACACTATGTAAGGCCGCCGCGCCGGCAGCCTTGTGTAGTGTGTTCCGGCGTTGAGGGATAGAGGATTGATAGGCAGGGACAGTCTAAACTATTTTCAATCATTCCTGAGTTGGGAAAGTGTAGGGAAAGAGGAAAAATAGGCAGGGATAGTGTGTTCCTCTCAGGCATTTGCGTGTGGGGAAAGTGTAGGGAAAGAGGAATAATAGGCAGGGATAGTATTTTCTTCTCAGGCATTTGCGTGTGGGGAAAGTGCTGTTCTCTACAAATACAGCCATTTGCAGGAGTTAGTGTGGGTGCTGTGCCAGTCTAGCACAGCACAGTATACAACCTGCACCTGTATCTGCCCTTCTGCCCTGTTGTCATCTAATCCAGCCATCTGCAGGAGTTAGTAATTGTGTTGTGCTGTGCAGCACAGCACAGTATACAACCTGAACCTGTATCTGCCCTTCTGCCCTGTTGTCATCTAATCCAGACATCTGCAGGAGTTAGTAATTGTGTTGTGTGAGTGCAGCACAGCACAGTATACAACTTGAACCTGTATCTGCCCTTCTGCCCTGTTGTCATCTAATCCAGCCATCTGCAGGAGTTAGTAATTGTGTTGTGTGAGTGCAGCACAGCACAGTATACAACCTGCACCTGTATCTGCCCTTCTGCCCTGGTTTCATCTAATCCAGCCATCTGCAGGAGTTAGTAATTGTGTTGTGTGAGTGCAGCACAGCACAGCACAGTATACAACTTGAACTTGTATCTGCCCTTCTGCCCTGTTGTCATCTAATCCAACCATCTGCAGGAGTTAGTAATTGTGTTGTGTGAGTGCAGAACATCATAGTATACAACCTGCACCTGTATCTGCCCTTCTGCCCTGGTTTCATCTAATCCAGCCATCTGCAGGAGTTAGTAACTGTGAGGGCTTACAGTGTTGTGGCAACACCGTCCACCACCACCACCACCAAAGGCCCAATTTTTCTGCCCCTGTTCAACAGGTGCATGCAATTACAATTCTTGATCTAATAATTCACAGCAGGGCCCATTGCTGCCCCCACCAAGAGTAACTGTGAGGGCTTACAGTGTTGTGGCAACATCGTCCACCACCACCACCAAAGGCCCAATTTTTCTGCCCCTGTTCAACAGGTGCATGCAATTACAATTCTTGATCTAATAATTTACAGCAGGGCCCATTCCTGTGCCCACCAAGTGTAACTGTGAGGGCTTACAGTGTTGTAGCACCAGCACCACCACCACCACCACCAAAGGCCCAATTTTTCCTAACACTGTTCAACAATGGCATGTATTTACAATTCCTGATATAATAGTTCACAGCAGGGCGTTCCAGCGCCCACCAAGAGTAGCTGTGAGGGCTTACAGTGTTGTGGCAACACCAACATCTAATGGGGCAAATTTCTGCAGAGTATATACGGCAGGCCCCTACTTTCAAACATCCAACTTAGAAACGACTCCTACTTGCAAACGGAAGGAGAAAATAGGAAGTGAGAGGAAATCTACCCCTAGGAAGGAAAATTCTATCCTGTTGGATTTAATTTGGGAAAAAAGTATCTCCTCTCTACTGATGCTTTATCACCAATCCTTGTTTCAATAAAAAAAACACTTTTCCAAAAACATTTGTCATTGGGATGGAAAGTGAGGTGAAATGTTCTGAACAGGTGCACAGACAGCAAAACAAATGTTACAGGGGTGATAACCCTTCCCTATGTTCTCCAAAAAGCGTAAAAAAAAAAGATTTTTTTGGATGGAGCTACACTTAAAAAATGTACCTGTTCAAAATTACAAACAGATTCTACTAAGAACAAACCTACAGTCCCTGTCTTGTTTGCACTGCCTGTATACTGCTGTTCAGAGTATATAGGGTTGTAGGTATAGGGTTTCATTTTGGGTGCGGGGTTCCCCTTAATATCCATACAAGACCAAAAGGGGCTGGGGTGGGGGGGGGGGGGGGTGGGTGATGGGGCAGCCATGCCATTTTTCTCAAAGATTTTCATCCATATTGCCAGGACAAGACATGACATTAAAGCCGCAGGCAGTTTTAAATGGCTTCTTTTTTTTCCTTTACAAATGTAATTTTGTGCAGGGACAGTTCTAAACATGGGAAACACATGCCACTTCACAGGCATACTTTAGACACCCCCAGGTACCATATTTAAAGGAGTATTTCACTTTTTTTTTCACTTTATGCATCATTAACCACTTCCCGACCGCCCCATGTAGATATACGTCGGCAGAATGGCACGTACAGGCAGAATCACGTACCTGTACGTGCCATTCTTCAGGCGGTTGGGGGGTCCGATCGGACCCCCCTCCGCCGGCGGGGACGGTCGGGATCGTGTCAGGAGCGATCCGGGACGAGGGGACGGCCAGTGGTTTCTGGCCACCCCCTCGCGATCGCTCCTGGCCAATGAAAAGCTTCCCCTTCCTGTCTATTGTATAGACAGGAAGGCGGAAGTGATGTCACGCTCGGTGCGCCGGTCTATGTGACCGGAGACGCCGAGCGGCGAACATGTAAAGGTTAGTGCACAACAGTACACTGACACCAGTACAGTTAGGCACATATTCCACCCCCCTGTCACCCCCTGATCACCCCCCAGATCACCCCCCCCCCCCCCCCAGTCACAGTGTCACTAATTGCAGTGATCATTTTTTTACTGATCACTGCATTTAGTGTCAGTGTGACTGTAATAACTGTCAGGGCAGTTAGTTTTAGGTCCAAGGTAGCCCCCTACCCCCCCTAATAAAGGTTTAACCCCTTGATTGCCCCCCAGGTAACCCTTTCACCCCCTTTTGCCAGTGTCACTAAGCGATCGTTTTTCTGATCGCTGTATTAGTGTCACTGCTGTCGCTAGGTAACCATTTTTTTTTTTTAGGTAACCGCCATGTTTATATAGGTTCATAAATAGTTTTATAGGTCAGGTACCCCCATATTACAACCTAAATAAAGGTTTTAACCCCTTGATTGCCCCTAGAGTTAACCCTTTCACCAGTGATCACTGTATAACTGTCACTGGTGACGCTGGTTAGCCAGTTAGTTATTTCGTTATTTAGGTTCCCCGTCAGGTTTTTATATAGCGTCAGGTACCCCCATATATTACCTAATAAAGGTTTTAACCCCCTGATTGCCCCTAGTTAACCCTTTCACCCCCTTTTGCCAGTGTCACTAAGCGATCGTTTTTCTGATCGCTGCATTAGTGTCGCTAGGTAACCATTTTTTTTTTTTAGGTAACCGCCATGTTTATATAGGTTCATAAATAGGTTTATAGGTCAGGTACCCCCATATTACAACCTAAATAAAGGTTTTAACCCCCTGATTGCCCCTAGAGTTAACCCTTTCACCAGTGATCACTGTATAACTGTCACTGGTGACGCTGGTTAGCCAGTTAGTTATTTCGTTATTTAGGTTCCCCGTCAGGTTTTTATATAGCGTCAGGTACCCCCATATATTACCTAATAAAGGTTTAACCCCCTGATTGCCCCTAGTTAACCCTTTCACCCCCTTTTGCCAGTGTCACTAAGCGATCGTTTTTCTGATCGCTGCATTAGTGTCGCTAGGTAACCAGTTTTTTTTTTTGTATTACTGTTACGGGTGACGCTGGTTAGTTAGCTTGTTTTTTATACTGTCAGGGCACCCGCCATTTATTACCCAATAACGGTTTAACCCCCTGATCGCCCGGCGGGTGATATCAATTAGGTTTTAGGGTCAAATAAGGTCTGCGTCGCCCCAGGTTAGTGCCAGTACCGCAAACACCCACGCGCAAAGCATACACCTCCCTTAGTGGCACAGTATCTGAACAGATCAATATCTGATCTGATCAGATCTATACTAGCGTCCCAGCAGTTTAGGGTTCCAAAAAAAAAACGCATTGTTAGCGGGATCAGCCCAGATACCTGCTAGCACCTGCGTTTTCCCCCTCCGCCCAGCCCAGCCCACCCAAGTGCAGTATCGATCGATCACTGTCACTTACAAAACACTAAGCACACATAACTGCAGCGTTCGCAGAGTCAGGCCTGATCCCTGCGATCGCTAACAGTTTTTTTGTGGTAGCGTTTTGATTCAGTCGCTTCAGTCAGGAGCTTTTTTTACCTGTGAATCTCAAAAAAATAAAAAAAAATAAAATAGTTGTCGTTTTATTGTTCTCTCTCTCACTCTATTCTCTCTCTATTGTTGCTCTTTTTTTACTCCATTCTATTCTGCAATGTTTTTTATTATGTTTTATCATGTTTTATCATGCTTGCTTTTCAGGTATGTAATTTTGTTTACTGTGTTTTAGTGTTAAGCATTTTTTTGTTTTCAGGTGCGCCATTCAGTTGCAACGCGGATTTATTTATCTTGACAGCAACAGCGTTTGCTCCCACGATACATAAAGACGCGACTCCAACACTGTAGGAGGTGATTTCACCACCACAGTTAAAAAAAAGAGCATATATGCCGAAGCATGGGGGCAGCAGGGGGGGGGGAGGAGCGATTGGCTCCTAATGCCACGTACATACGGTCGAAATTCCGACCGTGTGTACACGGCATAACTTTTGCGGGAGGATGCCCCCATGCATCGGCATATATAAATGGTGCATGTATGCCCATCATTAGAAGTGGGTGGATGAAGGGAGGTATTCTAATGGTGGGCATACCCACCAATCAATCTTTTTTTTCGTTCAGCCAAGAGGCTGCATGAAAAAAAAAAGATTACAATATATGTCCAGTATGTTGCTGGACTTTGAATGGTTATACCAGAATGATGCCTGCAGGTTTAGGTATCATCTTGGTATCATTCTTTTCAGCCAGTGATCGGCTTTCATGTAAAAGCAATTCTAGCGGGTAATTAGCCTCTAGACTGCTTTTACAAGCAGTGGGAGGGAATGTCCCCCCTCCCGGATATAAACCGCGCCATTGGGAAATTGGGAAAGCATTTTATCACACCAATCTTGGTGTGGTCAGATGCTTTGAGGGCAGAGGAAAGATCTAGGGTCTAATAGACCCCAATTTTTTCAAAAAAAGAGTACCTGTCACTGCCTATTGCTATCATAGGGGATATTTACATTCCCTGAGATAACAATAAAAATCATAACAAAGAAAAAAAATGGAAGGAACAGTTTAAAAATAAAATAAAAAAGCTAAATAAATAAAAAAAAAACCAAAAAAAAAAAAAAAAAGCACCCCTGCCCCCCCTTCTCTTGCGCAAAGGCGTACACAAGCGTTGGTCTGGCGTCATATGTAAACAGCAATTGCACCATGCATGTGAGGTATCACCGCGAAGGTCAGATCGAGGGCAGTAATTTTAGCAGTAGACCTCCTCCGTGAATCTAATGTGGTATCATGTAAAGGCTTTTAAAGGCTTTTAAAAATGTATGTAGTTTGTCGCCACTGCGTGTTTGTGCGCAATTTTAAAGCATGTCGTGTTTGGTATCCATGTACTCGGCCTAAGATCATATTTTTTATTTCATCAAAAATTTGAGCAATATAGTGTGTTTTAGTGCATTAAAATAAAAAAAAGTGTATTTTTTCCACAAAAAATGCGTTTGAAAAATCGCTGCGCAAATACTGTGTGGAAAAAAAAAATGCAACACCCACCATTTTAATCTGTAGGGCCTTTGCTTTAACATTATATATAGTGTTTGGGGGTTCAACGTAATTTTCTTGCAAAAAAAAAATATGTTTTCATGTAAACAAAAAGTGTCAGAAAGGGCTTTGTCTACAAGTGGTTAGAAGAGTGGGTGACGTGTGACATAGGCTTCTAAATGTTGTGCATAAAATGCCAGGACAGTTCAAACCCCCCCCAAATGACCCCATTTTGGAAAGTAGACACCCCAAGCTATTTGATGAGAGCAATGTTGAGCCCATTAAATATTTTTTTTTTTTTGTCCCAAGAGATTGAATAATGAAAAAAAAAAAAAAAATATATATATATTTTTTTTACAAAAAGTTGTCACTAAATGATATATTGCTCAAACATGTCATGGGCATATGTAGAAATACACCCCAAAATACATTCTGTTGCTTCTCCTGAGTACGGGGATACCACATGTGTGGGACTTTTTGGGAGCCTAGCTGCGTACGGAACCCCAAAAACCAATCACCGCCTTCAGGCTTTCTAAGGGTGTAATTTTTTTATTTCACTTCTCACTGCCAATCACAGTTTCGGAGGCCATGGAATGCCCAGATGGCATAAAACCCCCCAAAATGACCCCATTTTGGAAAGTAGACACCCCAAGCTATTTGCTGAGAGGTATTGTGAGTATTTTGCAGATGTCGCTTTTTGTCACAAAGTTTTGAAAATTGAAAAAATAAAAAAAAAATTTTTTTTTTCTTTACTTTCTTCATTTTCAAAAACAAATGAGAGCTGTAAAATACTCACCATGCCTCTCAACAAATAGCTTGGGGTGTCTACTTTCCAAAATGGGGTCATTTGGGGGGGTTTTGTGCTATTTTGGCATTTTATGGCCTTCGAAACTGTGATAGGTAGTGAGGAGTGAAATCAAAAATTTGCACCCTTAGAAATCCTGAAGGCGGTGCTTGGGTTTCGGGGCCCCGTACGCGGCTAGGCTCCCAAAAAGTCCCACACATGTGGTATCCCCATACTCAGGAGAAGCAGCAAAATGTATTTTGGGGTGCAATTCCACATATAACTATGGCATGTGTGAGCAATATATCATTTAGTGACAACTTTTTGAAAAAAAAAAAAATCTTTTTTATTTTTGTCTTTATTCAATCACTTGGGACTAAAAAAAAAAATATTCAATGGGCTCAACATGCCTCTCAGCAAATAGCTTGGGGTGTCTACTTTCCAAAATGGGGTCATTTGGGGGGGTTTTGTACTTCTCTGCCATTTTAGCACCTCAAGAAATGAAATAGGCAGTCATAAATTAAAAGCGGTATAAATTCCAGAAAATGTACTCTAGTTTGTAGACGCTATAACTTTTGCGCAAACCAATAAATATACGCTTATTGGCATTTTTTTTACTAAAGACATGTGGCTGAATACATTTTGGCCCAAATGTTTGACTAAAATTGAGTTTATTAGATTTTTTTTATAACAAAAAGTAGAAAATCTCTTTTTTTTTCAAAATTTTCGCTCTTTTTCCGTTTATATCGCAAAAAATAAAAATCACAGAGGCAATCAAATACCATCAAAAGAAAGCTCTATTTGTGGGAAGAAAAGGACGCAAATTTTGTTTGGTTACAAAATTGCATGACCGCGCAATTACCAGTTAAAGTAGTGCAGTGCGAAATTGAAAAAAGACCTCTGGTCCTTTGGCTGCCAAATGGTCCGGGGCTGAAGTGGTTAAAATGACGGCTCCAGAAAAAAACTTCAGTTTTTAAAACTTCTTTTTGCATTGATACATGTCCCCTGGGGCAGGACCCGGGTCCCCAAACCTTTTTTATGACAATAACATGCATATTGGCCGTTATAATTAGCACTTTAGATTTCGAACGTTGGCGTCCATTGTAACTAATAGGGTTCTAACGCTAGTGTGAACTTTCGGTCCATTCGCAGGTTCTGGTGCGAACCGAACCCGGGGGTGTTTGGCTCATCCCTAGTGGTGGTCTCTGACATTCGGCTCTGGTGGTCCCTGACATTCGGTACTGGTGGTGGTCCCTGACATTTGGCTCTGGTGGTCCCTGACATTCGGCACTGTTGGTGGTCCCTGACGTTCGGCTCTGGTGGTCCCTGACGTTGAACTGGTTTGCTGGCTGTAGAATGAGTGGTGTGATTTATGTTGAAGTGGGCAAGTTCACATTTACATGTACAAACCTAGTGTACCTCCTAATTCATTCCAATCCCAAGGATTCATGGGAAATGTAGGCTGATTACAGGTAGAGGGAGAGAAGAGAATATGATGCAATCACTGTTCTAAGAGATCCTCTCTGCCAGAAAAGATGATGCATTTTTTGAACACAGAACTGACTTTCTGAAAATTAAATCAGACATATCTCTTAAACGGTAAGAAATTTCACAAATGTAATAACTGTTTAGTTATATAACAAAAAAAGTGCAGCGCTAATGAAATAAACTACCGTATATGCTCGAGTATAGGCCGTCCCGAGTATAAGCCAAGGCCCCTAAATCACCACAAGAAAAGGGGAAAACGTACTGACCTGTGTATAAGCCAAGGGGCAAAAATGCAGCAGCTACTGCAACGCCCATCTGCAGCTGCATGTCCCCTGTATAGACCCCCGTGTCCCCATTGCACCCCGTGTCCCCATTGCAGCCTACCTGTGCCGATCTGCGCCGATCCGCGGGTCCGGGGTCCTGTGTGCGGGGTCCTGTGTGCGGGGTCCTGTGTGCGGGGTCCGGTGTGCGGGGTCCGGGGTCCGGTTTCCGGGGTCCGGTGTCCATTCCGTGCAGCTGATGTGGTCCCGCTCTGTCCCCCCGTGTACGGCACCATTCCACTCTTACAAAAAACGCGCCTCCTCCTCCTCCTCGTCCGTGATAAGAGTAACACTTTTTTTCCCAGCAGTCAGTGTGCAGTGTTCCGCCTATCACGGACATTCTCTCATCCTCGTCCATGAGATGAGAATGACAGGACATCCGTGGGAAAATTAGTGTCCGCCTATCACGGACGGGCGGGAGGAGGCGGCGCGGCTTTTGAAAACTGCAGTCTGTCTGCATGACACACTGTTCATGTAGGCAGACGGCGGTGACTCGAATATAAGCCGAGGGGTAGACTTTCAGCCCTAAAAAAGGGTCTGAAAATCTCGGCTTATATTCGAGTATATACGGTAATGATAATAAAAAGTGATAATTAATATAGCTGACATATTAAAGTGCATTAGTGCAAAAATCCAAAATAGTGAACAGTACCACAATTGCCGAATGCCAGGGACCAAAAGTGCAACATGTCTGTCCCACCAGTGCAGCTTGTCAGGTACCACCAGTGTAGAGCAGGGAATAATATTAGAAACCGCTCGTATGAGACTGCGGGGATCTCCCGTGGTGTCAGGTATTGTATATGAGAACACTAAGCGCTGATGTCCCGCCTCCCAGTATTATGATTGACAGAGCACTGTGCCAATACCGGAGGGAGGCAGACATCAGTGATTGGTGTTCTGATATACTATACCTGACACCGCGGGACATCCCCTCTGTGTCATATAACTGATTTCTATTAATAATCTCCGCTCTGCGTGGTGATAGCAGGCGGAGGGGGGGCGGGTGGTTTCGGAATTTGGCGGGCGGAATTTGGCAGGGAGGAGGAGCAGGGAGGAGAGAGGGGAAGGAGGACACCTTTTCCATGGGCGGCACAGACCGGGGGCTGTGAGACCGTACAAAAGGAACATTTTGTAACTGCATGTTAAGTGTTAGCTGGAGTTTAGCTTTAGATTGTAAGTCACTAATGTAAAGTCCCTCTAAATCTACTAGTTCATCCAGCACCTCTCTCTCCAATGTCTTAATGTCCAGTGTTAGGGTTAACTGTGCGCAGTGGTGCATCAACCGGAGGCTAGGTCACATCCTGCTAGAAGGGTATATAAGTGTAGGAAATAGTGATCTGAGGGGTGGGAAGCAAGGAATGGGAATTAGGGAATCCTCAAAAACAGTACAGTATGTAGAAATAAAGTCGGGTGCAACTGAGATGGGAATCAAAGATAGGAAAAAGTGAGAAACTGATAGCCAATTATGTGGAATGTGATTAAGTTAAAGGTATGAGCACCATTATACCAGCTACACCATTGCACCAGCTAGACCGTGGGACCAGCTAAACCACTGTACCAGCAAAACCATTGTACCAGCTAAACTACTGTACCAGCTAGATCATTGTACCAGTTAAACCACTGTACCAACTAGACCATTGCTGTAGCCTAAATTGCCTCAATGAGACTGTCATTATGAGCAATGTGATTACTGTGAAGTTGGTTCTGCCATATTATTAAAAAACAGATTGGTTCCCATGAAGTTATTCCGTAATTGTTAAGTCTGTGCCTGGAAATGTTACACGGGGACGTACCAAGAAGCGGCTGCAGTCTCTCTTGAGAATGCTCAAATCTGCAAATACGGGTCATTCCCCCGGGTCGGTCTTAATGTCACGCTTCCCGATCTTCCTCTCCCAGACACAGCCCCCCTTTCACATCCTTAATTGTGGCGATAGTAGACCTATCAATGTCGGAAGGTTCCGTTCTACGTGGATTGGTATAGCGATGTTCATACCATGTCACCCCTAGCATCCCTGGTAGTGACAGATGCTGCAGCATCCACAGGCTTCGCTGCAATTTTTGGCCACCATTGGTTACAGGACCATGGCCTCAGAGATACTCCAAACCCCGGGTTTACCCGGACTTCCTCCCTCTTCAAACAATACACGGTCATGACAGCCGCTCGACTCTGGGGTCATACCAGGACAGGACAGGCCGTGGCTTTCACCACCGACAGCCGGGCCAAGGCCGACCTTGTTGTTGAAGCCAGATATGGATCGCTCTCAGTGATGTCCTTCCTGCGCAGGCTGCTGCAATTATTTTGGCAGCACCAGTTTAACGTCCACTGTACGTTCATTCCAGGCTGCCATCTTCCAGGACGTGTCTACTATCTTTACCAGTTCGCCATTTGGCCTTCTCCCCAGCCTGCTCATACAAAACAGCCAACCTACTATGGGTTCCGACGGCCTAGCTAGTTCACCTGCAGCAATCCCGCAGGCCAGATTCTGCGTAGTCGTCACTTGGCTCACTACCAACACCATTTCATCTTCCACCTGGCTGTGTTTAAAGCCCAGCAATCAAGCTCCAGGATAGACATCCATCTCTGTAAACAAACAATGTCTGGTGTCCAGTAACCATACTCGACCACCTACGGTCACTCTTACCGGAACGCTCAAACTCTAGTCCCCCATTACCTTTTCCGTGCAAACCCTCGAGTGCCTGCCAGTTTGTCAAACACGTGGGAATTCTTCTTCGCAGCCTACACCTCAACCCCAGTCAGTACCACGGTCACTCTTTAGTATTGGAGCAGCCTCGGCAGCATCTCGGCATGGGTCCCAGATCACATCATCAAGAGGCTAGGCAGGTGGAACTCTGCCTACCGTGCCCTGTAGACCCTCAATCCTCGGGTGGAAATCGCACAAGCATTCATTAAACTTGCTCAATTAATAAAGCTAAAACCAATAAAACTACACCCCTACCTGAATGTTTTTGCCCCCTTATTTTGGTATACCGACCATCAGACCAGGGCACACTTCAGGTCTATTTCATGTGGTAAGTCTTATGGTAAGTCTATTTGTTCATATCCGTATCGGCCATAGGGCTTCGACCATAAGTAGGAAGGCCAGTACCCACCCTCCCACCCCCTTTTCAGGGCATTTCTCAAATTCATCTCTCTTCACAAATACTCATTTCTAATCTAGGGTATGCCCCCTTATTTTGGTATACCGACCATCAGACCAGGGCACACAATTCAGGTTTATTTCATGTGGTAAGTCTTATGGTAAGTCTATTTGTTCATATCTGTATCGGCCATAGGGCTTCGACCATAAATACACACATACATATACACATATATATATATATATATATATATATATATATATATATATATATATATATATATATATACTCTGCATTCAGTGTAGCCTATATCTACAGTACATTCTGTGGTGTACTGTTTCTAATACACTTTAGGCGATGTGTGTATATATATATATATATATATATATATACATATACAGTCTCATATAGATAGATAGAGATATATATATATATTTGGTGGTGTACTGTTTCTGATACACTCCAGGTGGAGTGCAGCTGCCTATTCCACTGGCTGCTTGTCCACAGTCACTCCTTCCGTAGCCCCACCATCATGCACGGAGGAGTCCCCAGAATTATTTGACCACAGTGTCGGTTATATGCTGCTGAAGGATGCGCAACAATTTAAAGGCTCCGATGTCAGTTCCCCGGTTGAGGAAGGGAGTAACGTGAGCCTAGAGAGAGGGGGTGCCACAGAAGGACAAGAAACTGGCAGTCATGTTTCACAGCAGGGCCCGTTCCTGCACCCAACAAGAGTATCTGTGAGGGTTACAGTGTTGTGGCAACACCAACACCCCCACCCAAGGTCCAATTTTTCTGCCCCTGTTTAACAGGAGCATGTAATTACAGCTTTTGATATAATATTTCACAGCAGGGCCTGTTCCAGCACACAACATGAGTATCTGTGAGGGGTTACAGTGTTTTTAGCACCACTACCACCCAAAGCCCAATTTTCTCCCCCTGTTTAACAGGGGCATGTAATTACAATTCTTGATATAATATTTCACAGCAGGGCCCGTTCCTGTGCCCAACAAGAGTAACTGTGGGGGCTTACTGTGTTCTGGTACCACCAACACCTAAGGCCCAATTTTCTGCAGAGTATATAGAGCAGGCCATATAGTATATATACTGCTGTTCAGAGTATATAGTATATAGTGCAATTTTTTAGGAAAAATTGGGTGCAGGGGTTCCCCTTAATAACCATACCAGATCTGAAGGGCCTGGTATGGATTTTGGGGGGGACATCCACGCCATTGTTTTTTTGGTATTTTTTGGTATTTTTATCTATATTGCTGGTATCCGACAATACATTACAGCCACGAGCAGTTTTAAATGACATTTTTTTCTTTAGAAATTTAATTTTGCTGTGGTACTGTTATAAACATGGGAAAGATACGCTACTTTACAGACATACTAAGGACACCCCCAGGCACGATATTTAAAGGAATATTTCATTCTTATTGTTTTACTTTAAGCGTTATTAAAATCACTGCTCCCAAAAGAATGACCTTTATAAAACTTTTTTTTGCATTGATACATGTCCCCTGGGACAAAACCCTGGTCCCCAAACCCTTTTTATGGCAATAGCTTGCATATAAGCCTTTAAAATTAGCACTTTAGTTTTTTCACATACGTGTCCCATAGACTTTAACAATGTTCGCGTGTTCGAACAAATTTTTTGCCACTTCGCATGTTCTGCTGCGAACCCGGGGGGTGTTTGGCTCATCTCTAGTCCCTAATCTAGGGACAGGGCCTGGACCAAAGAAGAAGCAAGACCTTGCATGTACATGGTGTTCTTACAAACCTATGGGGTTGAAACAAGATAAGTGTGCTGTGCTAAACAACTCGTGGAGTGTATGCACTGTATGCAGTGTATGTTCTGCACTGTTTACCTCAAAATTACCTGTATTGAGCAAGCATTGGTTAGGAACAAACTCATGTCACTGGCTGAAAAGGAAGTCTTTCTGGTGTGGGGCCTCGCAGGATAACTTGGGGGTGGTAAATCCCATTCATTATTACTAATGTAGTAAGGCAGGTGGCACACACAGCACTGTTGCATCCCCCTCCTACAATATGCTGTCAAAGGGTGGCTATGTTGCTCTCCAGTAGATACATGAATAGAGGAGTGAATGTAGCCACCCTAAGAGAGGAACACAACTGGTCAATCACTAGATGAAAAAATAAAAAATAAAAGCTTGAATGAAAGAAAACAATTGCAGCCACCACATCTAATGATTGGTACCTGCAATATATTACAGTTTTATTTTTGGACTTACACTGAGCAAAATTATAAATGCAACACTTTTGTGTTTGCCCCTATTTATCATGAGCTGAACTTAAAGAGCTACGACTTTTTCTATGTACACAAAAGGCCTATTTCTCTCAAATATTGTTCACAAATCTGTCTAAATCTGTGTTAGTGAGCACTTCTCCTTTGCCAAGATAATCCATCCACCTCACAGGTGTGGCATATCAAGATGCTGATTAGACAGCATGATTATTGCACAGGTGGGCCTTAGGCTGGCCACAATAAAAGGCCACTCTAAAATGTGCAGTTTTACTGTATTGGAGGGGTCGAGGGGGTCCAAAAACCAGTCAGTATCTGGTGTGAGCACCATTTGCCTCATGCAGTGCAGCACATCTCCTTTGCATAGAGTTGATCAGGTTGTTGATTGTGGCCTGTGGAATGTTGGTCCATTCCTCTTCAATAGCTGTACGAAGCTTCTGGATATTGGCAGGAACTGGAACACGCTGTCGTATACGCCGATCCAGAGCATCCCAAACATGCTCAATGGGTGACATGTCCGGTGAGTATGCTGGCCATGCAAGAACTGGGATGTTTTCAGCTTCCAGGAATTGTGTGTTGTGTGGATCCTTGCAACATGGGGCCGTGCATTATCATGCTGCAATATGAGGTGATGGTCGTGGATGAATGGCACAACAATGGGCCTCAGGATCTTATCTCAGCATCTCTGTGAATTCAAAATGCCATCAATAAAATGCACCTGTGTTTTTTGTCCATAGCATACGCCTTCCTATACCATAACCCCACCACCACCATGGGCCACTCGATCCACAGCATTGACATCAGCAAACCGCTCACCCACACAACGCCATACACGCTGTCTGCCATCTGCCCTGTACAGTGAAAACCGGGATTCATCCGTGAAGAGAACACCTCTCCAATGTGCCAGACGCCATCAAATGTAAGCATTTGCCCACTCAAGTCGGTTACGACGAGGAACTGCAATCAGATGGAGATGCCGATGAGGACAACAAGCATGCAGATGAGCTTCCCTGAGAGTGGTCATGGTCTGCGTTTGTGAGGCCGGTTGGATGTACTGCCAAATTCTCTAAAATGCCTTTGGAGACTTATGGTAGAGAAATGAGAATTCAATGTGTGATAAAACTGCACATTTTACAATGGCCTTTTATTGTGGCCAGCCTAAGGCACACCTGTGCAATAATCATGCTGTCTAATCAGCATTTTGATATGCCACATCTGTGAGGTGGCTGGATTATCTCGGCAAAGGAGAAGTGCTCACTAACACATATTTAGACAGATTTGTGAACAATTTTTGTGAGAAATAGGCCTTTTGTGTACATAGAAAAAGTCGTAGATCTTTAAGTTCAGCTCATGATATATATATATCATATATATTCATATATATATATATATGAAGTGATGCTGGTAAAACGAATGTAGGCTCAAAGAAACAAACTGTTAGGCTTCAGCAAAAGAGCCAAGGCTCAGTTTCACAGAAAAATACTTAGACTTAAAGATCGCCTTTATAGCAGCCTGGAACTTTGCGTTGAGATCATTTTCTGAATTGTAGCCTCTGATGTTTTTAAAATCTCAGTTAACAATATACTGACTGTACTTACCCTTTACTCATGCAACCTCTGCTGTTCTCTTTTATGTCTTTTCCTGGTCTCATTTGCTTGTATGGTGCTACATTTCTGCTTATGACACCCTGCCTACACAGTGCAGTCTTCAGATGCCCTCTGCTAGGAAGAGACAGATATGTTCGGATAGGTGTGTGTCAGACAGCAGGCACTTCTGAGCTGGCTGAATGCCTGATTGATGTCACTGTGATCACGCTGTCTTTCACACAGCTGCAGAATGACCTTTATCTTTAGTGAAGATCAGTACAGAAAGTTTACACAGATCTAGGTACTGATAATGGGCAATGGACAAATTAAAGAGCAATTCCAGAGAGCAAATGAAAGAAATTAGTGAGCTACTAATGCCAGCCAGCATACACTATAGTTGTGCTAAAAAAAGATGTTCACTTAGGGCTTGTCCACATTGCCTGCATGCTAAACGCTCAGTTTAAGCTGTTAGTTTTCAACTGCAGTGAGCCATGGTGAGGAGGTGGTATGATGTGTGTTTCAGTGCATTACACTGTTTCCTTATTTTTAAAACTGTATTTGAAGTGCACAAAGTGACAATTCATTCATGTTTCTACACAGCAGCTTGGTGCGTTGCGCTGTTGTGAGGTGACATGTGGTGCCCACCTGTGCACTGCAGTAAAGGCTAATTCGCACATAGGGGTTGATTTACTAAAGGCAAATAGACTGTGCCCTTTACAAAGGGCAGTTGCACTCTGCAAGTGCAGTTGCTCCGGAGCTTAGTAAATTATAATTATTATTATTATTGTAGCGGTGACACTTATACAAGGTGTCCGCTATGTTTAAATTTAGTATTTTTTCTCTCAGAACAGTAAGAAGGTTCTGGGGGTTAATTGTGTAGGTTAACTTTGGTATCAGTTTGGCTGGGCTGTGTAGGGGTTCTGCCTGGCCATGTGTACTGTTATATGCACATGACAGGCCTAGAACCAGGCCTGGTTGGACGGTTTGGGTATCAACATTCCCCGGAGCCAATCGGCGGGTGCGTCTGGCACCGCTGAGGAGTCTGGGGGGAGGATACTTAAGATGCTGGAGTCACGTGTTCAGGGTTCGTTCGGCCGGAACTGCCTGTTCCTGGATCTAGACCAGGGTAGCCCCGCGAGGGGTCCCGGTCATGAAGCAAAGGCCGCCCCACAACATGGTCAGCTTGGCTAACCCCATTAGACCCACTTGGTCTGGGACAAGGATCCGTCTGTTCCCGACTCCCGGAACCGGCTGGTCCGAGGCGCAGTAACTGAGTGAGGATTCAAGGCATCCGGGTATGCTCTCAACTTGGAGGGGCACCGCAGCTTGTGTAAGCGACCGGGGGAGGACTCTTCGGAAGAGGGCCCACAAGCTGGCATCTCAAGAAGTGCCTGGTTGCTGGGTTGTCAATAAGAGGCCAGGTGCGCCAAACTAAGTGCAGTATATAAAATCACTGTTTAATAAATGTAAAAACCAAAGCCAAATGGCTACTCACAAAAGCAGAGTGAATACAGACATATAATGGATAATCCAGGGGGCAGGTGCTTCAATGGGCCCCAATGACAGCTTTGCAGAGAGAGTGCACAGAGGACACAGGAGGCTGTATTCACGCGCCAGCTAGCAGAGAGGGGGCGGGGCCGGGAGCTCCACTCAGAACAAAGTGGCTTCAGTTAGAGCAGTGATCAGAGTGGGCGCATCAGTGGAGCCTCTGGCCCCGACCTCTATATTTCCTAGCCAGTATAGAGGGGGTGGGAGCTCCACTGACGCGCCCACTCCGATCACTGCTCTAACTACAGCCGTTCTTTTCTGAGCATACAGGCTACATGGGGCAGAGTCAGCACATCAGTGGAGCTCCCAGCCCCGCCCCCTCACTGCTGGCTAGATCAGGAGAACAGCCTCGCACTCTGCTAAGCCGTCATCGGGGGCCTCAATTCACGAGTAGCAAGGGCCGCCCCTGTCACCACTGCCGCCCCGAGGCCTGGCCTCAGTGGCCTTGTGGGAAATACAGCCCTGATGACACCACCATGTATTTTTTACAAAAAAGAAGCAAGTAGTCACATTCAGAGTTGTAAGCATTTAAAAAAAACACTGAATAAAGAAGAAAATCTTTGAAAATGAAGCAATAACAGGACTGGTCATTATCATAAAGCCCCCATATATAAAAAAGGTTACACAACTGATAAGTATAATAAAGTACAATTAATTTACATTTTTTTACAACTGCTTAATTGATACAATCTATATAGTGCAATTAGAAAGATCAGGAGAATATTGAAATGTAAAAAAAATAGAAATAGAAATAAAAATAGAACTTTTCAAGAAAAATTTTAAATTAGAGACAGAAGATGTATTATGCATAATTTCTTATCATGACTTATTGATAAATGCATTAATGTCCCATTCAATGTTTAAACCTAAAGGGGAGTGGTATTGAAGCTCATAAATCCAAAAAGTTTTGAGGCGTGACACGCCCCTGGTTGTTGCCCCGCCCCTCCAAGGGGGAATGTACCTGTCAATAACCAGAAATTCGGTACCTCTGGGATCTCTGTTATGAAACTGTTGATAATGTCTGGGGACATTATGTTTAGTGTCCCCCTTCTTAATAATGGTTATGTGCTTGTTAACCCTTACAGAAAAAGCCCAGATTGTTCTCCCCACATATTGCTTGCCACAAGGGCAGGTAAGCAAATATACCACGTTCTTTGTGGCACATGTACAAAAATGTTTGATGTCGTATGAACGGTTGGTAGTAGCAGATTTAAACTGTAGGGTCTTATGTCGTCCTCGTGTATTAGAAAGGACATACATTACACTTCTTGCATGGGAAGTATCCAATCAGGTTATGAAAAAGGATGCTCTTACGGGGGGATTGATGATATTATATATATATATATATATATATATATATATATATATCACTCTGGGATGGTCCGATAATAACAAACCTAAAACTTTATCCCTTTTTAAAATGTCCCAATGTTTATGACTATGGACTTAATCTGCGTGTGTTGAGTGGAGAATGAAGTGATCAGTGACCACTTAAAGGTCTCATTAGAATCCGTGCAGGGTTTATCCATCAAGAAAGAACTACGTTCGGTTCCTAAGGCTATTTGAAATTCAATCAATATGTATTCTGCTATATATGTGTGGTAAAAAAAAATCCCAATAAGCGTATATTGATTGGTTTGTGCAAAAGTTATCGTGTCTACAAACTATGGAATATTTTTATGGAACTTTTATTTCTTTATTTATTTTAGTAGTAATGGCAGCGATCAGCGATTTATAGCGAGACTGTGACATTGCGGCAGAAAAATCAGATACCTAAGACTTTTAACACTATTTGGAGACCAGTGACATTATTACAGTGATCAGTGCTAAAAAAAAAATGCACTGTCACTGTACTAATGACACTGGCTGGGAAGGGGTTAAAATCGGGGGCAATCAAAAGGGTTAAGTGTGTCCCTAGGGGGTGCTTTCTAACTGTGGGGGGAGTGCTTTGACTGGGGGAAAACAGAGATCCATGTTTCTGTTTAGCAGAAACAAAAGATCTCCATTTTCCCCTCTGGCAGAATGGCGATCTGCCTTGCTTACATAGGACGATCAGACCCGCTGATTGGCTCCCACTCGTTCCAATTACTGTGGGAGCGGGATATCAGTGGCGCGCGCCCCAGACCCAGTGCACAAGATCATGTACAGGTAAGTGATTTAATGCAGGAGGGCCGCCCTGCTGCAGTATATCTGCGTGGGGCGGTCTTAAAGTGGTTAAAGTTCATGTGCGTGTAAAGGCAGGAGTCCCAATACTTTTGACAATATAGTGTATCTACATTTCACACATACAGTTTCTTGTAGGAAACTGAACAAGCATTTAGTTAAAGGGTGGGGTGTACTGAATAGAATAGGGAATGAAGGCCATAGTGAACAGAGGCAGACAGATGAGGACATTTACACAACTGTGGTGCATTGGTGAGGGGGAATAAAATGTCAGGAATATCAAAACATTTACTGTATATCACCAAGATTTAGCATTTTTAATGCACAGGGATACACATATAGCATCCAGAGAAGGCTGACTTCTGCCCAGGGGAGTTTAAACCAAGAGGCCTTATATGCAAGAAAGCACAGCGGCTCCACTGACTCAGCCACTATGGGCAGATTATGTCGAGGAAATTCATATTTTCGTTTTAATGACCCAGAAGGGATAGACATAAACATGAGCCACACGGACAGCAAATGGAATACTAAGTAGGCCCACAGCAAATGATGGCAAGCAAAGTCAATTATATCAAATATAATCAAATATAGTCAAATAGTCAATAGTCAAATATATTTTAGTGACGAAAATGGATTAAAAAACAATAGATCTTAAGGTTTTACATGTCAGGCTTATCGTTCTAAGGGAGATATTTTTTTAACAAGTGAGCCACTTCAGGGACATCCGTCATGTTAGAGACCCAGCGAGAAGCATAAGCTTAGAACTTCAGTTATATTTTATCTGATAAAAGTTAAAGAAGAGTATATTTTTTCCTTTTTCCTTGTTTCCTTGTGAAATGGCAGATTGGAGAAAGTACACTCTAGGCATCTACATTGACCCGATCGGCGGAAAACCTGTCGTGGCCAATACCGGGGTGCGGTACGTACTGAATAGTCAGCTGTGGAAAATGTACTGGCCTGGCCACGTAGTTGATGCTGTGGATTGTCTGTGGACGCTGCGGGGAGCATCTGTTCAAGGTTGCCTCCCCAACTCTACCTCCCAGAATCCTACAAGTGGATTGGGACAGGAACATTGCTGTCCCTTCAGAGAGTAATGTCCAAAGCCTGTCGGTTGTCACCCAAGTTGTGCCGGAAAGCTGCTACCTCTACCACAGCGATTACCCCAGGATCCAGCGCACCGACCGATTTGAAGGGCCGAGGTCGGGCCAGGTTGCTCGCGTTGATGACTGGGTTACCTGAGAGAAAAGTACCGGGTGTCAGAAACCATGAATCAGTCTGAGACAGAAGTACAGTTAAATCACACTTGTTTGGGCTTCCGGTTCCGGCGCCGCATGAGGAGGAGGTAGATATCCCCAGCTCCCGCAGCGCTCCTCGTAAACCCGCTCCATACCCGGCCGCTGCTTCGGGGAGATCCCCCCCCTGCCCCTGCCACATCGTGGGCACGAATGGATCGCTTTGTAGAGCGATCATACGCTCGGGCGGTATCCTCCACGATACCCCCCGCGGGAGAGACGGCGGCAGATCCAGCCAAGATGGCGGCCGCGCCATGCACGGCAGAGAAGCTCCAGGCACAGCCGCAGTTTCCCTCACAAGAACCGACAGCCACTGACCCTGCCTCCCCTGCTGGCATAGCACAAGCAGTGGTAACGCTGCTGGGCCCCACACTGACAGCCACTGTTGATGCTGCAGTACACAGAGGGCTGGAACAGCTCCATATTGAAGTTCAGGCACAAGCACAGAGGCTCACACAGGCAGAGGAAAGAATCTCCTCAATAGAAGATGAGACAGCAGCCACCTCTGCTATGATGGCACGCATTAAGGCGGAAAATAGGGATATCTGGAACAAACTCGACGATTTGGAAAATCGCTCGAGAAGGAACAATCTGCGCATTATTGGACTGCCAGAGTCAGTATCCCCTGCCCAGCTTACAAACATATGCGCAAAAATCATCCCTGAGCAACTGGGCCTCCGCATACCCTGCACTATTGAACGAGCGCACCGCATTGGTCAATACGCAGAAAGTCGTGCTAAACCCCGCCATGTCATAGTCAAATATCTCAATTATGCGGACAAAAATGCCATTATGCAGAAATTTCGACGCACGCGCTCCCTATCGGTGGATGGCGCAAGATTATTGCTCTTTGCAGATTACTCCATAGAGGTGATGAAACAGCGTAAAGCATTCTCGCCAATCTGCACGGCTCTGCACAACAGCCAAATCCGATTCTCCCTGGCTTACCCGGCCACTCTTCGCATCCAGACGCAGGAGGGAGAACATCTCACCTTCACCACACCAGACGAAGCGGAAATATACATAAACACTCTGGGCACCGAGATGGAACACAGCAACTCAGCAGAGGGCACATCACCAACATCGGCGACCACCACAACCGCAGTACCTAAACAACAACGCAGCCCGACCAAGCCGCCATACAAGCGCACACGTTTCACCCACCGAGAAGACCGCTCGGGGAACCGCTGATGAGCCTCAGACACCTATCATTAATGATCCTACATGGAAGATGGGTAGCATTACACCCCTCCTCATTCTCAGGTGTTGTTTTTTTTTTTTTTTTTTTTTTTTTTTTTCCTCTTCTATTGTTGTCTCCTCTTGACTGAACTTGTTTGACGCAATCATTGTGCCAGGCAGCTGCTCAACGTCTGTGATTGCTAGTTGGCTGTTTAAGTTAATGTCACTGTCCTACATTACTCGTTTAGGAGGTCCTTTTAGAGGCCTCAACAGTTGGTCAGATCTAACGCCCCTACGAGGGGGATTCCCACGAGATGAGCTCTCAACCCTCTAAACCTGCCTCATCTCCCAGCTCTGAGGCGCTCCCTCCCTAAACCTCACCCCTCTGACTACCCATCCCCAATTTCCATCACCCATTCCCCTCTTCTCCTCCCCTCCCTTACTCCCCGTAGCCAACACCCTGCCCCTACGAGAGGAGCTAGCGTCTGTCGGGGGATGTCATAGGTAGTTGGACCTCATGTGGAAAAAAGTGGAGTCTGAGATATGTGTTAAATGTTTACTTACTCAAAAGCATGCTATTTCGATGTTCTTTATGTACCTTAACCTGAACTATGTAAAGCTCATGTTTACCTCTTTTGTACCTATGTCCTCAGGAGATCTACAGCACTTTGGTGACTCTCAGGTGGATGACGCAGTGCCTACAGGGAGGCTCCATTGCAAGCCTCCAACTCAATACATTTTTTATTTGCAGCTATGGCCTCTTCAGCCGATGGGAGTCACCTAAAGGTTGTCTCATGGAACGTTAAAGGGCTTCGCTCTCCAAGTAAGCGCATGTCTATCCTTAAACATTTGAAGCGTCTCCGGACAGACGTGGCTCTACTTCAGGAGACGCACCTGTCCGCAGACGATTTAACCCGCCTCCAAAAACTGTGGGTGGGCTCAGTTTATGGCTCACCAGCAATAGGCCGTAAGGCTGGAGTGGCCATATTAATACACAAAAACCTAAGACATACTATTAGAGATATCCGGACAGACTCGATGGGCCGCAAAATGACCTTACATATGACTTTAGACAACAAACAAGTGGCTATAACCAACATCTACGCCCCTAATTCGCCAGACACTTCTTTTTTTCGTGACATGGTGCAGTGGATACTAACCACCCCTGAGACACTGCACCTGGTAGGTGGAGATTTCAATTCAGTTATGTCCACAATGGTAGACCGCACGAGTGACCCAGCAAACAGGCCGCATAAACCTATACCCTCTACACCTGGCCCTACTCTTCTAGCACAATCCATTGCCTCCACAAGTTTTATAGACACATGGCGTCTAATGCACCCGACGGATCGAGAATATACTTTCTTTTCGCCCCCGCATAACTCCTTTTCCCGCATCGATTATTTCTTTGCCTCCCCTGCATTACTGTCCATAGTACGGGATCCAGAAATCACTGACGCCAGAATTTCAGACCACAGCCCTATAGCCGTAAGCATTATCCATGGTAAACCCTCATCCCCCTCTCCCACGTGGCGCTTCCCTTCATATCTGGCTGACAATGAGGACTTCCGTCACGTGTTGTACGGAGCGTGGGAAGAATACATCTCCACAAATGGAGCCCACATTACTGAACCAAACCTCTTTTGGGAAGCTGGAAAAGCTTTTCTACGGGGGAAAATCATCTCCTACACCACCCAATTTAAAAAACAGGCCAATCAACAATACAGGCAAGCCAGCGAAACATTGCGTTTAGCCCATGAGCAACTCATACTAAACCGTACCTCCGATAACATACAAATATGGCGGCAGGCTAAACGTACCTTTGACCTTTGGGCAGAGCAACAGGAAGCAGCCAAAACGTCGTACTCTACTCTACACTTCCACAGGTTTGGTAACAAGGCAGGCAAATTACTGGCTAAATTATGTTCAGGACCAAGACGCCCCACCCATATCTCTACCCTGAGAGATGCAACGGGCTCCCTTGTTACCTCACCTGCTGAAATTAGCAAAATACTTACGGAGTACTACAAAAATTTATATGCAGCTGATCCAACTGACCAACCTACAGCAGAAGCTCTATTGGCCAAAATACATCTGCCCAAACTTCAAAGCGCACAATTGGAAGCGCTCAATGCTCCTATCTCAACTGACGACATTCGGCGGACAATCAAATCCATGACATCGGCCAAAGCCCCTGGCCCAGACGGTTATACAGCCGAATTCTATAAACTGACAAAGGATTTTATCCCCAACACCCTGAAACATGTCTACGCAGCCATGTGGGATGGGGGGCCCTATCTTCCTACAGGGACACAGGCACACATTAAATTGCTATCCAAGAAAGGCAAAGATCCCCTGCTACCGGGCTCATACCGCCCGATTTCACTAATCAACGTGGACGTCAAAATCCTATCTAAAATCATCGCGTCGCGCCTAGCCCCCTTACTCCCCAGCTTACTGCACCCAGCTCAATCTGGTTTTGTTCCAGGGCGTTCAGCCACCCTGAACATCCGTAAAGTCTTGATGGCTCTAGAATATGCTAAAACACACCCCAATCAAGACGTCGCTATTATGTCATTGGATGCTGAAAAAGCCTTTGACAATATCAGTCTGTCATGGCTTTTCAGAGTAATGGAACAATTTGGCTTTTCGGGTCCAATTATGCGATTTCTAATACAAATGTACGCTTCACCAACCGCACGCCTGGTTACCCCAGATTTTGTATCTGACACAATCCCCTTGGAAAAGGGGACTAGACAAGGGTGCCCCCTATCACCTTTGCTTTTCAATATTGCCATTGAGCCCCTGTCTAGAATAATTAACTCACCCAACGGAGTTAGTGGCATTAATATGGGTAATCAAATTCTCCGCTCCGCTCTGTTTGCGGATGACATATTACTATTTTCCACCAACCCCCTATCTGACTTTGACAGACTCCAAGAACTTTTTGCGGCCTTTCGACGATGCTCTGGCTTTCGAATAAATTTTGACAAAAGCGAGATTATAGCACTACATCCACGCCTGTCTATTAAATGGAGACATCTATCGCCACTTACTCTGGCGACCCAACACATCACATACCTGGGTATTCATATAGGGCGTGAGCCCTCCTCCCTATATGTACTTAACTACCCCCCTCTAATAACTAAAATTGTGAAGGAGTTGGAGGCTTGGACGGCCCTCCCTCTCTCACTGTTTGGGAGATGTCACCTTTTTAAAATGGTGTCATTTGCACGACTGCTTTACCCAATGCAGACCATACCTCTTCTACTGAGACATTCTGATGTACAAAAAATCCACAGAGCATTAACCGCTTTTCTATGGTCGGGCAAAAAAACGCGCATTGCGATACAAAAATTATGTCTCCCGAAGGGTGAGGGAGGGGCAGGTCTACCCAACATACGCTTTTACAACTTATCTTGCCTACTTAGACAGGGCCTAGATTGGCTAGCTGGAAAATCTAAATACTCCAATACTGTACTCGAAGGGGCTATGGCCTCCCCATATGCCCTTTCAGCTATCCTTCACGCTAATCCTAATATGCTACCACCTCACCTCAAGACAAGCGTACTCTTCAGGGACACAGTCATCGCCTGGAGGGAGGTTCGGAAATTATTGGGACTACCATCTAATATCTCACGCCACCTACCAATTCAAGGGAACCCTATGTTTCTACCGTCCACTCTGCACAAGGCTTTTAATCAGTGGCAAACCAAGGGTCTCACAAAAATTGCCTCCATCTACCATGACAAACCTGGGAAATTTAAACCCTTCCAAACCCTGATGCGAGAATTTTCATTGCCATCGACACATGTTTTTCATTATCACCAACTTACGGACTATCTTAGGTCCTGCTGTGGACCCAAGTCCGATCCCCTTCAAACGTCCTTCATAGACGCGGTACTCCAAAGGGACGACTATTCCATCTCCAGTATTTATTCCTATCTCATACAACACCAGTCACAAAAATACTATCTCAAACCATTTCAAAAATGGTCTAACATATTGGATGACAATGATCTGCCAGAAAAAATCCTCGAGGGCTACAGACTTGTCCGCAAGCTTACTACTTCAGAAACATGGCGTGAAACGCAATTTAAGATCATTCATAGGGCCTATTACCCATTTCGCACCAACAAGGCAGACCCAACTCAAGCAAACTGCCCCTGGTGCTCCCTACCTCGCCCTACACTGCTTCACCGTCTCTGGGATTGTGCGGTTGTTACTACGTACTGGAATTCTGTGCTAACCTTCATCAGCAAAGTCAATAAAGTGCAAATACCGAGAGACTGTCTTTTGTGCTTGTTTGGTTACACGCCACCACCATCCTCTCTGTCAACGGCGAGCCCACTGAACATTCCACAATGGGCCCATTTATGTCTCCTAGTTGCTCGTAGGACTATTATGGCTCACTGGATCACGTCGACACCGCCCAACCTCCCGGCAGTCAAAAAAGCTTTGACATCTCTTTTCTACCTGGAGAGACTAGACACCATTACACTTAACTTTCGTTCTACACCGCGCTTCTTCAAGAGATGGCGTAACTATATGGAGACCACATTTACTCAAAAGGAAATACAGGATATAATGAAACCATTCCGTTACACGGATTGGTACCTACAGAAAGATCTTACCAATTCACTTGGCAACCTCAAATTATCCAACGTTTCCGACTCCTCTACTCTATAGGACCCGCAAAGTCAGACAATGCTCTTTAACGTCCATGACCTTTTTTTTTTTTTTTTTTTTTTTTATGATTATTCTTTTTATCGTCTCTTAAAAACAGTTTCATCCTATGGTTTCACTTACATACCTTAACTAACTTGGGAGATCACTAACCAAACATTATCTAAGCGTTGCTTCCACTCCTGAAGGTACTAAGGTATATGATACAGCCCCCACGGGCATTACACTGCTTAACTAATGTCATGATGGTATAGGTGCTTTACTCAGCCCCCTCCCATTCCCCTCACCCCACCCCCCCCTTTGGTTTTTGATTATTTTTTCGTGGTTTTTTCCTTACTAAAGTTTAAAAAAACATTCTATCTGTTAAACAGAGAATCTGCGTGTATGTTTTGTGTAGATACTGTATACTATCTGTTGTACCACGTTATTATGCAAAACCCAATAAATATTTTTCAAAAAAAAAATCACACTTGTTTAAT